>CM053608.1:65051450-65090811 GCA_028646535.1 Procyon lotor | reverse complement strand
TTACCATAATGCCCTAAAGGGCCATCCATGTAATTGCAAATGGCAAGATTTCATCTTTTTCATGGCTGAATAATATTTCATTGTGTATGTATATATGTATATACATATATATGCACACACACGAATACTACATTTTCTTTTTCCATTCATCCATCAGTGGAGACAGGTTGTTTCCATATATCGACTATTGTAAATAACGCTGCAGTGAACATAGGGATACACAAAGCTTTTCAAGTTAGTGTTTCATTTCCTTCCATCAACTATGAAAGGAAAGTCACAAGTAATTATACAAGCAATAGCTAATGTCCCTGTCAAAGAGGTGTTAAAAATAGTAATTTGGGGGCGCCTAATTTAGGTGCCCAGTGAGTTGAGCATTTTGATTCTTGGATTTGGCCTAGGTCATAATCTTAGGGTCCTGGGATGGAGCCTCGTTAAGATTCTCTCTCCTTCTCCCTGTGCCCTTCCCACCCCTGCTTGCGTGCACAGGTGCACACATGTGCACACACACTCTCTCTTTCTCTAAAAAAAAAAAAAAGCAGTAATTTGGAATATAGATAGACTCTGGAACTAGACTTCTAGGCTCCTATTCCAGCTTCTCCCTTTCCAGATTGTGTGCCCTTGTTATATTACTTACCACCTCTTGTCTCCTCAGGTGATTTATTTATCCTCACTAGCGCTAACTCTATATGAATATTTCTCAAATGAAAGCAGACAAGATAAAGAAATCAGGCACGCTATACAGTTAGCCTGAACTTTTAAAAAGAAAACACTATCCATTCCCCATCACTAGAAGAAATTAAGTACCCCGAGAATATGATTTTTACTTAGAATTTCAGCAAACAGGTGTTTTGGCAGAACTGAGACTTGACAGGTGTTTATACTAATCCTGGAGTATTAACTAATGCACTCAATTCTTTGTGGGTTTTTTTTTAAGATTTTATTTATTTGACAGAGAGAAACACAGCGAGAGAGGGAACACAAGCAGAGGGAATGGTAGCAGGAGAAGCAGGCTTCCTGCTGAGCAGGGAGCCTGATACAGGGCTCGATCCCAGGACCCTGGGACCATGACCTGAGTCGAAGGCAGATGCTTAACAACTGAGCCACCCAGACGCCCCAATTCTTTGTAATTTTTATTCTCATAACTAAATAAATATTATTTGGAGTTCCCTATTTTGTTTAAATTTTAAATTTTGTGTTTTTAAATTTGGAGATGAAGGTGCTTGAAAACACAGCTGAATCCATGGAAGTTTTTGAAATTTGTTTTGTTTTTCCCAGATATCATTGAAAGAGCAGAGCAAGGCTAACTCTGTTTTGTGCTACACCCGCCATCTTGTGTATAACCCCCATGTCAGAATATTGCCCAGCCTGCCCTTGAGTTAGAGTTAGCCAATAGGAATGTGGAAACCCTAATTGCCAAAGAATGTAAACCCTGCCTTTTGCCCACCAAATTTGCACGCCAATTCTGAGCAGTGATAGGCTAGCTCAAACAGCTACCATAGGGTAAATTGTAATTCAATTGGCCATCTGTGTGTGGCCTAACATGACTATGCAACTTTCTGTGTGTGTTACAATCTCATTGGCCACTGACCCATATAAAACTGCAGCGCTTTTCGAAACTTGCTCTCTTTCTCTACATCATGCCACTGCTCTGGTGAGTGTGGGAGACTGAGCTGGAGCTAGCTCGAATAAAGGCTCTTTTGCTTTTGCATCGGACTCGGCTCCCTGGTGGTCTTTGGGGATTTCAAAATCTGGGCATAACAATCATCACAGTATAGCTTCCATAATCCACCACTTATCCATCTAGATTAACTGTCTGCATGTGAAGCTCACCACTGTACCAGGCTAAATGTCTTCTTTAGATGGAGGAGCGAGCTGTTCAGGTTCAACAAGAAGCAAAGAAATCACATTACTAAAAATGTGGAAAAGCTTGTAGGGCATTCTAGTAAGGGATTGGTATGTAGCATGTTACTCCAAAATTAGTAATGTAAAACGGTAATAATCGTTTTGTTCTCTCTCGTGGATTCTGTGCATTCAGAATTTGAGAAGGGCTTAGCTGATTGGTGCTGGCTCAGGATCTCTCCTGTGGTTGCAGTTAAATAGGAGCCGGGACTGGGAAAAGGGATCACTGGAGCGGCCGGCCAGCCAGCCGAGGGCCAAGGGCCATGGACGCACCTCTCTTGCTCTCTCCTTCCCTCCCTCCTTTTCATGTCATCTCAGGCTCCCCATGTGGGGTTTCTTCCTGTGGGCTGGTTGGATTTCCACAGCATGGCCACTTCAGGACAGTGAAGCGGCTTACGTGGACCTTGAAGGCTTCCAGAACAAGTATTTCAGAAAATAAGCTAGAAAGCACTTTTCCTTTGGATTACCTGGCCTTGGAAGTCACACAGTGTCCCATATTCTCTCCATCCAAACAGTCACAAAAGCCAAAGAGGAGTGCCAAAGTCGCACGTAAGAAGAGCTGACATGTGCCTGCAGCTGTTTGGCAAACACCATCTGCCACATAGGAGTGAAGAGTTCTATTTACACTTATTCCCATCACTATATAGATCTATAGATCTCCTTAGTTTGCCTGAAATATGCAGTGAGTGGTGCACTGACATAGACAAATTATCAGCACCAATGTAAAATGTGCATAAGTAAACACGTTGAGAAAAATTTATTCCAGAAAAGCAATTTAGAGGGTATTTAATAATTCAGTTTACATTCAGGCCCTATCCCTTACTACATCTTTGGTGTATCAGATTTTGGAGTCACTGGTGACTCTGAATACAAAGAGATTTCCAAGTGCTTTCTAAATTGTTCTCAATGTGTTTTGACGTGGTATGTTTTCTTCTAATACTTTGAAAAATGGCAGCTCCTAGGAACATACATGTCAGTGCTCGGCCAGAACATTAAATTAGCCATAATACACCATTCTGTGGGTATCTTTACTGTCTTAAATAGTTAGAGATTATTCAATTGGGCTAGCTTCAAAGACTGTTAACAAAGAGCAATAAAAGAATTGTAAAGGAATTGGGGTTTATTAGAACCATGCACTGATTTAGTTGTAGTAGGAATACCATATTAAAACCAGTAATGGCACTAGATACTGACTGGATAGAGAATTCCTTTTTTCCTTTTTTTTTTTTTTTGAGAATTCTTCTTTAATTTGAAAAAGTATGCTCCAAAGTTATTGATGGCTTGTTTCATTTTATAGTTCTGTAGTGTTTGAAATTTGTATAAAGAGCATGTATTACTTTCATATTCAGAAAAAAAAAAACCTGAAAAACTCAGAACATACCCAGGGAAGTGTATATAATTCAATATGCTGTAAAATTTTAGGAACCTCAATTTTTTCCTTTTGCTCCAAAGGTAATTAGAGATGATGACTTGGCATCCTACCTCATTACCTTTCTGTTGTATGGATGCATTAAAAGTTCTCACTGTTTGCCGGTAGGCACTGGAGCCAACAACATAATGCAACTCTGGGGCAGGGAGGGTAAGTTTCATAATGCCTACTCTGCCAAACACCTGTGCTGGTCTGCCCTACTTTTCTTACTTCAAAAAAGCCAGACTGAAAATCAACAACAACAAAAAAAACCTAAACTTAAAAATTTATAGCTAAAAAACTTTCTAGAAATGTAACCTTTTTTCATAACAATATATAATAAAATTTACCATGTAAGCCCGAGTCACCTACAGAACAGATTTGCATGTAAATTAGTTAATAAATCATTGATTTTCAAGTTTAACATGATGTTAACAGGAGTTCTCTAAATTGTGATATTATATGGCTTTTCGCTGCCCAGTATCTTCTACATATTTTGAAAATGTTAATGTTATAATTAGAGAAAATAAACATTAAATATGATTTATCTCCAAGCCAGGTTTTCAGTCACAAAAAGATAAGGTTTCAAAAAGCCACTCAACTTTCTTCTTGGAAGGAATGGCTAGCCATTGCTTTAAAAATTGCCATTAGTTTCTGACACTATATTAAATTGCCTTAATATCTCAAACAAATATTTTTGGAGGAAAAAAAATCACATACATGAAGAGTTAGTCTGGCTAAGTTGCTTTAGTTAAGTGGAATTTTAAGGGAGAATATTCTTTGTTTTGGAGATCAACTCAAAGTACATTGACCTTGTTAATCTGGAATCTGCGGGCTGTGTCTAGTGGTTAGCACCCAGGGACCGGCCAGAAATACAGTAAAGCTGGCATTAGGCACCAACTATAAGTCTGTAATGTCACCAGCAACTTGGCATTTCAAATCTAGCTGGAAGCAGGGCTCCAGACACTCTCGTTTCTGGGCGAGGGAGAATATGTATATGAAAGCTTGTACTCAGGAGAGTTATACAAGAGATTCATTCATGACAGATGAAGAGACTCGAGAGAAAGCACGTAGGCCGGAGGGGAAATTTGAGGACTAAAATAAATCTTGCCACAGTGGAAACAGCATGACCAAACCATTTTTCTGACCATATGGTCCAAATTCTGAAGAGAAATTGGGATTCTTCGGGCAGGGGATAAACGCTATATGGATTTGGTAGGAAAGTTATTAAGTCATTCTGAGGTTTTGAACAAATAACCAGTGTTTATGTACTTGTTTTCCACACAAATCCATGTAATCATTCAAGATTTCCCAGTTAGAGTAGAATTTATATTGACACAGGAAATTTACATGTAATTGTTTGCTTTCAGATTTGGAGATACCTATCCTTAGCTAGAACCATACACAAAATCCAATGGAGAAAGTAGTCAATCACTTGCCCTCCACCTCCCCCACCCTCTTGTCCACCCCCAGAGCATGATTATCTTGTGGGGCTAATGGAGCTGCAAATTGGATTCTTCCTCACCTTACACTGTGGCAGCTATCTATCCTCAGTTAATATGGGCTTTGGAGAGAACTGAGACCATTATATACACCCCACCACCTTACTGTGCTGGTGCATAAGGGCTAGGCAGGAATTAAGTTTTATCAGGTAAGCAAGAAACCACACTCTGGCCTTTTCCTTTTCTTTCTTCATACTTTACAAAACCACCCTTGAGGCAATGGGAAAAAATAAGGATCAAGAAACGACAAGACCATGCAGAGCAAAAAGGGAGGAAACACTGAAAAACACAGGCAAGATTAGAGCAAAACTATAAAAATCACTGTGTTGAAAGGAGTATATCAAAATGCTCTCAAGGTCTTGGAGTGAAGCTCAGAACCTGCTCTAGGTCTGTCAGAGAATAAATGTTCGAACGTTTTACAGGTCAAATCCCAGAGAACCACACTTTGATTCATACTTTGACTTGTTCGTCCTGTCTACAGAGAAGCTCATATATAATTATAGAAAATATATTACTAAATATATTACTTAAAACAGATATTAAACTACCTGCACTTTGTTTTCTATAATTTTTCTTGCAACTCTTCTGATGATATCTATTTGGAGAGACACTAAGTCTATCCCATGAGGCTAAAATAGTTTTTTATTCTTTCTCCAATCTATAGCTTCTTCATAAGTAAATCTGCACAAAGAAAAAGTAAAAGGACATAAGAATAAGCTGTATACAGTTGAAGCTTTATAGTAGTTTCTGAATCATTAAAAAGTGGCAGAGAGAGAGAGCCACACTGTACTAATTATCAATTCTCTTGTACCTAAAGATCCCACTTTCTTGTATGCCTCCCACACCTCCGAGGAGAGAATGTTTAACAAATTTTCTACAATTAGCCACTTTGAAATCTCTATCAAACACAGAGGAGGGGCGCCTGGATGGCTGAGTCAGTTAAACATTCAACTCTTGATTTCAGCTCAGATCATAATCTCAGAGTCGTGATATCAGCCCCGGGTTGGGCTCTGCCCTTGGTGTGGAGTCCGCTTGAGATTCTCTCTCTCCTTCTCTCTCTACCCCTCCCCCACGCTCTTACAAGTGCATTCTCTCTCTCTCTAAAAAAAAAATATGACATCAGTGTGTCGTTCTTGGTATATTTGTTATCTACTAATGTGTAAGAAATTGCCACAAGACAGTAGTTGAAAGAACAGCATTTTTATCTCACAGTGTTTTGGGGTCCAGAATCCAAAGGCAGCTTTGCTGGATGCCCCGGCCTAGGGCCTCTCACAATGATGTGGTCAAGGTGACCCCAGGACTGCTTTTATCTCTAGGTTCAACCCCCCAGGAGAAACAGACTCTTAGCTCACTGATGTTGGCTGGATTCAGTTCCTGGTAGGCAGAGCTTGCTCTTTGAGGCCTTCCATAGGGTAGAGCAATCCTAGCAGCTTGCTTCACCAGAACAAGCAAATAAGAATATCCAGAAAGAGAATATGAGCAAAATGGAAGTCAGTCCTTTATAACCTAATTTCAGAAGGGACATCACATCACTTTCGCCATTTTCTATTCTTCAGAAGCAGGTCACCAGGTTTAGTCACACTTGAATAGAGGAAATGGCACAAAACGTGGGAACACCAGGAGGCAGGGATCTTTGAGAGACATTTCAGAGACTGCCTCCTAATGTGGGAAATTATATCTCCAGAGGTTTTTCACATTGTAATACTTTTGGATAACTATTTCCAAAGTTTTATTTGAATAAAACGCAGTCTGTTTTGTACTCTAAAATGTAGGGGGAAAGGTGTTTTGTTTTTAAGATTTTTATTTATTTATTTGAGAGAGAGATAGCAAGAGAGAGCATGAGTGGCGGGTGGGGGGAGGGCAGGGAGAAGGAGAAGCAGGCTCCCCACTGAGCAGTGAGCCCGAGGTGGGACGCTACCCCAGAACCCTGAGATCCTGACCTGAGCTGAAGGCAGATGCTTAACCAACTGAGCCACCCAGGAGCCCTGAAGAAAAGGTTTTTTTGAAATAATTTTTTATATACATTTTAAAATAGTTGCCTAGTTTTCACATATCTGAACACTCGATAGATCTAAAACATGTTTTTTTGGCTAACCAAAATTAAGGGGAGTCAGAAGGAAGAAAAACCAAATGTGTGTGTGTGTGTGTGTGTGTGTGTATTTTTTTTTTAAGAGTTATTTATTTGAGAGAAAGAGCTCACGAGCAGGGGGAGGGACAGAGGGATATAGAGAGAGAGGAAATCTCAGGCCGACTTCCCACTGAGTGCAAAGTCGAATGCTGGGCTCCATCTCAGGACCCTGCGATCATGATCTGAGGTGAAATTAACTCTGAAATTAACTCTGGCTTAACGGACAGAGCCACCCAGATGCCCCTCAGCCAGATACTTTTCTGTATTTACTGATGTCAAAACTTTATGTGTATTTGCATTTTTCTATAGAGGGAATTAATAGTATTCATGAGATTTTCAGAACACTAAGAACCATTGCCCTAGGCAATGAAAATTTAGGTACTAAATTCTCGTATAAAGTCTCATGAATTTATTGGATTCATTGGATTTTCTCTTCAACTGTTTACTTCATCAATGTAACTAGTGTTGGACTCCATATTCATTAAACAAATATGTATTGAATATCTACTAGATGCGAACCAAATTCTAGGCAAAGTAAGCACAAGTCCCATTCTCAAGGAGCTCACATTTCTGGGGGCAGGGGAATGGCAGACAGTAAATACACTAATATATACAATATTGAGTGTGATAAGTGCTGTGGGAAAAATAAGCAAGATATACTTGAATCCTCTGAATCATTAAGGGGAATATACAGTTCATCTTAAATCAGCCCTCGAGTCTTGCATAAAACTCTTTATGTCAATAAAGTACACTCGGGTCAGTCCAGCAGTTGTTTATTAAGCACTTACTATGGGCTGGCCCTGGAGCTAGACTCTAGGGAGGCAGGGATGAGCTTGCTGCCCTGAGAAGTGAATTGTCGGGCTTAGAGGGTATAATTTCCTCTGGAATCTCTCTGGGTTGGATTAGGGTTTCCCCTTCGTGATAATAAAATAATGCAGGCATTTATGAGTTTACCTCCAAGTCGCATCTGTGTTAGTGTATCTCTTTCCTTCTTGATTGTGAACTGTTTGAGAGCAAGGCTTACATTTCATTAATTTCTGAATCCTTAGTGCTTGGGGGCTCAGCAGGAGTTCAGTAAATGCTCGCGGAGCCACACCGGCAGAGACAGGGATTGCGCATGCCCCAGGACTTTCTCTGACTTCTTGGTAAAACACGGAGTGGCAGTGTTCTCTCTCAGCCTTCAGTCAAAATCAATGAGCGTCATTGATATGAGACCTGATACGATATAAGAAATGTATTTATCAAGACCATATGCATTCTTTCCAAGGAAAACTGATTAGAAACCGATCACTATGTTTTATTAATCAAAAATCCTTCTTTATCTCAGCTTCCCCGTCTTTGCTGACCCCAGCCTGTGCAACAGTCTCACCCATCGGGCTCTCCCTCAGCTCTTGCCCTAAAATGAGCGAGTGATCTGGGTGCTGGAGAAAAGAGGACCCTATTACTAAGGGTATGACCCCTGCTTTTGCTGGTTTTACTGGCAATTCTGAGAAGAAGAAAAAAAAAACAGATTAAGTTTTAAGATAATTTTACCAAAAAAGAATCAGAGTCAAATGTCAGGTCTTCAGAGAAATAAGGAGATGGATAAAAATTCAAATAGAACAGAATTTCTCAAGGTCAATGTGTTCTGTGTATATATTGTATCAAAACAATTACATCATGTAGCCTTTTCTGTGAATCAGGCCTAATATCTGCCCACACCCAGCAAAATGGGTTTTTGATTCTAAATTTTTCTCAAAGGCAAATACTTTCCCACACTCAGAAATTTGTTCTTGGTCCTTTGAGTATTCGTTTTATTTCAAGTTTCAAAGTTTTGATTCTCAATTCTTTTGTTTAGCTTTTTAAGCATGTTCTATCATGAAGGAGAGCATTATTTTTTTTCTGCTTGATCGACTCAAATAGTTAATAATTATTTCTAGGAATTCTTGATAAAAGTACTTTTAAACCAGGAAGTAGGAGGAGAAATTCCACCAAACTCATATTTTGAGAATGTAACAAATAGGATTTAGAATCAAAGGCCTGCTTTCTTCTGGATTATTATGTTGTTAGCATATCATATTAATAAACTATGCATATGGGGTGCCTGGGTGGCTCAGCCAGTTAAGTGTCTTCCTTTGGCTCAAGTCATGATCCCAGGGTCCGGGGTTCTGAATAGGGAGTCTGCTTCTCCCTCTCCCTCTGCCACTCCCCTTTCTTGTGCTGAATCTTTCTCTCTCTATCTCTTTCTCTATCTCTCTGTGTGTCAAATAAATAAATAAAATCTTAAAAAAAAACAACAAAACTATGCATATGTTGCTATTGCCCAGGAAGAGTTGGATTAAATTAATAGTGCTGATGATAAATCAACAGCCCTTAATCAGCCTGAAGGGAAATCTCTCTCTTTTAATTTTTTTTAAGATTTTATTTATTTATTTGACACAGAGAGAGAGATCACAAGTAGGCAGAGAGACAGGCAGAGAGAGAGGGGAAGCAGGCTCCCTGCCAAGCAGAGAGCCAGATACAGGGCTTGATCCCAGGAGGCTGAGATCATGACCTGAGCCGAAGGCAGAGGCTTAACCCACTGAGCCACCCTGGAGGGAAATCTCTAATTAAATGTCACAGGGCTCTATCATTGTCTATGTTCTTTAACACTCATCAACTTTTTAGATGAAAATGTGAAGGCATACCTTTTGAAAAAGTAATGGGATATGCCTTTTTTTTAATATAACTTTTTATTCTGAATTTAAAAATAGTTTATGCTTACTACAAATAATTTAGAAAACACTAGAGGAAATTACCCACAGTAATGTGATTTTTCTTTCCCACGGGCAAATTATATTTCTTGAATAATTTAGTACGGCTCTGAAATGGTTTTGTATTTGCCAGACATCTATTTGATAGGCCTAGCAACATATTAACTAAATTGATGACTGACATGGAGAGTAAAAGAATAGTTAATAGGTATAGAGGGAGGTCTATGATTCAAAGACTCTGCAGTCTGGCAGAATTAGGTTGAAATGAACAAGATAAACTGTAGCAAAACTAAATGTGAAGCTCTGGTACAGAAACAAGGAAAGAGGCAGTGTGTCCAAATAGGAGTTCCTATGGAAAAGACCAGGCGCTTCTCGTTGATGACAATTTAGTCAGCATTTTGCTATAGTCGCTGCAAAAAAAAAGCTAATGCAAGCTTGTGTACCACTGGTGAAACACAGAATCCAGATGAAGGGATTCTATTTCCCGTGGTTCGGGCTACATCTAGAAAATTGTTTTCATTCTACAAGCATATTTAAAGACAGTGTTGATAAACCCAGAGTCTTCTCTGTTAAAAAAATTTTTTTTAAAATCTTGTGATATAAGAAATAGTTGGAGGGACTAGTGATGTTTAGCTTTAAAAAAAAATCTAAGGGAAGATATTCTAGCTGCCTTCAACAATTTGAAAGGTTTTTTTCTTTTTCTTTTCTTACTTTTTTTTTTTTAAATGGGCTGTTCCAGAGAGCATAAGGAGGATAGAGAGATATGTCATTCAGATTTCAGCAAAAGTGAGATTTCCTCAGCAATGTCTTGCCTGAAGTAGCTACCCAGGAATGAGTATATTACCCTATTTTAATTTTCTGTATAACACGTCATCACTATCTATTCATTTGATTTTTTTCCCCTTTAAACTTAATTCATTTACTTATTGTCTGTTGGACTGTTTTTTCTCACTGGGATATTAGTGCCTTGAGAATGTGGATCCTTCTACCCTGTTCACAGTTATATATAGTACCTTGAACAATGTTCCTATAACTCTTTATTGAATGAATTAACTTATGGAGAGGCAGTTTGGGGCTTATCAGAGAAAAATAATTTCTTTCCGTGGAGGCAGAAAAGGGGGGAGCTGTCAAAGAGATATTAACTAGTTTTATATTCATAGTTAATCATTAGCTATCTTTTGAGCACTTACATGACAGAAATAGGCAAGGAAGTGAAAGCTCAGAGAAGTTAAGTAACTTTGCCCTACCTCATCTTGCTTGAACTGGGATTATAATCCAGCCTGTTGCCAAATCCAGTGGGGTTTGTACTATGCCATAAACAGAGCAAGATTTTTGGGATTTTATGGAGATGAACTTTCCCTCACTTAAGCCAAGGCTAGATGGCCATCCAACAGGGGTGCTAAATTATGCTAGATAATGGATTCCTGAACTGAGTGAGATGTTGGACTAGGTCCAACTCTAAGATTTTGTGATTCTAGGATAGAATCAGCCCATTCATGATAGGAATTGATTCTGTAACAAGATTTCTTTATTTGGCAATAACAAAGAAGAAAAGAAAACATTTCTGAAACTGTTGCTTGGAACCCAAGAATGTGAACTTACACAATTGCTAAGACATTATCCCTTAATCCTAGCTGGATGCCGTGGAAAGTGCACACAGAAATATACCTGTGTGCAAATGCAATTGCTCCTATAAACTGCAAGTGAAAATAAAAACGAAAACTTCGAAACTATAAAATGGAAAATTTTCAATGAAGAAAGCAAATTGTGCAATGATTGCGGTAATAAAGCAAATTGTCCAGATGAATGTCTAAGCAAGGCTCATATTATGAACTGTGAAAAGGAGTGGAACAAAGAAAAAAGAATATTGGCAATGTGCCAGGAGTCATTCTTGGAACGAATTAGTCTGCCTGTTACAGTATTAGCCATTTTCCAAGGGAAATTTGGGATGGCACTATGGAACACAAGTGACAATACATGACGGTGATCAACAAAGGAGGAAAAGTCAGACATAGGAAAGAAGAATATCTGGGAGAAACCAGTCTTGTATCTATAGCTTGATAACGGAATTCCTGAGGGCTTAGACTTTAGCAACTTCACTTCAGAGTGAGGCTAATTGCAGTATGCCAAGATCGTCATATTCTGCTGAAACTTGTTTGCCAAAATTATTCTCTTTCCTCCATTATATATGCTATTTTTCCTTTCCTCCTCTTTGTATCCCATATTTCTAAGTATACAATTCACTGTCAGTGGAAGAGAGAAATTCTTTCAAAAACACACATATACGTGGGGCGCCTGGGTGGCTCAGTCGTTAAGCGGCTGCCTTCGGCTCAGGTCATGATCCCAGAGTCCTGGGATCGAGCCCCGCATCGGGCTCCTTGCTCGGCAGGAAGCCTGCTTCTCCCGCTACCATTCCCTCTGCTTGTGTTCCCTCTCTCGCTGTGTTTCTCGCTGTAAAATAAATAAAATCTTTAAAAAAAAAAAAAAAAAAAAACACACATATACGAGCACTGGGTGGCTCGTGGTTTAAGCCTCTGCCTTCGGCTCAGGTCATGATCTCAGGGTCCTGGGATCCAGCCCCACATTGGGCTCTCTGCTCAGCAGGGAGCCTGCTTCCCCATCTCTCTCTCTGCCTGCCTACTTGTGATCTCTCTCTCTCTCTCAAATAAATAAAATCTTCAATAAAAAAATACTTCAAAAAGAAACACACACACATATATAATTTATGTAATATAAAATCATATCTTTGGATCAGAGAAAACTTCAGACAGTGCATGTTCTGATTTAGTCTTTATGTAGCTTTTGTTTATTTCCACTCTTCTATGGGAAAGAGTGCATCAGTTTCATGCAGTAGGTGATTAATATTGAATCAATATTGAGAGTAACCCAAATGCTTGCAATTTCTGATTTTAAAATCTGACATTTTTATTGAAGTCAATATAAAGAAGGTGATTGTGTTCAAGATTAACTAAGTTCCTGTACATCACAAAAAAAGTAAGAGTATCTGTGCCTTGTAATGAGGAAGAACATGAACACATCTGTTCCTAAACACCTACATAACCAAGGCCCTATTGTTTATTGTGTTCTAGATTGTAAAGACCCTGCCACATTGATTATGTGCCCCCCTGAAGGAAACCGAAAAGGAAACTAGCATTGTTGGCTATCTATTTTGTAGGAGACATTTTGTGAGGCACTTTACATACAATATCTTGCTTAATTCTCACCACCATCCTGTAGACTGAATATAAATGTTCCAATGCTCCACAAATAGCCCAGGTCATAGACACTGCATTTGGCAGTAGCAATTTTTCTGTAGATAAAAAGATAGTGAGATTGATTTGGAGGCTGCATTGTCCAATGTGGCAGCCACTAGCCACATGTGATTATTTAAATTTAATCAACTAAAATTAAAAATTCAGTTCTACAGGGTCACTAGCTACATTTCAAGCGCTCAGTAGGCACATGTGGCTAGTGGCTACTGGATTGGACAGTGTGCATGATAGAACATTCCCCTCATCGCAGAATGTTCTATTCTAGGCAGAATGTTCTCTCCAATGAGGTTTGCAAAAATTTTAAAGGATAGCATTTTCATTGCAGAAAACAAAAAAATGGAGTTTGAGATACAACTGAGTGAATTGATTGAGCAAAAATTATTTCAATTTTAAATGAAAATTTATCATGTGACCAACAGCAGAGATGGCCTTAACCTTTCCCCTCAGCCTGACTAATCTTCAGACAGGCTTCTTCCTCACACTGGTGTCCCTGATTTCCTTTCTCTGAGGTCATTTTCTTTAGAAAATTTGTAATTATAAATGATTTCTTTGAGCTTTTGATGTGTATGTAGGTCTTTTAAGAGCATCCTCCTGGTTTTGCAACCCAGGAATATCTTTCTCAATGACTTGGGGGACGACTCTTTGAAATGTAATCATCAAAGGAGTTAACACCCCTATCTCCCAGTTTCTGTGTGAGGGTCAGAGTCTAACTTCAATGGGGACCTTGCTCCAGGTTACAAAATTATGAACTTATTATTCCTTTGGATAAAGCCAATTATCAAACACTGTTGGCCTATGGCTCTCCACCCTAATGTTTTCTAGTACTTTTCCACTACCTAACCCCAGCATTTAAAAAGCCCTACCCTTTCTGCCCCAGTGAAGTTAAGTTCTGAGTTAGTTCTGACATCTTTCCCCTAATGCAACAGCCTTGAATAAAGTCTTTCTTGCCCACTTAACTTTGGTGCCATTTTTGCTTTGACTTCGTTTTTAGAAAGTGGAAATAGTCATTCAAAAAGTTTTGATGTCATCTTAAGATAAACCAACTATTAAATGGTCTACAGAGGTATAATCATATAGTTATATGAGCAAAGTGACGTGGTTTGATTTCAAAGGTAGATCCAATTCCAGGATTTAAGGGTATAGAATTGCAATTACATGTAGCTTTGCCTGATATCACTTCAACTCTACACATGCCTATTTCCCAGTTTAACTGCTCTACCATGAAAATATGATGGCAAAGGAAAGAGTTTTTGATTTAGGAATGCTCTCTTCCAGAACATGCTCCTCTTCTGGCTGAAGACCAGAGCCAACCTCATCTAGAATTAAAATGGTAGAGTTGGATTCAATGGGGGAACCTTCCAGAAACCTACAGTAGTGCCCCCACTTATCCATGGGGTATATGTTCAGGCATCCAGAGGATGCCTGAAATTGTAGATAGTAGCAAACCCTATATATATAATTTTTTTCCTGTATGATAAAGTTTAATTTATTAATTAGGCAATTTATTAATTAATTAGTAAAGAGATGAACAACAATAACTAATAACAAAATAGAACAATTATAACAATAAACTGAATATGGTCTCTCTCTGCCTTTCAGAATATCTCATTGTACTGTACTCACCTTTCTCGTGATAATGGGAGATGATAAAATGCCTACATGATGTGATATAGTGAGGTGAACGATGTAGGTTCTGGAATATAATGTTAGACTTTCTGATGACACACCAAAAGGAGGATCATCTGCTTCTAGACAATGGTTGACAGAGTGTGATTGAAATAGTGAAAAACAAAACCACAGCTGGTCAGGAAGGAGGGGGGAAGAGAAACACTACTGTATTTCCGTTAAGATTTTCAAGCCTAGCCAAGCCCACTCCCAGCCTAAATCTACCCTCCCAGGCTTGTCTAGAATTTATATTTTGTGAAAATTTTAGGGAATTATCATGTCTTTTGGCTTCTTTTTGGCATTTTCAAAGATATATTTATTTATTTTTAGAGAGAGAGAAAGCATGAGGGAGGGGAGGGGCAGAGGAAAAGGGAGAGGGAAAGAGAGACTCTCAAGCAGACTCCTTGAGTGTGAAGCTGGACATGGGGCTTGATTTCATGATCCTGGGATCATGACCTGAGCCACAGTCTAAAGTCAGATGCTCAACCAACTGAGCCACCGAAATGCCCTCTTTCAGCATTTGCCAAATTCAAATTACTATTAATGAAAAATATTTTCTTTGGGTGCCTGGGTGGCTCAGTGGGTTAAAGCCTCTGCCTTCGGCTCAGGTCATGATCTCAGGGTCCTGGGATGGAGCCCCGCATGGGGCTCTCTGCTCAGCGGGGAGCCTGCTCCCCCTCTCCCTCTGCCTGCCTCTCTGCCTGCTTGTGATCTCTGTCAAATAAATAAATAAAATCTTAAAAAAAAAAAAAAAAGAAAGAAAAATATTTTCTTCTCAGAGAATAAGTTTGATGGTTTGTTGAGAGATAGCCCTTTGGGGTGATTTTCTTTCCTTTCTTACTGGCGTCCTAGGGCAGCTCTTATTCCTGGTTCACCACTTTTTTTTTTTTTTTTTTACCAGATTTGTTTCACGGGGGTGCTGGGGATGGCACGGGAGGAATCACAGACTTTCAGTAGAACTAAAAACATCTAACAATATACAGATACAGTTATAGATTTCAGGTACTTCATAATTTTCAGAAAATTTTCATACCAATTCTTTTAATCCTCTTAACAATCCTATGGAGTGGGTTTTAATATTTGCCTATTTTACCAAGACAATACAAAACAAAAATTCAGGAAGCTTAGAGACACCTCAGGGCAATCAGCTGACACAAGAGTTGTATACCTTTACCGTCCCCACTTCTCACTGCCAATCTCGGTAAGCCATGGCAAATTTGTGCTTGGACTCTTACCACTTGACTAAAACTACTCCTACCAAGTTCCCCAACCCACCCCCCAACCTCTTTATGAAAACTTTTTAGTCCTTATCTTACACAGAGCATCGTTAGCCCTTGACTTGGTGACCACACCTTGCTCAGTTCTCAGACATCACGCTCTTTTATTTTTCCTGTGGCTTCACCAGTTACCTCTTAAGGGACTCAACTTCTACCTTAGAGATTTCCAACAGACAAGAAGCAAAGAGGTATTGATTACTTTACCCAGGCAGGGCCTGGAAGTACAGAAATTCCTGACTGATGGCCACCATTAGAAACATTCTTATTCTGTGCTCTTATGAGGGCCACATAAGAAAAGTGGATCAGAAAATGTGTCTCTCTCATTCCCACAACACATACAACTCACTGCTCTATTGAGTAGCTCTGGTAAGGCCAAGTTGCACATAGACTTTAGTAGCACGAGAAAGAAATTAAGTCTAAAATAGAACTGAAGGATATAAAATGGGAAAATGTCACACACGTGTCCTCAGGAATATAAAACTCAAGGACCGGAAGATTGATTTCCTGTAAATGCCTGATTCACAGAAAACTGACAATACTGGGATTTTCTTAAGTGACAGGGAGTTGGTCAGGGGTTACCTCATATCAACTTTGGAAAGTTTTAGTTATGGCTTCGGGAGGCATCAATAAGAAATGACCCAGCTCAGGCTGGTCTCGCAAAATAAGCTGACTTGAGCTTTGTTTGTGTGACTGGACTGGTTCTGTCTGCTCGGGAATTTTCAAAGCTGGTCTCCACTTGTTTTTTATTTCCACAGAATCTTACTGAGCTCTCTTCTCTTTACATTCCTGCCCATAAATACAGTCCTCCCCAAACCCTCAAGGGACTTGCCTGCAGTTTGCTTTTACCATTTACATGTCCTGAATTGCAATTCCTTTGCTGTGCCCTAAAAACTTATCTTTTTGATACTTTTAAGCTTGCCTCAGTTTATCACTTTATTTAGATTGACAAGGTCAAAAAGAGTAGTACACAGTTGGTGATGGTGGGGAAGTTAGAAGTAGTTCCTTCCCATTGGAGCAGCAACCAAAGGACCAACTTCTGTCTTCAAATATATAGCACCAACTACACGTCTAGTAGTCTCCAAGGTAGCTGCAGGACGTTGAGAAATGATCACCTTGTCTAGGTCCTGCTATGCTGTGTTCTGAGTCATGTTGCATGTTCTCCTGCTCATGGCTTTATTCAAAGCAATTTGGAAGAGAAAATTAATCTGAAGGGATTATACATTATAAGAAAGCTTTCTTTTTATTCCATAACTATAATAAGAAAATAAAAAGTATGGGTGCTAAATTTTGAATTTATACAGTATTGCAACTGACTTCTAATATCAGATTTTATGTTTGCAATGAAATGGATAGAGATCCATCCTGGGGATCTTCCTTGAGCCCATTTCCCCTCACGGTGAAGACAGTGTAAGAGTCATTCCTGATCCTAGAAGACAACACAGTCAGTAGCTTCTGGATTGCATTATGCTGCCCCCTCTAAAAAGATATGTTGTGCCTCATAGCCACCAGTGCCTCAGATTATGATCTTATTGAGAAATAGGGTCTTGGCAGATGCAATTAATAAAGATGACATCATACAAGAGTAGTGTGGACTCTTTGATCCAATGTGACTGGTGTCCTTGCAAGAAGATGGTTAGTGAAGACAGAGAGACTCAGAGGAAGAATGCCATGTAATGACAAAGGCAGATATTGGAGCCATACCATTTTGACATTGGCCATAGCAACTTCTTTCTAGATAGGTCTCCTGAGGCAAGGGAAAAGAAAGAAAAAATAAAACTATTGGGACTTTATCAAAATAAATAGCTTCTGCACAGTGAAAGAAACAATCAACGAAACTAAAAGACAACCTATGGAATGGGAGGAAATATTTGCAAATGACATATCCAGTAAAGTGTCAGTATCCAAAATATATAAAGAACTTCTAAGACTCAACAACAAAAACCCAAATAATCCAACTAAAAATGGGCAGAACACATGAATAGACATTTCTCCAAAGAAGACATAGAGATGGTCAACAGACACATGAAAAGATACTTAACATAACTCATTCTTAGGGAAATGCAAATCAAAACTACAATAAGATATCACCTCACACCTATCAGAATGGCTAAAATCAATAACACAAATGTTGTCAAGGATGTAGAGAAATAGGAACCCTTGTGTATTGGTGGGAATGCAAACTGGTGCAACCACTCCAGAAAATGGTATGGAGGTAATGGAAAAAAAGAAGTTAAAAATGGAACTATCTTATGATCCAGCAATTACACTAGTGGGTATTTACCCAAAGAACACAAGAACACTAATTCAAAGGGATACATGTATCTCTGTTTACTGCAGCATTATTTACAAGACCCAAGATATGAAAGCTGCCCAAGTGTCCATCAACTGATGAATGGATAAAAAATGGTGTGTGTGTGTGTGTGTGTGTGTGCGTGTGCACACACACACACACACACACAATGGAATGTGTGCGTGCACACACACACACACAAAGTCATCAGAAAGAATAAAATCTTGCCATTTGTGATGATGTGGAAGGAACTAGAAAGTATTATGCCAAGGGAAATAAGTCATTCAGAGAAAGACAAACACCATATGATTTCACTCATGTGTGGAATTTAAGAAAGAAAACAAATGAGCAAAGGGAAGAAAAAGAGAGAGAGGCAAACCAACAAACAGACTCTTAACTAGAGAGAACTGATGGTTAGCAGAGGGGAGGTGAGTGGGAGCATGGGTTAAATGGGTGATGGGGACTAAGAAGTGCACCTGTTGTGATAAGCACCGGGTGATGCATGGAAGTATTGAATCACTATATTGTACACCTAAAACTAATATTATGCTGTATGTTAGCTCACTGGAATTAAAATAGACTTAAGGGGGGAAAAAAAAGAACTCTTCCTAAAGAATATCATCATCTTGGGGAGCTAAAAATGCTGGCTAGATGTTATACACCATCTATAAGAAATCTTCTATACTAAAATAGAGCCAAACACGCCATACATTGTAACTGGCTAGCTCGTGATATTAAAGAGAAACTATTCACCAGACTGTTATTAAAAGAGGCAAGACAGATTTTACCCGAGCTACTAAAGCATGGGAGAAAGACTTCGGTATAGAACTGAGGTTAAGTTCTACGAAACAGAAGGCAGGAGGCTTTTTAAGTCCTGGGTGTGTTAAAAACAAAAACAAAAACTGCAGGGCACTGTGCGTTTTGGGAGGTGGGTAGTCAGTGTGTAGAGCCCATCTGTCTGCCAACGGGTCCTACTCTCCCACAGAGCCTAGGAGACAAAAGCCCTATCCTTCTTGATGATTACATTTCAAAAGGATGGTCCCATATCCTTGAGAAAGGCATTCCAGGATTGTAGAACATACAATCTCAAGGACAGAGAAAAGATTTACAATCACATAGTTTCTAAAGTAACTGTTCCAAGAAAAGGGAGGTCAGGGGCCTACAGGCAGGTTTTGTCTGAAACAAACAATAAATTCTTTAGGCAATGTTGAGTTTTCTCAGGCATGGCATTTTGAGGGGGCTCGAGTCCTCATACTGGGAGCACAGACTTGAGCTGATAAAAACTATATTTGTGTTTGTTCAAGTCTTAGTGTGGGAGGTGGGTGAAGTCATTTGTGTTGAAAGCTACAAGTTCTCTAGAGGTAAAGGTTGAGGCCTAGTTAGGAACGGGACTCAAAGGAGCCTAACGAGAGTTTAGGCAAGAAAGGAGACTTTGTCAGTAAGTGTAAGAAGTAATATAAAGTTCCTCCCATGACTCCAGTGTTCTCCAAGAATAAAATGACACGTGTTAGTTTTTCACTGTTTTAAAAATATCCAATAGTCCAGGCTTATGCCTTTTGTGAAAAGCAGGGATCAGACTTGAAGAACTGGCAGTGTCTATTATCACTCATGTTCAAGAGGCAAAAATTTAATTCATATTAATGAGGCTGCAAAAGGGGTTTATTAAAAAAGCAAACTAGGTGGTCTCTGAATCTTTGGGTTGCATCTTTTATCCTAAGTAAGCAAATGGACTTCGTACCCCACCTAGCTATCTTACCTTGAAACATACTTCATGCTCTAAGGAAAAGCCAGATCTTTCAACCAATATCCACTGTGCACCTACCACATAGTAGGCTCTGTTCCAGACACTGAGGATACAGTGGTGAATAAGACAAATAGATCATTACTCTTAGGCAGTTCATACTTTAATAATGGGAGACAGACAATAAATCAGTAAACAAGTAAGACCATTTTAGCTGAAACATTTTCTAGAAAATTGCTTTAGGATAATCTGAATGTGATAGAGCATGGTGGGCTGGGGGGAGATCTGCCTTAGATGTGGAGGTCAGGGAACCTTTCTGAGCAGGCATTTAAATTGCGATCTGAGTGGCCCTACGGCCATACAAAGATCTGGGGAAAGGGAGTTCTGGACAGAGGGCACATGTGCAAATGCCTAGATGTGAAAATAGTTTTGGCGAGTCGACAGAAAAGGAGTAGCCTGAGCATAATGCATGAGCAGGGAATGGTCCGGAGCAGGGCTGAGAAGGATGGCCAGGTTACACAGGATCTCACAGACAGGAATGAGCAGTTTGGATTTCATTCTAAGTGTAATGGAAACTCATGAAGGATTTTATTTTTATTTTACTTAAGATTTTATTTATTTATTTGAGAGGGAGAGAGAGAGTGAGAGAGAGAGAGAGAGAACACAAGCTGTGGGGAGGGGTAGAGGGAGAAGCAGGCTTCCCGCTGAGCAGGGAGCTCGATCCAGGACCCTAAAAACTATATTTGTGTTTGTTCAAATCTTAGTGTGGGAGGTGGGTGATCATGACCTGAGCTGAAGGCAGCCGCTTAAAGGACTGAGCCCCACAGGCACCCTCATGAAGAATTTTAAATGGGGGGGGGGTCGTGAGAACATTTTATACACATTTTTTTTCTTAAATAATTTTGATTGTTGTGAAAAAGAATGGTAGACAGCAAGAGTGGAAGTGGGAGAGTAGTTTTGAAGGTGTTAGAAACCTCTGGAGCATATGTGATGGTCGTTTGTACTAGATCGATACAGTGGCGGGAGATGTAGGGAAAGGAGAAATCAAGAAAGACACATTTACGGCTTGAGGGAAATATTGAGGGAAAATAGGTTTGGGGAAGTAGATAAGAGTTAACTTTAAAAGAAAATGTCAATCAGGCATTGCATATATGAATCTAGGAGTCTGGCAAGGGTTCAAGCTGGAGATGTATTTAGGACTCATCTATTTAGGGCTCATGGGGGCTCAGTTGGTTAAGCAATTGCCTTTGGCTCCAGTCATGATCTTAGGGTCTTAGGATCAGTCCTGAACTGGGCTCCCTGCTATAGGGGGAAGTCTGCTTCTCCCTCTACCTGCTGATCCCCCTTCTTGTGCATGCTCTCTCTCTCTCTCCCTTTCTGTCAAATAAAGAAATAAAATCTTTAAAAAAAGAGAGAAGGGACTCATCTATTTGAACATCTCCTTTAGGATTTGAGGAGTACAAAAGAGAACACAAAGTGAGAATATTGTAGCCAAACGGGCAGGTGAAGAAGCAAATAGAGTTGTCCGTGTCATTACATTTAAGAGTAGTTGTTACTAAGTCTTGCAAATGGGCATTTGGTATGCTATATGTTAAATACACCCAGAGGCACATTCAAAAATATCATGGGGGAAGGGAGAGAGACTTTGCCATTATGTTTTATGGTGTTGGAATCCTCAAAATGTATATCAATCTTGCAAGTCAAAAACAGTGCACTCCCTGGTAAAAAGGCAGAGAGCAGAAATGCCAATCTTTACCTCCTGGTGCATTCCTGAGTTATTATGCATCAATGGTAGTAAATGCAGTGACTCTGCGCCCTCACTCACTTCTAGAAATAAGAGGGTGGAACAGAAGAGCTCCAAATAGAATGGCTCCTACAGCCCACCAGAAGCTTTGGCTCACAGCACCATTTACAATAACCGCATGATTGAAGCAAGCCTTTCCTGACACATTCCAGAAGAGGGTCAGGCTGGGCCTGTCACAACCAGTAGACAATTGGGCCATGGTTTGCTTATGCCCAACCCCACTGCTCATATGTTTCAATAAATTCTTCTTTTTATGAGATTGTACATCATCCTGCCAGGGGTCGGACCACTCTAGAATTCTGTCAACACTTTTCAGGTATGGGAGATGTTCCTTAGGAAAGGTGCCTTTCTCCTTGCCTTTGGGTTCATCCTTGGCATATCCGTGTGTGACAGCAGCTCTGTAAATATTACTGGGCACCCAAAGTTTAATAAGCATTTTGTGGAATTAGAATGAAAAATTGTGCTTTTTAATTCATATGGTGGTCGAATGAAATGATTATTTTCTTCAAGCTTTAATGTTCTATTTGTTTGAAATGAATGCTACAGACTACTGTTTAGTAGAAACTATCCCGGCAACATGTTCTTCTAGTCTTGCCAAAATGCCTCTGGTGAACAAGCATTTTCAATTCTCTGAGTCTATTCTAAGGGAGCTATGAGGTGGTTTAAAGCTGGTGTATTCCTGGTACATACAGCAGCAGCTGGCACACAGTAGAACTAAAAATAAGAATGCACATGCTTTGGATCAGTTATTCTTTAAAACCGTGTTATTGGAGGGGCCTGTGGGTGGCTCAGTCATTAAGCGTCTGCCTTCAGCTCTGGTCATGATCCCAGGGTCCTGGGATCCAGCCCCACGTGGGGTTCCCTGCTCAGAGGGGAGCCTGCTTCCCCCTCTCCCTTGGCCTGCCCCTCTGCCTATTTGTGCTCTCTCTCTGTTGAATAAATAAATAAAATCTTAAAAAAAATAAAATAAAAAATGAAACTGTTATTGGAGATGTAAATCTTGCAAACCTCACTTTCAGCCTTTATAAAAGGCATAAGTGTTTCTCTCATCCGTCCTAAGTGTTCAACATGAAGTGTGTAGAGTCGGGCTCCTTGGTCAGCAGGGAGTCTGCTTCTCCCTCTGCCCCTGCCCCCACTCGAGCATTCTGTCTCTTCCTCCCCACCCCGGAAAAAAATACAAAAATAAAAAATTTTTTTTAATATTTTATTTATTTATTTGAGAGAGAGAGAGTGAAAGAGAACATGAGAGGGGAGAAGGTCAGAGAGAGAAGCAGATGCCCCATAGAGCTGGGAGCCTGATATGGGACTCGATCCCAGGACTCCAGGATCACGACCTGAGCCAAAGGCAGTTGCCTAACCAACTGAGCCACCCAGGTGCCCCCAAAATAAACAAATTTTTAAAAGAGTCTTTAAAAAACTCTTATGTTCCCGTTCCAACCCCCAGTAAATCACCCTCTAACCATATTTTTAGATGGGGCCTTTAAAGGGTATTTAAATTAAAATAAGGTCATAAAGGTTAGCCCTAATCCGATCTGACTAGTGTCCTTATAAGAAGGGATTAGGTTATCCGGAGAGAAACCAGGGCTGTGGGCACAGAGGAAAGGCCACATGAGCACACAGGGGAAAAGCTGCCACTGCAAGCCAAGGGGAGAGTCTGGCCTTAGGACAAACTGAACCTGCCCACACCTTGGGACTTCTAGCTTCCAGAACAGTGGGAAAATACGTTTCTGTGGTATAGGCCATGCAGGCTGTGGCATATGGTTACAGCAGCCCCAGCAAACTAACACGGTCGTCTTCCTGATGGGTGGGAGGTGGTAGCTCCCTGCAGTTTTGATTTGCATGTCCTTAATGGTTGCTTTTCTTGGCCATTTGCCTATCTTTTGAGAAATATCTATTCAAGACCTTTGCCTATTTTCAAATTGAGTTGTTGGTTCTTTGTCGTTAAGTTATAGGAGAGGAGCTCTTCATGTATTCTGGAAGTCAATCCCTTGTCAGATACATGACTTACAAATATTTTCTCCAATATGCCATGTGGATTGCCCTTTGAGGCACAGAAGTGGCAGGAATGGGGGAAAAAATGACAAGAGTGCCCAGGAGAACTTATTTTTCAGTTATGCCATTTGTTACCTATTGCAAGAGTGTTTCTCTACGTTGAGCTTCAACCAGGAAACTGACCCATGAGAAACCCTCTCACCACAGCACAGTGGGTGGCAGTTTCCTAGTAAGTTAAATAAATACATTGTGTGATACATAGTTTTACTTAATGATAGGATTAGAAAGGAAATAAGAACAGAGGCTACTGGGGAGAATCTCTGAGCCAGAAGTTAGGAAATACTGGCTCTGGCCAGCTCTGTCACCAAGATAAGTGACAGCTCAGAGGCACTCCCTGGCCCCACCCACCTTTGCCAGCTCACTTAGCGAGCAGGGGCTGTGGTTTTGGTCTTATCTGAGTTTCTAGAAGCTGTGGCTGCCTAGATGAGGGCATGTGACCACAAGAAAGGGTCTTACAGAAAGTCAAGTTCCAAAACCAAAAAGATAGCCCGAAGGCTGCTGTGCAGGGTGGCAAAGACAATCTGCCATCAGGTCACCCAGGAGAAGGAGCAAATGAAGGCAGAATCTCTAAGGCAAAGCCAGAGCAGATCTACTGAAAAGCCCATACAAAGAGTAGGTACCCTTTGGGGGGGCATTCCTTAGCCACAATACCAGGTGGGAAATGAACCAGTGAGAACATCAAGACAGTTCAGACATCCTCTTAATTAGATCCCTGGTTCCTCGTTACTCGAAGTGGGATCCAGGAACCAGCGATCTAGCATCACCTATGAGGTGGTTAGAAACACAGAATCTCAGCTTCATCCCAGAACTGTTGAATCCAGGTCTGTGTTTTTAAGTGGATTTCTGGTTGATTCTCACGCTTATTAAATTTTAAAAGGTGTTATCAGTGAATCACTGTATTACCACACGCTTCCTGGTTGTTTATGAGCACTGTGGCTCTGAGGTTTTCAACAGGGAGAGGTACAACTCCTCAGGCACACTGGGAAGTTTGTGGGGGCATTTGGTTGTCATAATGACTGCAGGGGTGACTGGCATTTAGTGGACAAGTGCCAGGGATGATAAACATCCCGCAACATGTGGAGTGGCCCCTCAGAGCAAAGCACTGTCCCACCCAAATGCCAGTGGTGTTCCCGATGAGAAGCATGTTGGCTATTTCTTAATCTATAAAACAAGCCATCAGACCAAATGGATTCCAATGTTTTCTCCCAGCTCCAAGAATCTTTTGTTCTATCACTGTCTTCACGCTGATTTAGAAAGTTCTCGGCGTTGTCTTCCACTCCCTCTAATTATGCCTGCTGTAAGCCCATGTCATTTTCACTTAGACAATCCAATGGAGCCAGTCACAGAGATTAACCTTAATGAAGATAAGCTCATATCATTTCCTATTGCATATAACATGCCCATTCTGGTGAGAATTCAAAGAGCCCTTTCAGTCAACTTAACGTATTTGTCACTGTGATGCTGGAAACATTATGGTCAGCAGTTCACAGTTCAAGGCAATCATTGCCCTGTGAGATCGGAGTTCAAGCGGCTCTCCCCACTCTCACAACCTCTGTCCTGTTTGGATGAGCTGCAGGTCAAGCCGCGAAGGCATGGAAGTAAGGACACTGGCTAGGATGCAATTCTCCAACAGCTATTTAACATCATCTCTGAAGGGAGAGCTCAGGCAGCAGACACATGGAGGGTCACAAGCAGGGCATGGTGAACCTGACCATGCAGAGAGTTTTCCGACTCTGTGGGCCCACTGGAGGAGATTCAGTAAGATGGGAACTGGTAGAATCATGAGACTCTGAGTCAACAATTGAGCTTCTCTAGAGTGTGGCGTCTCTTTTAAAAATGAAAATGTGAATTCGCTATTTACCCCTTTGTCCTCAAAGGCAAGGATCTGTTGAAAAATATGAACTTCCTGGATGAAAGGTAGTATGTTCTTCTAAAGCGCTGTCAGTATTTATCATCATGCTGCACGTGACATACTACAGGTGCAAAGGTTAAGAAATTAAGGTCCTTTCCATCACTACAGCTCAAGGGAAAAGCAATATCCTGGGGAGTTCACTTTTTCCCTGGCGTTATTTGTCCCAGGGTCTATGGAGCAGTATCTGTCCATGCACTCACCATGTTACCCTCTCGCTTCAAAAATTAATGGCATGATTGGGCGCCTGGGTGGCTCAGTCAGTTAGGCGGCTGCCTTCGGCTCAGGTCTTGATCCCACGGTCCTGGGATAGAGCCCCACATTGGGCTCCCTGCTCAGCAGGCAGTCTGCTTCTCCCTCTCCCTCTGCTGTTCCCTCTGCTCATGCTCTCTCTTCGTCAAATAAATAAATAATCTTTAAAAAAGAAAATTAATGGCATGATTGACAAGCACAGCCTTCTGCAAGTTGGTGCTCATGTGCCTTCTCTGTGTATACATGTCAGTAGCTGGCCACTGAGATACGCCAGCAAGAGAGAGAAATCAAACAGGAAGGAATGGGGAGGGAGACAAACCGTAAGAGACTCCTAGAGTCACGAAACGAACTAAGGGTGGCTGGGAGGCAGGGGGGTAGGGATGGGGTGGCTGGGTTGTGGACATTGGGGAGGGTATGTGCTATGGTAAGTGCTGTGAAATGTGTAAGCCTGACGATTCACAGACATGTACCCTGGGGCAAATAATACCTTATATGTTAATAAAAATTAAAAAAAAAAAAAAAGAGAGAGAGATGGTACTGAAGACTGGGGCTCTGTCTGTGGCTTACTCTGAGTCAGTCCATAGTGAAATAATCATGGCCCAGTCTAGCCCTGATCAGCAGTATAAAAGACATTTTGTTGTTGTTTTAAAGATTTCATTTATTTATTTGCCAGAGAGAGAGAGAGAGAGCAAGAGAGCATGAGACTACAAGCAGGGGGGCAGCAAAAGCAGAAGGAGAAGCAGACGCCCCACTGAGAAAGGAGCCCAATGTGGTACTTGATCCCAGGACCCTGGGATCATGACCTGAGCTGAAGGCAGATGCCTAACCGACTGAGCCACCGAGGTGTCCCAAGTATAAGAGCAGTTTTATTGGAGTGATTAGGAAAAGCAGTTGGTTGCTAAACACAGTTCAAAATAATTAAAAAAAAAATGCCTTCTCATTTTATTTTATCATAAAATGTGTAAATGCACATGACTTGTCAGCCCTTATTGAAATCTGTTCTTTGAATCTGATGATGTGAGGGATTCTAGGACCACACACTTATATTAATCACAGTAACTCTTCCTTTTTACTTTCATACTTATTGCTTTGCAGATTAAATCATATAATTATAATAAAAAGTTCAACAGGTATGAACAAGTTTGAGAATCAATAGAAGTGACTGGGTTTTTTTAAAAATTTTTAAAAAAATTTTCTTATTTGACACAGAGAGAGAGAGCACACAAGTAGGGGGAGCAACAGAGGGAGAAGCTTAGCAGGGAGCCTGATGTAGAGCTCGATCCTAGTACTCTGGGATCATGACATGCTTAACTGTCTGAGCCACCCAGGCACCCCCAGTAAAACTGACTCTTAAGATGCTCACCATTCAACACATGAGAGTAGTAGTGTGGGGCATATTAGTGAGTAGTCTTCTATCCATGAGCAGTTGTCAGGCCATAAGTATGTACACCTCTCACAAAGGGAAAGGAGAGGACCCATTAACCTCCTTTAATTTGTGGAAAATTAATGGCATGATTGACAAGCACCCCCATGAGACTGCATTTTGAGTAAGGAAGCAATTAAAAGTTAAATGAGGTCCTAAGGCTGGGGCCCTGATCTGAAAGAATTAGCATCCTTATGAGAAGGATGTAAGCTAGAGCTTACTCACTCTCCATAACACAAGGACATAGCAAGAAGGTGGCCATCCACAAGCCAGGAGGAGGGCCCTCACCAGAAACTAACCCTGTGGACCTCAGTGTAGGACTCCCAGCCTCCAGAAGTGTGGGGTTATAAATTTCTACTGTTCAAGTCACCAGAGTCTGTGGTATTTTGTTCAGAACTTGCAGTCTTTGGTATTTTGTCACAGAAGCCTGAACAGACTAATGTAATATCCTTTTATTTTTTTTTAATTTTATTTTTTTAAGATTTTATTTATTTATTTGACAGAGAGAGGAGAGAGATCACAAGTAGGCAGAGAGGCAGGCAGAGGGAGAGGGAGAAGGAGGCTCCCTGCTGAGCAGAGAGCCCAATGTGGGACTAGATCCCAGGACCCTGGGATCATGACCTGAGCCGAGGGCAGACAATTAACCAACTGAGCCACACAGGTGCCCTGTAATATCCTTTTATACTTAACACTATGTCTTTGGTTCTGAGGAACATTTAACAGCAAAGTTCATTGGGTCAATACAAAATTATTACCATTTCTGGAGAACTGACTTTAAGTGCAGAGCTTAAGCTCCTGGATCCTGATAAATGGTATATTCACTTTTATTTCAGGCAAATATTGGCATGTATTTACAGGCCTAATCCTTTTTTTTTTTTTTTTACAGACCTAATTCTTATAGTGAACTTTTGTATAGAGCTACTTAATCAGCTTCTGGACTTATCATTAAAAAATAATCAGAGAGCCCTTTATAGGTTAGACACCTTTTCTTCCTGTAGGATCTGTCAGCAAGAGTGTCAGGGGGTTACTATAGCTATATGATATATTTACATTACATAATTAGTATATATATTATGAAATTGGCATATTATTATATAACTATAGTAATACCACATACATTGGGTACACTAAGTCATATACTATATGCAGTTGACCCTTGAACAACATGGAGGTCAGGGATGTTGATCCCCATGTAGTTGAAAATCTGCATGTAACTTTTGACTCCCTCGAAACTTAAGTACTAATAGCCTACAGCTGAATGGAAGCACTATGAATAACATAAACCATCAATTAACACATATTTTGTATGTTATATGCTGTATTCTTACAATAAAGCTAGAGGAAAGGAAATATTATTAAGAAAAGAGGAACTATGTCTATAGTACTGCAATGTATTTATTGGAAAAAATTTGCACATAAGTGGAGTTCAAATCCATGCAGTTCAAATCCACATTGTTCAAGAGCCAACTGTATATATACATCGATATCCTATATAATATACTCTTATATGCTATATTGTATATAGTAATATTGTACAGTTAAGAGGGATATAAGGATTCAAAAAAAGTCACAAAACTGTCATTATTTTCAACTTACATGATTTTCTACACAAAAATATCCAAAGGAATCAAGAGATAAATGATTATGCAAACTAACTATATTCCCCCAAACCAGCAACAAATAGTTCAAATATATATTTTTAAAGGTGTTGTTTATAATAGCAACGAAACATGTATGTTATCTAGAAATAAATCTTTAACAAATGTATAAGGCTTTTATAACAGAAAAATAAAAAAAAAACTTTTGAAAGATATTAAAGAAAGAAATGTTCACAGATGGGAAGTCTCAACAACATAAAGACATCTGTTCTACCCAAATCCAAAGTCCAACACTTTTTTGATAAAAGTTAATCAGCCTCATCCTTGAGTCCATTTGAATGAGCAAAGGACCAGGAATTGCCAAAATAATTTTGACGAACAAGGGTGATTCACTTTTCAAAATATCATGTATCTTATATCCTAAAGCTACAGCAATTAGAACAGTGTGGTTTAAGACAAGGTAAGACTACCTCAGGGATAAAACAAATAGATCAATGGAAGGCCTATAAATAGTTCCACTTCCATATGGAAGCTTGTTATGTAACAGGAGGTGTTGCAAATGAGTGTGCATAGGACAGGAATAGCTAGTTTTCCATACTGAGAAAAAAAAATCTTAATCCCTACTTCATATTTTTCCTCAAAACAATTTTCAGTTTAACGAAAAGATAAATGTGGACAGAAAAATCTTAAAACTTTTAGAAGAAAATATAGGAAAATGTCTTTATGACCCCAGGGTAGGAAAGGATGGTTTAGATAAGATTTAAAAATTACACATCATGAGGAAGAAAATGAATAAAGTAGGCTAAATTAAAATAAAAAATTTCTGTATACCAAAAGACACTATAAATGAAATCAAGATAAACCCCAAAGTGAAGGAATTTATTTACAAAGCATATAAGTAATAAAGGACTAGTAGTGAAAACATGTAAAAGCAGTCCTACAGATAAAATTTAAAAATATATCCCAATAGAAAAAAGATCAAAGGGCAGGACAGATGGTCAATGTATGGAATAAGAAACTTGAATGAACAATATAGGAAAGGATGTCTAATCTTATTGGTAACTGGTAAATAAGAAATGCAAATAAAAAATCAGCTTCTACTTCATACCCATTGGATTGGCAAAAATTTAAAAGTCTGACAATACCAAGTATTGGGAAGGATGTGAGCACTTCATACACAAATAACAAGAATGCTACCTTGTAGAGAGCCACTAGGGGGAGTGATTGAGAGGATCTCCTGAAGTTGAAAATATCCCTTCCCTATGACCCAAAAATACCCCCATATACCTGGACTCATGTAAAGACATGTTCTCTGCAGCTTTGTTTGAGATAGCTAAGGATTAGAAAAAACAAGTATTCAGGGGCGCCTGGGTGGTTCAGTCTGCTGAGTGTCTGCCCTTGGCTTAGGTCATGATCCCCGGGTCCTAGGATGGAACCCCACGATGGGCTCCTTCCTGAGTGAGGAGTGTGCTTCTCCCTATGCCTCTGCCCCTCACCTCATCCTCCACTCGTGCTTTCTACCTCTATCTCTCTCTCAAATAAAGAAGTCTTTAAATTTTTTTAACTTAAATATTCATGAATAGACGAACTGATAAATGTATAATCATAAAATATATGGTGAAAATGAGCTAACTAGAACTGTAAGAAGGAGGCTTACTCTATTTTATGTATTTATTTATTTGAGAGAGAGAAAGAAAGAGAATGTGTGAAAAGGGGAAGGAGCAGAGAGAGAGGGACAACCAGACTTCAACAAGGGGCCTGCCACAGAGCTCAATCCCACGACGCTGAGGTCACGACCCCAGCTGAAACCAAGAGGGGGATGCCCAACCAACTTGAGTCACCCAGGAGCTGGAGGCTTCTCCGTTTTTGATGGTAGACTATTGGCAACTCTTAGATCCCCACCCTTCTTCTCTGTCTGTGCCATATCTGGGTAACCTAGGTAAGACTGCTTGTGCCTACCACTCACCCTTTGCACCAGTGGGCAGTTCAGACCTTCCAAAGCCCCGCCTGTACAAAAGAACTCTTCCCTAGTCTCATCTCCTATCCAACATAAGGGCCCAATCTGTTCTTTTGGATTCATTCTCTCTTCACTTATGACTGAACCTGACCCTTCTCCTTAGGGACTCCTTTTGCCCTTGCTCTGTAAGTAATAAACTTTATTTCATATCCACTGGTGCCTATGTGTCATTCCTCCCAATGTCTTTATAAATTTCTGGATGAGGGACTGTCTAGCATTCAGCCAGGAATATTAGGTACCCAAATAAAATAAAACTGTTAACAAAAACATAATATTGAGTGAAAAAAAAAACAAAACAGGTTGCAGAAAGTCACAGACAACATGATGTCATTTATGTAAAGTTAAAAATCATGCAGAACAGTATTATATATTATTTATGGATGTATATATGTTTTTTAAAAGTATAAAAACATGTGGAATGAGAAATATCAAATTCAAGATAGTGATTATCTGAAATGAGGAGAACAGGACTAGGTGAGAATACATAGGTGTTTTATACGGGTCAGTAATATTTTATTTCTTAACCCTGATTATGCATAAAAAGTGGTTTACTATATTCTCTAGACTCTTTTCCTATGCTTGAAATGTTTTCAAACTTTTGAAAAAAGATAGAAAGGAAAAATTTAGAAACTTGAGTATATTTTGCTGGGGTACATTAGTTGAAAAATATACCCATAAAATACTCCTGGTAAAAATGAATGTGCCTGGAAGCAAGTTGTTTGTCTCTGAGAATAGTGCCTTACAATGTACATGCAATAGTTGGTGCTGAATAAAGAGGAAGAGGTGAATATATAGGAGAAACAGACCACTTTGCTGCATAGTAAATTATCTCAAAGTTAGCAGTTTAAAATAACACCCATTCATTAGCTCCCAGTTCTATAGGTCAGAACACAATAAGATATCATCTTACACCTGTCAGAATGGCTAGAATCAAAAAGACAAGAAATAACTAGTGTTGGAGAGGATGTGGAGAAAAAGGAACCCTCGTGCCCTGATGGAGGGAATGTAGATTGGCTCAACCATTGTGGATTATAGTATGGACATTACTCAAAAAATTAAAAACAGAATTACTGTAAGATCCAGTAATTCTACTGCTGGATAGTTAACCAAAGAAAACAAAAATATGAATTCAAAAATATACACCTACACCTATAAAAACAGGGGTTTATTGCTGCATTATTTACAATAGCTAGGATAAGGAAGCAACCTGAGTATCCATCAAGAGATGAATGGATAAAGAAGATGTGGTATAGATATACAATGGAATATTACTCAGCCATTATAAAGGATGAGATCTTGCCATTTGAAACAACATGGGTAGATCTAAAGGACATTATGCTGACTAAAATAAGTCCAACAGAAAAAGACAAATACCATATTAATATTAATTTACTTATATATGGCATCTAAAAAAAAAAAAAAACCCAAATGAACAAACAAAGAGACAACAAACAAACAAAAACCAGACTCTTAAATGCAAAGAACAAGCCAGTTGTTGTCAGAGGGGAGGTTGGTGGGGGATGGATGAAATAGACTAAGGGGATTAAGAAGTACACATTTCCACTTATAAAATAAATAAGTCACAGGGATAGAAAGTACAGCATGGGGAATATAGTCAATAATATTGTAATAACATTGTTTGGTGACAAATGGTGACTATGCATATGATGAGTGCTGAGTAATATATAGAATTGTTGAATCATTATATCGTCCATCTGAAACTAATATAACCTTGTATGTTAATTATACTTCAGTAAAGTATACATTAAAAAAATTAACCCCCCAAATTAAACAACATCCATTTCATTAAACACTCATTAAACAACACCCATAGCTCACAGTCCTCTGGGTCAGAAGTCTAGGCACAGCATGGTTGGGTTCTCTGCTCAGGATCTCAGAGGCTAAAACCAAAGGATCGGTTAGACGGAGTTCATATCTGGAGGCTCTGGGGAAGAATTCTCTTCTAACCTCATTCAGGTTGCAGGACAGAGGTCCCCTTTTCCCTTGCTGGCTACCAGCCAGGGGCCACTCTCGGCTCGTAGAGGCCACCTGTATTCCATGCCACATCACCCCCTCTCTTTTCAAAGCCAGCAACTGAGATTTTTCTCCCTTGTTAAATTCCTCTCGTGTTTAAAATCTGACTTCCTCTCTTCCCTCTAGGGCCACACTTAAAGGATGGAAATGATTAGGTGAGGCCCACTCAGACAATCTTTCCATCTCTTAGGGTCAGCTGATTTGGGACCTTAAATTACATCTGCAGAATTCTTTTCCAGTGAAACCTTGCTTGGTGCTTTATTGGATCACTGGAAGAGAGTGTATGTGTACCAGGAGTCAGGAATTTAGAGAACCAAATTCCACCTACCACAGGCTGGAACTATGGAGGGAGAATAGAGAATAGAAAGTCAACACCAAGAGATTGCCAAGTGATGGCCATGTATGTCCTAGATGTTTAACGTTACAGAAGGGCCAGTTAGTATATCTGGTTCATGAAGTCCTGAATGCTTAAGACTCAGGGGAAGAAAACAAGGGCCGTGGAAATCTTTGTGATCTTGGCCGACAGAAGCTCAATCAGTAAGAGGTACCACAGGCACACAGGCAAGTGTTACCGACAAAGGTAGCCACAGACAGATCGATGGAAAACTCTTTTGCTATTTGAACCAGCTTCCCAATTAGTGTGATCGTAAATGATAGGTAAATATAAATCCAATATAAATATAAAATTAAATAGAACTATAACTAATATAGGTATAAACAAAGCATTCTTAAGTAAGAACTAGAATATTCACAAAGTTGAAAAGAATAGAGACAATTTAAATTGGGAGAAATTGTATTTCATTTCCTCTACACATATAGACCATGTAATTTTCATTCTTCTGATTTTATGCATAGCAGCTATTCCTATTTTCCTATTTTCCCTTGCTGGGAGCTTACACTGTAAGGGAAATTAGAAAAAGTTGATTGTTTCATCAGTAATAATGACAGCTTGGCATTTAACACCCATGTGGTCTATCTTCTCTTTTCTGAGTCATCTTTTACCTCATCCCTATTCATACCTTATGTACCAACAAAACAGATTTGTTCTTTTTTTCCCTAAACCCATCACTATACCTTTGGCCATGTGTCTACCACTAATAATACCTTCAATGCCGTCAAATTCTATCAAATTTGATAGTACCTATCAGATTCTACTGATCCTTGAGGGTCCATCTCAAATGTCGCCTCCTTGAAGCCTTCTTTGATCTATCCCAGCCTCTGGTGAAAATAATCTTTTCCAGAAATTCAGGTTGACGTTGCCTCCTACCTTACCCTATGGTTATTTGTGTTCACATTGTAGCTCCTTCATCTTGACCATGTCTTTGTGCAGTAGTAAATTTGGACTCTTTCCTTTCAGATTACCCACGGGACTGGGCAGAATACCGAGCACTACATGCATTTAAAAACTGTAGATTTGGGATACCTGGGTGCCTCAGTCATTAAGCATCTGCCTTCGGCTCAGGTCATGATCCCAGCATCCTAGGATGGAGCCCCAAGTCGGGCTCCCTGCTCAGTGCGGAGTCTGCTTCTCCCTCTCCCACTCCCCCTGCTTGTGTTTCTGCTCTTGCTGTGTCTCTCTCTGTCAAATACATAAATAAGGTCTTTTTAAAAAAATCATGGATTCATCTATTGAACGCATATATCTTTTTGTCTATCTCACAGTGCCAAATCAAGGCAAAAGAAATGACTCTAATTCCTGCTGCTAGAGAAGACCTCAGCCACAACAAAAAGACCTCTGTTACAATTATGTTTCACAAATTCTTTCTCAAAATTCCCCAGAGTTTAATTTCACCGTTTCGGCAAACCAACCCTTGGCTAAACACAGTCTCCGTCCATGCCCAGCCTTGCATCAGACCTGTGTGCTGCCAGCCTCGAGCCAGTCAGGCCCCGAGTTCCTCCAGGCCGCCCGCCCCAAATCTTTCCTAAAGTCTCTCTCCCCCTGAAGCATTCCAGACAAAGTTTGACCACATCACCAGAGGAAGGTGTTTTCTGAAGAAATCAGTGAAAAAAGAAAAAGTCCACCTGAAAATGAAGCAAGTCTATGTTTCTCTGGTGACAGGAGTGGCGGACATGTCACCCTCCCACGCGTTCATGAATTTCATGAAATTTCGTAAGATCTTATGGCAATATATACTGAATTAAATTAGGACATCACTCATCTCTGCCCCTGGAGATATTATATGAACATGTAACTTTTTTCTTTGAACACCTGAGTTAGATTTTGGCTTACAAGGTAAAACGGTTTGACGGCACCAAATATTCCGATAGACCATTCTGCTGTCATTTAACAGATCACTTCACTGTACTGAGATATTAATGAAGAGATACAATGAAATTATGAAATATGCTCTTAAAATTTATCACTTATTTATTTAGAACTTGAGGCAACATTCACACAGTGCACTCTAAAGGCAGGCACGAGTACACACATATTTTTGTGCACGCACACACACGCAACACATGCACATATGCAGACACACATACGCACTCACACACACGCACACATACATTTCCACACGTATGGACCACAAGCTTTGTAGTGGGAAGCCAAAGAGCTTCACAGAGCAAAAATTATAATTACAATGCAGAAGCATAAAGGTTAGAAGTGTGACTGTGAATTTTGGTGCACAAGGCTTTTGAGTTAGTGATTCATTCCCTAAATCAACAACACATCCCAAGTTAATAGAATAGAATAGAATAGATAAAATAGGAGAAATTTTGACTAATCCAAAAGAAGGTTACAAAAGAGGAGCAAAGACAAAAAAAAAAAAAAGAAACAAATGAAAACAAATACTGAGACGGTAGACTTTAAATCATATCAGTAATTACGTTAAATATGAAAAGACTGAACATTTCAACCATAAGGCAGATATTATTAGATTGAATAAAAAAGACTACAATATTTTTATGACACGAACTTTAAATATTAAGACATAGAACAGTTGAAAGTAAAATGATGAAAACATAAATACCATAAACCATGTAAACACTAACTGTAAGAAAGCTTAAAAATTAAGGCTATATTTATAAAAATTATAGCTGCGGATGTAATATCAAAGTAGACTCTAAGGCAAAATGTATTTCCAGGTACAAAGAGGGCCACTTAATAATGATAAAAGGGCCAATTTAGTAGGAAGGTATAATAATCTCTGATGGGCATGTGCCTGATAGTATACCTTCAAATAGAAAGTAAAAATTGACAGAAATAAGCAGATAAATCCATAATTAGAATTGGAGACTTTAAAATATTTCTTTTTGTAATGGGTGGAAAAGACAGATAAAAATTACTAACAGTATATAAGATATGAACAATCTGACCTAAATGGACACTTTTAAAGTACTTATAGATTATTACAGCCAACAACTATGAAAAAGAAGAAATAATACATACTATTTGAGTGCACATAGATCATGCACCAAAGTAGACCATATGGGCTATAAAGCAAGTCCTGATAAATCTCAAAGGACCAAAGTCACAGAATATGTTTTGTGACCACAATGTATTAAACTAGAAGTCAGTAACAAAAATTTAAGAAATCTCTCAAATGTTTGGAAATTAAGCAACACATTTCTAAATTATCTATTCACCAAAGAAGAAATCACAAGGAAAATAAAATTCAACTCTTTCGAATGGATAATAATACTATGAATTAACAAGACGCATGAGATACAACTAGAACGATGCTTATTAGGAATTCACATGTTTAAACATATAGCTTGGAAAAGAAGAACATTTTAAAATCAATGATCTAAGCTTCCACTTCAAGAAGCTAAAAAAGAAAAAAAAAAGAAGCTAAAAAAGAACATTAAAAAGTATGCAAGATCTATACAGTGAAAACTATCAAACATTGCTCAGAAAAAATTGAAGAAGACCTAAATAAATGAAGAGATGCATCATTGATGGAATATTAAGATAACAGTTCTTCCAAAATTGATCCATAGATTCAACACAATCTCAATCAAAGTCCTAGTGGGCTTAATTTTTGTGTCTGTAGATATCAGTAATCTTAATCTATAATTTATTTGGCAATGCATAGGACCTAGACTAGCCAAAACAATCCTTAAAAAAAAAAAGAGAGAGGCACCTTGGTGACTTGGTTGGTTAAGTGTCCAACTCTCAGGTCATGATCTTGCAGTGGTGGGACAGAGCCCTGCATCAGGCTACGTGCTCAGTGTGCAGTCCACCTCAGATTCTTTCTCCCTCCCCCTCTGCCCTTCCCTGCTCATGTGCACATGCACTCTTTCTCTCTCTCAAATAAACAAATAAAATTTTTTTTAAAAAGAATCACATTGGAAGATCCACGCTAGCAAATTTTAAACTTACCCTAAAGTTTTGGTAATTAAGACAGTGTGACATTAGCATAAAGATAGACAAACAGATCAGTAGAACTGAAGAGAGTCTGGAAATAAACCCAAGTATATATGTTCACTTGATTTATATTCATGCTCTTCAAAGAGAAATGTTGGTATCATTAACAAGTGATGGTAGAGCAACTCGATGTTCATATGAGAAAGAAATAAAACTTGACTCCTTTCTCGTGCCATACACAAAAACCAGTCCTAGGGAGATCAGATGCCAACTTGAAAGCTAAAATTACCTCGAGAGAGGAGTTTTTAAATAGGACACAAACAACACAAACCAAAAAAATTTTTAATTGATGAATTGGTCTTCCTCAAAATTTTAACATTTTCTCATCCAAAGACACTATTTAGGTAGAGAAGAAGGCACTCCAGGGGCCGGAAGAACATGTTCACAGTACATACACCTGACAAAAGACTTGTGTCCAGAATATACAAAAGACTCTTACAATTAAATAACAATAAAACAAACAGCCCATTTTTTAAAAGGCAAAAGATTTAAGGAAATAATTCACAAAAGAAGATGTATAAATAGCCAATAAGCATTAGAAAAATATTTAACAGGGGAAATGCAGATTAAAAACATGACAAGATCCTTCTATACACTCAGCATAGTTCTACAAATAAGAAGACTGACAGTTACTTGTGTTGACAAGTTGTGGAATAATCGAGACGTATACACTACTCTTTGGCTGTTTATATTCCAAGTTAAACAAATGCCTTTTCTATGACAACTATTTCCATTAAAATTTTTATGGTAGACTATTCAATTGCATATTCATTCATAATAGTCAAAAATTAGGAAGCATCCAAATATTCATCACAAGAAGAAGGAACAAGCAGGTCACAGTATATTCACATAATGGAATGCTTCACAGTAATAAAAAAGAAACATATATAAGCATGAGTGAAACTAGAAAACACGTTGAGAGCAAAAGAGAGCAGATACAAAGCAGTACATACTGTATGATCATTTATATGAAATTGTAGGACAAAGCTATTCCATAGTGACAGAAGTTAGCATGGTGGTTCCTTTGAGGTAGGTTTTATTGTCTGGGAAGATACCATGGGAACTCTTTTAGGAAGACATAATGTTCTACGTTATGATTGGTGATAGTTACATGGGTTTGTAAGTATTAAAAGTTTATCAAGTTGTGTTTTGAAGATATGTGTATTTTCCTCTAAGTAATTTTCATGTTAATTGCATATTAAAAATAATCTTTAAGCTATATACATTTGTAAAATTTTGACAAATTGTTACCTAAAACACAAAAAGAAAAAGAAAATTATGGGGTCTTCAATTTGTAATATAAGAAATACATTGAAGTTCTATTCCACTCAAAACTGAATTTTGAGGGCTGAATGGCCGAACTCCACTCAAAATTGTGCAGTAAGTTACTGCATTGATGGTAGGCTCAATACCCAGTAACAGTTCATATTCCTCATTGTATCATAAATGTCATATTTTAATTAAGTTGTTTGAATCAGAATCCAAATAAAGTATGAATATTACAATAGGTAAATATCTTCTAAGTTGCCATTTAACCAATAGGTTCTCCTCCATATTTTATTTTTTCCTTGCAATTTATTTTTTTAAAAAATGAGTATTTTGTTCTGTAGAATTTTCTACAGTTTGATTTTGCCAATTGCATATCTTGCTTTAGTTCCTCTAGCTCCTGTCAACTGATAGTAAAAATCAGAGGTTTAATCACATTCAGGTTCAATGTTTTTAGCATGACTATCTTGCCTTCGATATTAGCTGTTGAGCTTTTCATTTCTGTTATCATAATCTCATTTTGAATAATTCCCTTTGCCTCCTAAAAAAGCAATCTCTTCATCTTTATGCATATTTCCAATTCTCTCTTTTATTTCTTTAAATGTGTGAAACAGGGGCACCTGGGTGGCTCAGTGGGTTAAAGCCTCTGCTTTCGGCTCAGGTCATGAACTCAGGGTCCTTGGATTGAGCCCCGCATCGGGCTCTCTGCTCAGCAGGGAGCTT
>CM053608.1:65017753-65042736 GCA_028646535.1 Procyon lotor | reverse complement strand
CTTAAAAAAAAAAAAGAAAAGAAGAGAAAGAAAAAGAAAAAGGGGGGCACCTGGGTGGCTTAGTGGGTTAAAGCCCCTGCCTTCGGCTCAGGTCATGATCCCAGGGTCCTGGGATCAAGCCCTGCATTGGGCTCTCTGCTCAGCAGGTAGCCTGCTCCCCTCTCTCTCTCTGTCTGCCTCTGATCTCTCTCTGTCAAATAAATAAATAAAATCTTTATTTAAAAAAAAAAAAAAGAAAGAAAAAGAAAAGAATTCCCCTTGCAGGGAAAGAAAGAACATCCCTGTACTGAGCTCCACCACTGTGTGCACGGTCAAGGCTAGCTCCCCTAGCTGCACACTTTCGTATTACTAGCCTGACGCCCATCACTGGCCTTCACTGACGTGCATATGCTCAGGGAGAAGATTCCAGCCATGGGAAAGCACGCCAACAGCCAGAATCTCTGCAGCTGCTTATGGGCCCCGATTAATCCCTGGTTTTGGTCCCAGGCCTGTACCACTGTGCTTACCTGCAGCTAGCCCCTCCAGCTGTGCATTTGCATCCCCAGCCCAACCTCCATCACCAGCTTCCATGCTGTGTGCCCATAGCAAGACACAGCAGCCACAGTAGTGCATGCCAAGAGCTAGGGCCCCTGCAGCTACCAGTACACCAGTAGTGGGCCTTGGCCCCTGTTTCCTGGCCCTGGCCCCCACCATTACATGTGTTTTTGAAACCAGCTTCTGCCTTGACACAGGCACCTGCATTTGTCTCCTACAGCAGAGCGTGTGCATCCCACGGACTCTGGCCACTATCAGTACTTGTCCTAGTCCTTAGCTGTAGCCTCAGCAGACACCGTGCATTGCTCACTCAGGACCATGTAGTTGTCAAGGCTGTGGACCCTGGGGCAATGGCCTGAGGCAATGAGGCACCCGCCCCCTTGGACCTGGTGTTGCCATACATACTTGGCCCTCAAAGGATTTTCAGCACTGAACTTGCAGACCAGAAAAAAATAGGTTCATATTCTAAACTCTGAAAGAAACTGCCATCAGAGAATACTTTACTTAGCAAAGCTGTCCTTCAGAAGCGAAGTCAAGATAGAGTTTTCCAAAGAAACAAAACCTGAGGCAGTTCATTACCACTAGACCTGCCTTATAACAAATGCTGAAATGAAAGGATGATAATTAAAAACATGAAAATAATCAACACACTGTGAAAGGTAAGTATATAATCAGATTTAGAACACTCCACTACTGTAGTATCAATCAGTGGTGTGTTGACCACTTAATTCTAGAACAAGGGTTGAAGGACACAAGTAATAAAAATTGCTATAGCTATCATACTATGTTAATGGGTACACAATATACAAAGATGTAAATGTCACATCAAAAACTTAAAAAGTGGTGGGGGATGATAAACGAGTAGAGTTTTCGTATGTGATTGAAGTTAAGTTGTTACTGGCTTAAAAAAGACTGTTATGTTTATAAGATGTTTCAGGTAAATCTCAGAGTAATCACAAATAAAAACCTATAGTAGATACATACAAGATCAGGAGAAAAGAATCAAAATATACCACTACAGAAAATTCATCAGTTTACAAAAGAAGACAGCAAGAGAGGAGTAAAAGAACAAAGAAACAATGGCTACAAACAAATAGCCAGAAAACAATGAACAAGATAGCAATAGTAAGTCCTTACCTAATAATAACTACTTTAAATGTAAATGGATTAAATGCTCCAATCCCAAGGCATATAGTGGCTAAATGCATAAAAAAGCAAGATCCAACTATATACTGCCTATAAGAGACTCCATTCAGTTTCAAAGGCACATACAGGCACAAAGTGAAGTGATAAGAAAAAAAAAATATTCCAAGCAAATGGAAACCAAATACAGCAGGTAACTACACTTACATCAGACAAACAGACTTCAAGTAAAAAACTGTAACAAGAAATAAAGAAGGTCATTATGTAATGAGAAAGGGGTCAATGTATCAAGAAGATACAATAATTATAAATATATAGGCACCCAACGTAGGATTATCTAAATATATTAAGCAAATACTAAGAGATCTGAAAGAAGTAATAGAAAATAATACAATAATAGCAGGAGACTTCTACCCCACTTTAAACAAGAGACAGATCATACAGACACAAAATCAATAAGGAAAAAATGGACTTGAACTACACTTCATTTTTATTTATTTATTTATTTTTAAGATTTTATTTATTTATTTGAGAAAGAGCGAGAGCGAGAGCGAGTATGAGAGGGAAGAAGGTCAGAGGGAGAAGCAGACTCCCCGTGGAGCTGGGAGCCTGATGTGGGACTCGATCCTGGGACTCTGAGATCATGACCGAAGGCAGTCGCTCAACTAACTGAGCCACCCAGGCGCCCTGAACTACAGTTTAGATTGAATGGACCTAAGAGCCATATATAAAACATTTCATTCAATAGCAGCAGAATACATATTCTTAGGTGCACACAGAACATTCTCTAGGATAAATCATATGTTAGTTACAAAACAAGTCTCAGCAAATTTAAGATTAAAACCATATCAAGTCTTTTTCTGACCATAATAGTATGAAACTAAAAATCAGTAATAGGAGGAAAACTGGAAAATTTACAAATATGTGGAAATTAAACATCACACTCCTGAGCAACAAATGGGTCACAAATGAAATTTAAAGAGAAGTAAAAAAATGTATTAAAACAAATGAAAATGGAAACATAACATACCAAAACCTTTGGAATACAGCAAAATCAGTGCTAAGAGGAATGTTAATAGCAATAAATGCATGCATTAAGAAAAAAAAACTCAAACAACCTAATTTTACACCTCAAAGAACAATAAAAACAAGAAGTTGCTAAGCCTAAAGTTAGTAGAAAAAAGGAAATAACAAGATTAGAGTAGAAATAAATGAAATATAGAATGCAAAAAAATAGAAAAGGTCAACAAAGTTTAGAGTTGGTTTTCTTGGTTGGTACATAAAATTCACAAACCTTTAGCTAGACTTACGGAGAGAGAAAGAGAGAGAGAATTCAAAATCAGAAATGAAAAATGAGATGTTATAACTGATACTGCATAAATACAAAAATATAATAAGAGACTACTATTAAACAGTTATATGCCAACAAATTGGACAACCTAAAAGAAATGAATAAATTCCTAGAAAATACAACCTAAAAAGTCTGAATCATGAAGAAATAGAAAATCTGAACAAACCAATAACAAGTAAGGAGACTGAAGCAGTAATTAAAATCTTCCCAACAAAGAAAAACTAGGACCAGATGGCTTCATAGGTGAATTTTACTAAACATGTAAAGAATTAATGCCAATTCCTCTAAAACTCTTTTAAAAAATTGAATAAGAGGAACACTCTCAAACTGGTTTTCCAAGGCTAGCATTACCCCATATAAAAACCAGGCAAAGATACCATAGGAAAGCTACAGGTGAAGCTCTGTAATGAATATACATGCAAAACTTCTCAAGAAAATACTAGCAAACTGAATTCAACATTATATATTCTTTTATTCATTCTCTAAATTTCTCTAAAATTCATTCTCTCAATTTTTTGAGAATTTCTTGAGAATTTATTCATTCTCTCAATTTTTCTAAAATCCATTCATTTTAGAGAAAGAGGAGAGGGGAGGGGAGAGAGAGAATCCAGGCAAACTCCTTGCTGAGTGCAGAGCCTGATGCATGGCTTGATCCCATGACCCCAAGATCATGACCTGAACTGAAATCAAGAGGTGGATACCCAGTGAACTGAGCGAGGCACCCCTCAACATCTCATTAAAAGGATCATACATCATGTTCAAATGGGATTTATCCTGAGAAGGCAAGGATGGTTCAATATATGCATATCAATAAAGTGTGATATGACACATTAATAGAATAAAAGACAGAAATCAAATGATCTTTTCAGTAGACTCAGAAAAAGCACTTACCAAAATTCAGTATTCTTTCATGATAAAAACTCTAAAAAAATGGGTATAGAATGAATATAAGAGAACGAATATACCTCAATATAACAAAAGGTCGTATATGACAAGCCTACAGCTGACATCATACTCAGTTGAAGTATTAGTATGAAGGTTGTTGAAAACTAAGGTTGAAAACTCACCCTCTGAGATTGGAAACAAGACAAGAGTGCCTACTCCCACCACACTATTCATCATATTACTGGATATTTTAGCCTGAGCAATTAGGCAAGAAAAAATTATAAAAGGCACCTGAATCAGAAGGGAAGAAGTAAAATGGTCTCTGTATACTAATGACATAATTTGGCATATAGAAAACCCTAAAGACTCGGCCAAAAAACCTATTAAACCTAATACAACAATCCAGTAAAGTTTCAGGATACAAAATCAATGTACAATAGAGAACAAACCAAAGGTAGATAGAAGGAGGTGGGTGGGGGACGTGCTAAATGGGTGATGGGGATTCAGGAGGGCACTTGTGATGAGCACTGGGTGTTATATGTAAGTGATGAACCACTGAATTCTACTCCTGAAACCAATACTACCCTCTATGTTAACTAGAATTTAAATAAAAACTTGAAACAAACAAAAAACCCCAAAATCATTGTACACAAATCAGTTGCATTTCTACATACTAACGAACTATCTGAAAAAAATTTCATTCCTAATAACAAAAACAATAAAACACTTAGGTATAAATGTAACCAATCAAGTTAAATACATATACATCAAAAACTGTAAAACACTGAGGAGACACTGAAGACAAAAATAAGTGGAAAGCTATCTTGTGTTCATGGGTCAGAAGAGTGAATATTGTTTAAATGCCCATAGTACCTAAAGGCATCTACAGATTCAACATAGTCCCTATGATGTTTTTGATGCCATTTTCCACAGAAATAGAAAAAGAATTCTAAAGTTCTTATGAAGCCACAAAACAAAAACAAAAGCAAAAACAAAAACAAACCCAAAAAAGGCAAAGCAATCTGGAGAAAGAACAATGCTGGAGACATCACACTTCCTGATTTCAAACTATAGTACAAAGCTACAGTAACCAAAACAGGATGGTACTGGAACAAAAACAGACACATTTGTCAATGGGACAGAACTGGGAGCCCAGAAATATACCCACATACAGAGTCAACCAGTACTCGACAAGGAAGGAAGCCAAGCATACATAAGCAATGGTGTTAGGAAAACTGGATATCCACATGCAAAAGAATGAAGTTAGACCCTTATCTTACACTACACACAAAAATTAACACAAAATGGGATAAGGACTTAAAAGCAGGCGTTGAAACCATAAAAATCCTAGACAAAAAGAAATGGAAAAAAGTCCTTGATGTTAGTCTTGATGACAATTTTTTGGATTTGACACCAAAAGTACAAGGAATAAAAGTAAAAATAAATGAAATAACATCCAACTAAATCCTTCTGCACAGCAAGGTACACCATCGATAGAAAGAAAAGGCAATCTACTGAATGGGAGAAAATATTTGCAAGCCATGTATCTGATAAGGGGTTAATATCCATAATATATAAGGAGCTCATACAGTCCAATAGCAAAAAATCCCAAATAATCTGATTGAAAAATGAGTTTTCAATTCAATTCAATTCAAAATTGAATTGAAAAAATTCAATCAAATTTCAATCTGATTGAAAAGGGCTTTAATGGACATTTTCTCAAAGAAGATGCACAAATTGTTCCTGAAAATGAGCTCAATATCACTAACCATCACAGGAATGCCATCAAAGCTGCAGCAAAATAAATATCATCTCACACCCATTAGAATGGCTGTTATTAAAATGACATAAGATAAATGCTGGGGAGGATGTGGAGAAAAGGGAACCCTGGTTCACGGGTGGTAGGAACACAAACTGGGGCAGCCACTCTGGAAAACGGTACGGAAATCCCTCAAAAAATTAAAAATAGAGCTTCCCTATGATCCATCAAGTCCACTCTGGGTATATATGTGAGGAAGATAAAATCACTATTTCAAAGAGATGATCTGCACACTCACATTCGTTGCAGCATTATTCACAGTAGCCAAGACATGGAAGCAACCTGTGTCCTTTCAGGTGAATGGATAAAGAAAAGGATATATATATATCCTAATAGATATATATAACATATCTATTAGATATATTTCTATAGATATCTATTTCTTATAGATATATATAGATGCAAAATATATATATGCAATAATTATATATTATATATAATATATATAATTATATATACACATTATAATTATATACATGTATAAAAATATATAAATTATATATAATATATAATGAAATTATATATATAATTATATATAATATATGCAATAATTACATATTTAATGGAATATTATTCAGCCATAAAAAAGACATCCTGCTATTTGAGACAACATGGATAGACTTGAGAGCTCTAGAATCTAAATTCACAGAAGTGGAGTGGAATGGAGTATTTGCCAAAGGCTGAGGGGTGGGGGAAATGGGGAGATGTTGGTCAAAGGGTATAAATCTTCAGTTATAAGATGGTTAAGCTTCAGGGATCTAGTGGACAGCACAGTGACTATACTTAACAATATTGTAATTTTGAAAGTTGTTATGAGAATAAAGATTTAATGGTCTCACCATAACAACCTAAAAATGACAATGAGGTGAGGTTAAGGATGTGTTAACTAACCTTATTGTGGTAAACACTTTGCAAAGGATGGGTGTAAAAAACCTTCACAGTGTTTGCCTTAAGCAGGATGGGGGCCCTGAAAGTGTGAGAGCTCTTGCAGTCAGTTTCACCTGGGGCGATGACGGAATTAAAGAAATCAGACCTGGGCCCCGCACTAAATCCTTGTGGATTTATGCAGCATTAGAATCCCCTAATGTTTGAGAGGTACAGATGGTAGGACCCTCCCCAGCCCCAAGCTCAACCTTCTTGATGCATTGTTGAAGAAAAGGAGTCCCAGGGCCCAAGTACTTAGTGCCAGATGGGACTTCCCACTCTTGAGTTCTGGGCTTTCTCTTGGACTACCCCATGCTCAATTTCACTGGCAAACTTTTTTAGTTGAATACATACTCGACATCTATTATATGCCAGGTTCTGCGGCAGAGGGTGAGGATTCAAGATGCCTATGAAGATTATGACCTAATTAGTGAGACAGAGAGCTTCAGAACTAATTATTTTATACCAGATAAAAAGTATTAATAGATTTTAAGTATATGGGTAAGTGCATATGTGAAAATGCTAAGTGGAAAAAACAGGAAACAAAATTATACATATATATAATATACAAATATATATTCTGATCTCATTTTGTTAAAAAAAAAAACACATAGAAACTTGAGAAATGCAACAGCCCACTAATGAGCCACGTGTTACGGAATATGCGAAGACCTTGTGTTATAAATACTTGTGCACTTCTTTGATCTCCCCACTTGGAGGGCCAGGACCCAGTGTTTGTCCTTGCAGACCTGCGACCCAGTAGCAGTTTAGTAGATGTGGAATCAGTGAGACTCCCTTCCCCAGGTGGTCCGCACTCCAAAGAGGCACGTCTGCCAAGGAGGAGAATGAATGCGTGAGAAAGGACGAGGTTAGCACGCTGGTGGGACAGAGGTGGGCGAGAATCGGAAACTCTTGGAAAAGAGAAGAAGCCAACGAGCCTCTGGACGGAGGGAAACCGACGCCCTCCCCCTGGCGGCTGCACCGCACTCCCGCAGCCCTGCCCCGCCGTGGGCGCCTGCGGCCACCTGAGGCTAGACGAAGCCCTCACCCGGGGCACCTGCCCCCGTCGGATCCGCCCAGAGCGGGGGGTACGCGCCAGGAAGCGAGATCCCCGATAGAGACGGCTTGGGATGCGGTTGGGGAAACAGCTCTGGTTCTTCTGGATGGCTGGGCTCTAGACAGAGGGAGATTCAATGAACAACTCCCACAAACTCCCATCACCCTTCCTCCCCAACTTTCAAGTCTCTTCTTGAGATAGCGTGCAAGGGATGCCCACGCATTTTTCCCTAGTGCTCCATTCTTTCACTCTGGGGACAGAGCTGCTGGGGTGAGAGGTGGTGGCCCGTCTGCTCCGCGCGTCGGAGGAACCCCCCTCCTTCGGCTCAGCCCGGCGTCCGGGTTCCTCCCCCGCTCCCTCGTTCCCTGCCTCTCCTCTAGCCCACCTCCTCCCCTCCTTCGCCTCCTCCCCTGCGTCCGCCCGGCGTCATCGCCCCCTTTCCCCTCCCATCGGCCGGCCCGCGCGCAGCTCGGCTCCGGCCTCCTCCGCAGTCTCCGCCACGAGCTGCTGGTGGTGCGGGCGGGTCCTCGAGGCTCGTGGCAGCAGCCCCCGGCCACCCCGGCCAGCGCTCTGACCGCCTCGGGGGGCCTTTGATTCGAGCTGGGCAGCGCCCCGAGCGCCGACTAAGCTTCGCAGGTAAGGACGGAGCCCCCCACGGAAAGGGCAAAACCCAAGATTCTGGACGTTTCCCTGAGAAAGGCAGACCCACCCGAGGAGAGCTTCTTTGAAGGGCTCCAAAGATAGGGATCGAACTTAGCACTTTAAGTCCTCCAAGAAACTACTCTCCCAATAGGCAGCTCTGTGTGCTGCCCTCTGCACAGTTGAATATTAACAGTAACAGTGTTTGCATTGGACCCTAAATGGAATTCTTTCTACTTAAGCAGTACCAGAGAGGGGACCGTCTTTTATTTTTATGATTATTAACAGATGCCGTTGAAAAAGGTGTAAGACCACTCTTGGAAAGTCTTCTCTGGTTGAAAGCCTCTTTGGCAGGACTACTATGAAAGCTAGGAATCTCTCTCTCTGACTTTCTGTCTGTCCGTCTGTCTTTCATCAGCTTGGCTGCACAGGTCAGCAAAAGGAGCAGTATAAAACATTTTTAAAATGAGAAGATGAAATAAAATGGGAAGGTCTTGTACTTGCTTTAAAATACAAATAAGGGGGGATAAACAAAGCAAGACTGGCAAAAATATTGGTAATTGTTGAAGCTGGGTGATGGGCATATGGAGTTATATTTTTTCTCTACTTTTTTTTTTTTTTTTAACTTTTCCCTCTACTTCTGTGTAGTTGGGAAATTTTCCACAATTAAACAGTTTTTGAAAAGTAGAAACAGTCCCACCAGCTTCCTTTGGCCTTTTCACGCTGCCACTGACTTGAAAAGGAGCTGCTTGTCCTATCTAGTTATCCCCCCTTTATTAACCCTTCTCACTTCTAAAATTAATTCTCATTCTATCCTAGTTCATTTGTCTCTACAGAGTATTATAAAAGTCATGTAATCCTGGAGAATTATGCTTAGAATCTGGTTTGTAATTTAGAAGAGAGAATGTTCAAGTTCCAGTCAAATAAGACATCTAGGCTTGAAAGTAGTGGCCAAGAATGTGGAATTTTATTTTTACTAGGAGATAGTAGAGGAGCCCCTTTAGTGTGAGAGGAGGTTGATCATGGACACTCGGCCCACTTTTCTTGCACACGACTCAGAAATCTGTATACTCTTAAGACTCTTTTTGATGTTTTTAAATGTGAGATTGTTTAGCTTAGTGCTTGGCACATAGGATGTGCTCAGTATATGTTAAAATAAACAATTGCTAATGTGAGTTAATTTTCCCTATTGAGTCAATTATTTGTCTTTCTCTGCCCAGAGCTCAAATATCCAAGGCCAGCATATTGCATTTTAACAGTAGGATCAGACTCGGAATTCTGGAGGCTGAAGTCCCCTCAGCTGGCATTGAATTAACTCTGCAAATGAGAAATCTGAGCTGAGAGGTTGGGAAACAGCAAAGCCAAATTAGTGGTATAAAAGTTATTTTCTAACTTCGTTTAACTCCCATTCCACCCCCCCCCAAATAGTTTAAACTGATGCACAACTGGCCAACAACATTGTGATCCTAAGATGCTTTAAAGCCTGCACAGTAGCAAAGCTCATACATTTACATATATTCTTTGCTCTGAAAGGCCAACTCGCCAGATAAAAACGAAGGCTGTGGGCTTCCTATCTCCGTGTATAAGTGAGCCCCCAGAAGGTTCCCTTAGGGCTGCCTTAGTGCCATTCACCCCAAAGTTGATTTACACACAGCACATCCATTCCATAAATTGAAATGTCCATGTCCTGGAAAAACAGCTAAAAAACAAAGGGAGTTTTATTTTTTATTGTGATGAGAAACAGAAGTTGTGGGTCCCTGTAAAATAATCAACTCTGTAACTTTACCATCTTCCTGCCCTCGAGGACTGCCAAATTTTTAAAGCAGACATTACTTTGTCTCCATCCCTAAAACTAAACTTGAAAATAGTGCTATGGTATGGTATTTTGAATAGAAATTGGCACACTGTCAATGAACTTTCTTGCCATTTCTTTTCAGCATTGAGTCATGGAGAGCTTATCCTTTGGTAATGGATTATATAAAGTATTTGATAAACATATGTGAAACAGTTGGCAAGTTGGAGATTTTTCTTTGTGTTGAAACGACGTGCAGCACATCTTCAGAGGCTGTTTAGCAGTGCTGTAGGTCAGAGTGGAAGGGTGCTGGCACTACGATGGTTTTTGGAAAACCCACCTGCCAGAAAATTGTCTGGCTGTAGACAGCATCATCAGCCCTCAGTTCATCAGCATAGGCTCCATGGCCTGTAGATGGGTTTTCTAAATGTGATAAATTCCATATGTGACAACCGTTTAGTGTATTATTAGCCAGTTGGACTTATCCTCCTGAATTCTACATGCTTTTAAAATAAATTCTATATCATAGTTCAGTGAATGTAAACAATTTAAATGCAGGGCTTTAGATTTGCAGTCCACAGGCTAGCGCTGCCATCTAGTGTTGGTAGTGGGAACAGCAGGAAAGTTCCTACCCCCGGGCGGGAGCAGTGATTAAGCTTCTTGAGGATCACTCCTCACTGTCAGGTGTTTTCTCATTAGTGGTTTTAGCCTGAGACTTTGGAGCTGAGAGGTATATTAGACGTGTTCTCCTCCAGTTTGGCAGGTCGGGAGGATTATCACAGGGGTTCTCAAACAAGGAAAGAAACTTTGAAATGGTGTATAACATAGTAAGAACTCAGGATGCATTTGTCAAATAAGCAAATTTATCTATCCCGTTCCAATTCTTGTCTCTCTCTACCACAGCCACCAAAAAGTTCTAACACGCTCTTCTATTTTTAGTTGGAAAACTGCATGACTATATAATTTTCCTGAACATGAAAATTTTCAATAATGTCTAAGCCTCTGAACCAAACTTTCTTTCCCGCTTGATGTCACTCTCTACTTATTCTTTCTAAACATCCAGGAGAGAGACAGCTGCAAAAACTAGACTGCTATCTCTATCTACTGCCGCTGTAAAAATGATAAAAATGTAGAGATTTAAAACACATTATCTTACAGTTCTGGAGGCCAAAAGTGTAGACGATCCATGGGGTTGAGTTCCTTCTGGGAATTTGAGAAGAGAATTTATTCCCTTGCTCTCTGCCGGTTCTAGAAGCCGCCCACAACTGACCCTCCTTCCTATAAGGATCCCGGTGATTATGTGGGCCTCACCTGGATAATCTCATGTAAGCAAGCTTCAGGAAATCACAGGTGCAGTCTCACTTACCCGGGAAGGGACGTCCTCGCAGGAGCTGGGGATTCAGGTATATGGCTCTCTTTGGGAGCCAGTTTTGGGCATACCACAGTGAGGTGCACGGCCATCAGAGATGTATGACCTCTTCTAAATATTTGTCTATGTTTTGGTTCCTGTGGGTTGACATTTATGGTGATTGCTGTCATTTGTGGATGATTGCTGTGCTCTGGGCATTGTGCTTGTATACAGCTTAGTAGTTTCTCACAAAAATACTCTCAAATCTCATTCCTGTTGAACCAGTGTGGGAAATAGTGTTGGGAGAGGTTAAATAACTTTCCTGAAAATCATGCTGCCCTCAAATCCCGCTGCCTGCAGAATCCCTGAAACACCTTCCATCACCGATTACTAGTTACTGTTGCTTGCTCATCACTGTGATCCCATCCGCTTTTTATTTATTTATTTGACAGAGAGAGAAAGAGAGAGTTCACAAGTAGGCAGAGAGGCAGGCAGAGAGAGAGGGAGAAGCAGGCTCCCTGCTGAGCACAGAGCCTGATGCGGGGCTCGGTCCAGGACCTTGAGATCATGACCTGAGCTGAAAGCAGAGGCTTTAACCCACTGAGCCACCCAGGCGCCCCTCCCATCCGCTTTTTAACTTGAACGCTGTCTCCATGTGGCACTCCAGTCAGTGACTGACGTTAGGTGAGGGCCTCAAGGGGGCTGGGAATTAGTTTGTAAGATACCCCTGCTGCCAGTTTGTGAGAGTGACCATTAAAGCTTTTTCAAGTGTTCTCCACAACCTAAGCTACACGATGCCCGATGCCAGCTTCACAACTGCTTCCTCTCCCTGCTCAAGCTCCTCCCCCCCGCTGCGGCCCTTTTGCCTAAAGCAGCCCTATGTCTGCGGTGATTGAGAACGCCCGGGCCAGGCCATGGTGTCTACCCGTTTGTGTCCATCTTTCCCAGGCAGGTGGAGGCTGAAGGAGGAGGAGGAGCAAGGACGGCTGTGCGTGTTTCCGCACGTTTGGGGCGTGTGAATGGAGGCAGTGCTGCTGGGAGGGGCAGCTGGCTGGAAACTTGGACGGCTACATAAAGCCCAGGCAAGCTGTCAGAAGCGGCCACGCGGTCCTTTCTGTGTCCTAACAAACACATGAGATAGAAAGCGGTGTTTGCCCTCCAACGGCATTGATCTGAGCAGTCCCTGCCCCCCAGCATCCCTGGACAAAATGCGTGGCAGGTTCATGCAAAGTTACGTTTTATAGCAGCACCATATACTCATGAACTTGGATGATGGCCTAACGATACATAACACGGACCAGGTGCAAAGACAGCCCTGATTAAGGGCAAGTCTGTTACCTGGGGAGAGAGAGCAGCTCCGTGCAAATTTTTCTTTTCTTTTTTTTACGTTTTTTTCTCCCACTTTATTGAAATAGGATCGACAAAATTATGTATATTTAAGGTGTACATCATGCTATTTTTATATATGAATATATACACAGTGTATATAAATACATGCGTGCAAATATATATATACATGTGTGTATACATATATATACACGTTGTGAAATGGTGACTACAACTAAGATAATTAACATATCTATCACCTCACATAGTGCAGATTCTTTATTTTTTTTAAATTTTTATTAACATATAATGTATTATTTGCCCCAGGGTACATGTCTGTGAATCGTCGGGCTTACACATTTCACAGCACATAGTGCAGATTCTTGATGGTAAGTCCGTATCTTATTTTCAGATACAGGAAAAATAATTCATTTGAAATATTTAATATGGTGAGTAATCGTTTAATCTTTCATTAGTCTGCCTGTCTTACTTCAGTTAAATGACACACTACTCAGGGTAAAAAAAACCCCAAAAAACAGAAGAGGTACTGAGTCTTACAATCGAATTATGTTGTGTGGTAGTAAAATTCTATATGCTCTAGATAGACTCACTCAAAAACTTAGATGTTTATTTCACTGTAAATAAGTTTCACCAGTTTATTTCACTGGCTCCTTTGGAGTAATTATTTTGACATTGACTCTGTTTTTTTTTAGGCTGAGGGCCTGATGCTGTTCTAGAATTCCTAATATAGATCCAGGTTATAAATAAGACATGGGAAATGCAATTCGAATGTTCTGTGGCTGGGTATTGTTTAATCATACTCAAGTTTAATAGCTCTGAGAAAAATATATTACAAAGCCACAGATATTCACAGACATGAGTAATTAGGAAAGGATTCATTTGGGAAGTCTCTAAAATGTAACTGTCCTTGAGTAAAAAACCCAACTAACAAAACAAAAAGGGAGTTGGAGGGTGTGTCTGAAACTATCCTGAAATAAAAATATTTGGCTGTTTAGTTTTAGAAAGCTGAGTGGATAGCTTTGGCTTAAGTAATAAACTCTTTTAAAGTGATATTAATTCACCCATTACGGTACAATAATAATTATAAAAGAACCTATTATTGACTGCTTATTATGCTCTGGGCTCAGAGATAATTCTCTGGATATATTGTTTTACTTAATCCTGATGGTTATGTTCTGAGGTAGAGATTACTAGTCTCCCTGTTTTGCAGATGAGGACGCTGAAACCAAACTTAATGAATTGCCCAAATTCATGTGCCTGGGAAGTGGTAAAGATAAGACTTAGCCCAAGAGTTCCTACTCCCCGGTCAATACATGTAACCACTACGCTGTACGGAGGCTCCAATATTCTAAATGCTAACAGCAGTCACACCTCTAAGAAAGAATAAGCAAACAGAGTTATAGTAAGTTATCTCTTGTAGATTCATGTGGTTGTTTTTATTAATATAGACCAAGTACAAAGGTGGAATAATGGCGGCTCCATTGGTAAGACTCCATCTACAAAAACCCCGATTCTCGCTTCTTCCCTGTTCCCTTCCACTCCCTTTGTCTCCATGAGGCAACCCATAATCAACTGCGTGTACGCTGACTCACGGTGGAGACCTATGACTGCAACCTCACTTTTGTTAACCAATATTGGAATTTGAAGCCCCTAATCCAAGGCATCTGGAAAGGGACAGAGAAGGAAAATTATAATGGAAAACAGGAAAAAGGAGGATGAGGGAACACACAGGACATTAAAGCTTTCAAAATGTTATGGCTGCCCTGCCAGTTGGGACTGTGTCTCTTTAGATCAATGAGCTGGTGCTTTTTGGATGATGGGCACGTGTAGATGTGTCCACTGAACCGTGGGTTACTCTATCAGTAAGAGCTATCATTTACCTTACACTGACCGTTTACCACAAGGCAAACTTAGATTTTCCAAAAGCAAGTATCCTTAAACATTTGTCCAGTTTTAAATTATAGGCCAAATTAGAAAGGCTAACTAGATTCATGTCCTCTTATTACTGTGATTCTGAGGTCACATTATAAAGCTCTGCCCTTCCCGTGCCCAAGGATAGATGTGGGCGTCGCTTTTATTCCTGTGGTGCACTGTGACAGGGCTCCCTCCAAGGGCACCAGACGGGGTTGGGAAACCCATGCTCGGGCATAATTGGTAACATCAGATGTTGCAAGCATTACCTACAAGCCTACTGAATTTTTTTTAGTTGAGGTGTGGTGGACATGCCCATGTGACATTCGTTGCCGGCGTAGAACAGTGATTTGGCAGTTCTGTAGGTTTTGCTGGGAGGAGACCTAGGAAAGGAGAGTGGCTCGGGCAATAAGGGACCCCGATTCACCACACCATCTTACTTTCCCATGTGTTGGGCCGTCTGGGGAGGTAGAGGTGGAGATGGCACGTGGGGGTGGGGGAAGGTGGGTTAGAGCTTGTGGAAGGAAGTTGGGTGAAATGCAGTTTACTAATTTTGGACGTCTGTGTGAAACTGCTTAGGAGGATGTTTATCTGATCTCAGTAAAATCTAATAAGGACTCGCAGTTGTGGTGATGGTACATTAAGGACTCAAGGCCTAAATGAAATGGGTAACATTTAAAAAGAGGACCTCATAAAGCTTCTCTTTCTTTTTCTGTCTTTAAGGACAAAAGAGAAGAACAAAATGGAAAGTATGCTATTTTGTCGGATATTTTTCACCCTCGGGTGGACCCTCATTGTTGGATCTGAAATGGAACAGGATTTTATGTGGCACTTGAGCAAAATACCCCAGGTGGTCAATGAAAGGACTTTTCATCTCACTAGCCCCACCTTTGAGGCAGATGCTAAGATGGTGCTCAGTAGAGTGTGTGGCATTGAATGCCGGAAAGAACTCCCAGCTCCCAGCCTTTCTGATCTGGAAGATTCTCTTTCCTATGAGACTGTCTTTGAGAATGGCACCCGAACCTTGACCAGAGTGAAAGTTCGAGATGTGGTCCTTGAGCCCACTCAGAATATCAGCGTGAAAGGGGCATCTGTCAGGAGGAAGAGACAGGTGTATGGCACGGATAGCAGGTTCAGCATCTTGGACAAGAAGTTCTTAACCAATTTCCCTTTCAACACGGCTGTGAAGCTCTCTACAGGCTGTAGCGGCATTCTCATTTCCCCCAGCCATGTTCTGACAGCTGCCCACTGTGTGCATGATGGAAAGGACTACATCAAAGGGAGTAAAAAGCTAAGGGTAGGATTGTTGAAGATGAGAAATAAGGGCGGTGGCAAGAAGCGGAGGGGTTCTAAGAGGAGCAGGAGAGAAGCCAATGGTGATGGCCAGCGAGAGAGTACCAAAGAAAATCTGGAGAGAACCAAGGCTAGAAGAAGGAGAAAGGAATCTGGTCGGGCTTGGAGAGTTGCTGAGGGGAGGCCCTCTTTCCAATGGACCCGGGTCAAGAATACCCACATTCCCAAAGGCTGGGCTAGAGGAGGGAAGGGGGATATGGCCTTGGACTACGACTACGCTCTTCTGGAGTTGAAGCGCGCTCACAAGAAGAAATACATGGAGCTAGGAATCAGTCCGACCATCAAGAAGCTGCCTGGGGGAATGATCCACTTCTCAGGATTTGATCGTGATAGGGCCGATCAGTTAGTCTACCGGTTTTGTAGCGTGTCTGACGAATCCCACGATCTCCTCTATCAATACTGCGACGCCGAGTCAGGGTCCACTGGTTCTGGGGTCTACCTGCGTCTGAAAGAGCCAGACAAAAAGAACTGGAAGCGCAAAATCATTGCGGTCTATTCGGGCCACCAATGGGTGGATGTCCACGGTGTGCAGAAGGATTACAACGTGGCGGTGCGCATCACTCCCCTCAAGTATGCCCAGATCTGCCTCTGGATCCATGGAGATAATGCCAACTGTACTTACGGCTAACAGAAATCGGCAGCAAGTCAGTGGATCATCTGAATTGCAGAGCATGCCAGCTATGATTAGGGTAGCAAGGTCACTTCCTAGGTTATGCCTGGACTTGAACCCTAGCGACAACATTTTTATAAATTTAGCTTTTCAAAATTAGAAGCTTTTCATATGTTTAAAAAATACTTAGGTATCAATAACTGACACTAGATGGGCAACTCAATGTCAAGTATGTATTCTTCTTTATATGGTGATAAGTATCATTTGGGGGAAGACTTTTGTTTCTTTCTGCCTTCTTAAGATTAGAGACTTTAAAAACTTCGAACAGGTACCATACATAATATGTGATTTCTTAATGGACTTATTCTCAGGGCCCTACTCTACCAAGAATCTAATAGGGTGCTAGTTGCATATTAAATGTGAAACTGTGTGTACAGGTATAGACAGTAAATGATCAGAGTCAGGGGAAAGACAGTTACTTAACAATAGCTTGTATTACTTGGAGATGGACCCATTCAGCTCATGCCCTCCATATTTGTATAGTGTTTTCTGTTGGGTCTGAGGAACTTTGGTTTAGTTGTTGTTGTCAAGAATTACAAGATCCAGCAAGCTTTATAAACAGAGCTAGTGACTAGTTTACTGCTTTAAAAAATATCAACTCAAGTGTGTATTATTTAAAAATGGGAGAAATGCTTTGTTCTATGAAATGAATCTAGTTTAAAAATAGGGAAGCTGAGATATTTTAAGATCTCAAGTTTTTATTTAACTGATGCTCAAAACATGGACCTTTCATGAAGGCAGGGGGAAGACAGTTTACCAGTTACAAGTGGTCATGTTTTGAAAGCCTCTCCATTTAACGCTAGTCTTCTCTGTATGAGGTGTTGAGAGTTTTAGGATCAAGAATTTTACTCTTTCTAAAGAGAGCGCTTTTTTGCCCTTGATAGATTTCAGCTTTCTTACTGGGGCCACACGCATATTATTTTGGCGATTTCTCTGACTAGCAGTCTTAGACAAATCGCTAAAAATGGACATAATTTACACATACATTTTTTAAAAGAAGGTTCTGATTCTTGTCATCACTGGCCAAGCCTGTACACTCGCTCGGGCCATCATGGCGGCCCCAGCAGAGAGAAGCCAGTGGCTGTCTTCAGGCAAAACACAGCTGTTTCTCACAGTTTTCTTGAATGAACAGATACTTGTTGAATGATTGTAAAAGTGGTTTCGTCCAGGCTATTATGTCTAAAAGGTCTTAGTGATTTGCAGTTGAGTACACCATAAAATTCAGGAATTGCAAGCCTAATTTCTGGTCTGCTGTTTTTGGCAATCTCTAGGGCACACATTCTTCTCTCTCATGACTCACCTAAGTCACCAATTCTGTCAGCGTTCAAATTTATTTTACTTGTTGTTTTAAAGAGAATGGGGAGTTATACCCTTGATTAGTATGCAAAAGAATACTTGATTAGGTTATGATAAATGTGATTTTGTAAGTCTTGTTCAAAACAGCTGGAATTCAATATGAGTATACATTCTTTTATAGTGTGAATCTGTTTAAAAGTCATTCAATAAAAATTAAAAAAAAAATCATAGCTCTTACTCTGTCCGCATATATGTTTTATACATAGGGTTTCAGTGAATATTAAATTAACTGTGTTGTTTACTGAAGAAATGATTTTAATTCTAACTGCATTTCACTAAGCAATATTTTATCATTGGTGCTAGTGGGATAGGGCTATTGACTGAAAAGTTTTGATCAAATCTTTTTTGGGGATACATCTATATGGTCACTGCAACTGAAAGTGTGTTACATGAATTCTGCACACTTACATGCTTGCAAATGCATTCATACAATTTTCATCTTAGATGAAGATCTTAGAAAATAATTCCTGGGATTTGCCTAAGTTCAGAATAATTTACAGTGCTTGGTGTCAACAGTTTGGAGCTTACGCTTTAATTCTGAATACATATGATTTCCTGAAAATCGTTGTGCTTTCCAAAAATATAAAATTTAGCCTATTTTTTTTTAATTTAGCCTATTTTATTTGCAGGGGTTTATTTTATTCTGTCATTCTCTTTTCTTTTCCAGGTGAATCATGAATCTTGTAGGACCTATTTTAGTACCACTAAAGTACACTACATTACTCAGAAAGTTTTATTTCACATACTTTTCCTGTTACACTTATCAGATCTGAAATAGAAATTGACTTCACATAGCTAAAGAAATACACTCATGTTTTTTGCATGCAAAGGTCAATAGTGAGTTTCACTTATCAGTGATTTGAATTCAAATAACTACAGTATTTACAAAACAATTGAAATGTAAAACTTGGTGATTTTTTGATGCAAATAATATATTTCATTTTACATATTTTTTTTCTTGCTCAAATGGATAAGTGTGTGGACAGAGAAACAACATTTTTTTTCTTCTTTGATGTGCTTATTTAAATCCCAAAATATTCTTTTTGAAAAAAGATTTAAATACATATGTGACCGAGATCTGAGTTCTAGACAAATCACTAGCTTTTTTATTTGTAGATCAAAAAATACTTTGAAATTCTTTTTTCACAGAAAGAATCTCAGGATTAGAAGAGACCATAAAGATCATTTAGCTTAACTCCAAAACTTAGATTTTAACTTCCCTCCATCACATTCCCTTCAAGTGGTTGTCCAGTAATAAAAACTTTACCATTTAAATACTGGTTAGTTACTAAATTTAATTCAGGAATATAACTTACTGTTTTAGTTTAAATTATTAGTTCAGTTTGTTACTTTCTGCAGAAGTTGCATTGTTTATCCTATATTTTATCCCAATCTCCACATTTCAACTACTAGTACATAGTGCTTTGGCCCTCTGCTAGCAAATTGGGTGTTTACTCTTATCAAAAATGAACTGTGATCCTTAATTAAGAATATTGGGGTAAGGCAACTGAACGAAGCACTGGGCATTACAAAGATGTGGGTCTCTAGCCAGAAGTAGCCTGGAAATAGGATCATATATTCTTTTATGTGGCGTCACTATAACAATTAAATATATTTTGGCTACTGATTTTAAAGATTACCTGCCAAGGCTTAAAAAACAGTTTTATGTTTATTTAGTAAACATCTACAATTAATAGAAGAATATTTCTAATAAATTGATTTTTTTTCCTAGCTAGAATTGCTTTTTCTTTAATGCCCTAATCATAAGGTTCAAAGATACTTAGGAGATTTGGTCTAATTGATCATGAAATCATGTTCTCAGTGCACAGGTGGATTCATGACTCTATTGATTCACTATTTAACTGAGGGGGAAAAAAACCCCTCTTAGATGGTCTTCTTTTCTACTTATAAATAAAGCCTAGGGAGGGAAATTCCTTGTATACATCTTTCTGGGTTTGGTACTGGCAGTTTGATTCAATTAGTTCAACTGTCTGGAGCATGGTGGCCAATTTATCTTGTAATCCAAATTTAGGCTAGTTTGCTTTACCTCCAGGTAAGGTGTTGTCTTAGTTTGGGCTACCATAAGAAAATACCATGGACTGGGGGGCTTAAACAAATGAAATTTTGCTCAGTACCATCTTGCTGTGGACTCACGTGACCTCTTCCTGAACATTCAGAGAGAATGCAAACAAGCTCTTTGGTGTCTTTTCTTATAAGGGGAAAATCCCATTATAAGGGCCCCACCTTCATGACCTCATCTTACCCCAATTCCCTTGCTAAGACCCCATTTCCAAATAGCATTACATTGGGAGTATGAGTTTGGGGGGGCACAGTCAGTCTACAACAGGTGTCCATTCAAAAGCCTGAAGTTGTACCTTGTGCCAGGCCAAGGTAACCTCACAAACACAGCAAGCAGCAGAGGAACTCGGCAAAGGCTGTGAAGGGCGGCTCAAGGCAACCAACCTCTTTCTCACCACTTTCATCATCATTACCTCAAGTGCTTGTACCTGGCACAGACAGGTGACGGTTACATGCTAAAAAATATCACCAAGTACACCTTGAGGCTTCCTCTTTCAGGGCATCACTAATTCTGTACCAGGCCCCGAAATGCTAGAGGTACTGTCTTAATTGTATATTGCACTAAAGCTACAGCTACATTTGAATGGTAATATTTATTTGTCATGAATTTTGTCAAGAGAATACCATAGTATGGCACTTAGGAAATCAGATATTTGCCATATTCCCTCCTGACTCCTGTGTATGTTTCTGATCAAAGAACCTACACTGACAGGAGCCAGGCGCCCATAAGTACCCCTCACCCTCTCCATCTGCCACGTAAACATTTAATCAGATCATCTCTGCCTCAAAATTTGCCCCTAAAATCTTTTGGCTTGGGTAGTATTTAAAATTTTCCAATAACATCTTAAAATCCACCTACTTTCATCAAGTAGGGACAAGTAGGCTACTTAGCATATCTACTTCAATTGATAGCATATCTACTTCAATCTACACTGCAGTCCACGGTGTCATATGATCCATGATTGCCTTCCAGCCTGGTGTTACCAAACTGACGCCGTCACATTCCCATCTGTGTTGGTAAATGTTTTACTAATACCGAAACTCATATTTATGTCATTGAAATCCTGTATGTGTCGATTCATAAGCTGGAAAAGTGTGTATGCTTTCACCCAAGTGGCACAGATAAAGGGAGCACTTCAGAAACCGCTCCCACAACCAAACACAGAGTTTGGAAGCTTCTCCAGGGTCTTGCTCAGCCTGATTGACCACGCATTTCCTTACTCTTCTTGTAATATGCCATGCAATTAACATCTGCTACCTAGAATTTCCTGTGTGGGTCATTTCAAGTGTCCAAAATATAACAAAAAAATATGAGGCCCAAAATGAGTGACATGAAATTACTTTTGCTCTATCTCAGGATCCTGAGATCATGACCTGAGCTGAATCAAGACTCGGATGCTTAAGCGACTGAGCCACCCAGAGGCCCCGTTAACACATTAAAAAAAAAAAAAAGTCTTGTTTAAGAGAAACATCAGCGGTCTACATAATTTACTTGTTTTTATACGCAAATGAAATTCTGATCTCAAAAGCCAAGAAAAATATCTTTCCCAAATCTCTTCTCGAACCCCCAACCTCCATTGCTAAAATGTTTGTGCATTGTGAACGTTAATTTGTTATTGCAGGTTCAGAATCCGTCCTGCGGCTACACCCAAGGTATGCCTGCACTTAGCACTACAGCAGAGAGATACAGCGACTCTGGTGTGATGGAAAACATTTGGGATGTAGAATAAAATACCTTTAATTGTCTAACTACACTAGACTGCCTTGCATAAATATTCAGCAAATATGCTGAAAGTTACAGTTAGTTTTGTAGGATTATAGAAATTCCCTAATATAATTGAAAGAAAGAAAGTCTGGCCTTTCCTATGAGCAGAAGCCAACAATCATCTCTCCTGAAAAACAGGGAGTTTGTGTGTGGTGCATGTGCCGGGAAGATTAGGGTAATGTACCTTGTGTTCTCTGGGACTAGTACTCCCTGCCCCCACCGCCATTATGTTACTCCCAAGCTTCCAGCTTACTGGGGTTTAGCTAATAACATAATGTTTTTCTAAAAACTGCCCATCAAGGAACTTATAAACTAGGTAAGCAATTCAGGGATTTCCTGAATGAGGCTTCTGGATGGTAAGAGGAAGTCCCTTTGGGCTCTAAGCACCTTCCCCCTCCCAGTCCTTCTCCTGCCATTAAGTGGCAGGAGGCAAGACTTTGCAATTTTTGGTTTACTTAAACTATTGCTAATGACTCAGATACCCGATCACAAAACAACATAAACCTCAGGGTAAAGGAAAAAAGAACGTACTAGTACATGGTAGAGAGATCTGGGAGGACACATGAAATTTTTTCCTCCTCAAAACCACTTTAAACGGATGAGCTGTTAGAAAAACTTGCAGCTAACAATATAGCATCAATTCTTTTAAGAATCTTTCTTTGTGATACCTACAAACATGCTGTTTATGTTTTCCTTTAAAAATCACTGTAGGCTAGGCGCCAAGATTATACTGCCAAACAAAAGTACCGCCTTATCAAGCAATTGCCTAAAAATAAAAGCATGCTGTTTGGGAGACAGGACCTGAATTTAGTATTTTGCCACTGCACTTAGAACATTTACTTTAAAGGGCTTTCTTTGTGGCCAGGGAAACTAAGGGACACTACTGTACCCACCAAATGGGCAGCTGTGCCACTTCATGTAGACGGCCGTGTTTCTGATGTGGTTCCATGCAAGGATGTCCTGGGCAGTTGCAGGCCCACAGATGGCGGCATCTCTCTCCTGCACATACCCCCAAATTAAAGCTTGGCTTTGGGTGGAAACTACTGTATCATAAGGCAATATGGACCATCTTTTTTACGAGTGGTAACTAAACATCTCAATTTTTAGACGAGATGAAACAAAATATTCTTTGTGGCTTTCCTATTTTGAAGTCTTTAGAAGGTTTCTCTTTTCTAAAATGCTCTGGAATCATCTATAACTTTAAAATAGAGCTATCACTGTGATTCCACTGGCTTTCTGGGTTTTCAGTGGTTTCCCTTAGCCTAGTGGTTTCCAAGTTTGGCTGCTCATCGGAATGCTCCAGGGAATTATTTTAGAAGACCTGTTTCCAAGGCCTCCCTGAGATCTACTCTGGAATCCCCCCGAGTGAGGCCCAGAGATCTATATTTGATAAAGCTCTCCAAGCACTGATGATCATCCAGGTGTGGGAACCACGGTCATAAACGTGTTTCCTAAATGAATTGTTCTTCCACCTTCCACAGCTCTCCCATTGTGCACAATGATGATTTTTTTTTTTCCAGGTTAAATATTTCCTAGCTTCACCTGCCTTTATACATGTTCCTGTAAGCTACCTCAAGGACTCTGGTAATGAAAGTGGTGGTAGAGGCGTCTGGGTGGCTCTGTTGGTTAAGCATCTGCCTTCGGCTCAGGTCATGATCCCAGGGTCCTGGGACTGAGCTCCACATCAGATGCCCTGCTCAGTGGGGAGTCTGCTTCTCCTTCTCCCTCGGCCCGTTGCTTCCTCTGCTTGTGCTCTCTCCCTAATAGATAAAATCTTTGAAGAAAAAAAAAAAGCAGTGGTAAACTATCAAATACATAGTATTCTTTTCAGTATTTTTATAAAGTAGAAATATTTTTTAGCAATAACATTGTTATAATACTGTTTTATGATGGTAAGAAATGAGTCAAATTTACAAAACTCTTGAACATATGCAATCATTTTACAATCTGTGACAAAATCCAATTTTATATACTTCCTGAAAATTAGATACTATATATTTTTTATTTCTAATCTACATCACAATGTAGGTTAGATCAATTTAACATAATTCAACAAACTTTTATTGAGTCCAATCTTAGGCACATAGAATATAGAGTTAAGTCCTAGATTCCTCCCTTCCTCAAAGAATTCATAACATACTAAGGAAGTCAAACACATATTTTAAAAAATAGTGGAGAAAAGGTTTAGTATAAGGTGCTGAAGGAACACATTTGAGAAAGATTGACTCTCTCAGGATGGGCAGATATGAAACAAGAAAGGTATCTTAGAGGATGTGACACCTAGGTTGGGTTTTGAAGGATAAGTTGAAGTTTGCCAAACTATCAATGGGGAACTTGGGGGAGAGGAGGGGAAACAGCCTGTGCAAAAGTATGAAAGTGGTGTGTTGAGGCTACAGTTGAGTATGTAAGGACTGTTGCTATAGGAGATTAGCACCTCCTACTGGTGAGGAATGGCAAGAAATGAGGTTACCAAGCTAGACTTCAAGCCTTGAAAAGATTTCTGGACTTGAATGCAATGTTAGTGAGTTTTGACTTTAAACTTTAATTGACCAGGAACTGATGCAGGTTTTTAAGTTAGAGAAATGTGATCAGGTGGGTATTTTGGGAAGGAAACCTCGTAGTACCCTTAAGGCTGGATTCAGGTGGGTTTGGATGGGGACTGGACCAGAGACAAAAAGCCTAGGGAAGAGGCCGCTGGAGCCTCTGTGCTAAGGAAGTGGTAGTGGGAATGGTAGGGGAGGGCTCAGTATATTTAGTAGCCCACTGAATGCAGGAGAGAATCAAGGGTGTCATGTCACCCAAGTGGGAGACTTGGGAGACTAGGAGATGGTGAGACCAGCAAGCAAGACAGAAAAACTAGGCTTCAGGAAAAAGATTAATGAGTTCACTTTTAGATATGTTTAACATTTTTATAGACTATTTATCAGTAAGGTTGGTAACATCCATACACAAACAATGCAATGCCAAGAGAGTTATGAAACAGACATGTGGCTTTCTTAGCGAACTAACC
>CM053608.1:64986843-65017253 GCA_028646535.1 Procyon lotor | reverse complement strand
TCGACAGTATCTTCCATCTCCAGTCATCATTAAATAGTTCTTCTAGCTTTTTTTTTTTTCTTTGAAACCACTGTCAAACAAAGTATATTTATTAAACTTTTTGATCTCCAGGTAGGAAGACTTAATTCTACTATAAAGCATTTATCATGTCAGCATCTTCCATCTAAGTTCTTAAAAAGTATCATCAGGTATTGCAAACTCTAAGAAGGAGTCTCTAGGAGACTGAGTGGAACTCCAGAGGGCGTTGTGCCTCACCCGGACACCCTTTCCCAGCTGACATGCTCTTCCCCCAGTTCTGTGTTAAATTGTGAGTTGAATTTTTTTTTTTTTGAGAGAGAGAGAGTGAGTGAGCAAACGGGGTGGGGTGGCGGCACAGAGGAGAGAGAATCTGAGGTTGACTCACCACTTAGTGCAGAGCCTGATGCACGGCTCAATCTCACAACCCTGAGAGATCATGACCTGAGCCGAAATCAAGAGTCAGATGCTCAACTGATGAAGCCACCCAAGTGGCCCTTAATATTTTTAAGTGAATTAAAGACATTTGAAGATTTCTCTATTTTAATTTCTAACATCGGAGGCATTGACACATATAACCCACATAGACGATAGTTTTTCGAGGGCCTCAATAAAAAGTGCAAAGGTGCAGTGAAACCAGAGTTTGTAAACCCCTTGTCTGTAATTGAGTTGTAGAGTACCTATTACAGAGTCAATTCCAGAATCTCTTTAGGCTTCAGAATTGTTTGAACACACACACACGGAAATGAACTCAGATGATGCAGGGCTGCAGCTCTGAGGGTTTAGCTAAGGTTAATGACCACGTCACTAACTCACCAACACAGCTCCCTCATGTTTCCTCTCAGAGGGGATCCAGATAATGTGGGCAGTAGTGAAATCTTCTGTCAGCAAGGCTATGAGAAACTGAAACTTTCTTAAAGCCCAAGAGGATCCATAAGAGACTACCACAAAACCTGTTGCCTCGAAAACAGAGACCAATGTGACTTCCCCCCCGAGATGACACTGATTTTTATTTTGAACCAGTACTTCCACACAAGAAACACTATGATCGTCACGGCTGTCAGAACATGCCCCTCTTCCACCAACAAAAATTTGGGGCCATATTATTAAAAGTGTCTACCTAGGAGGCAGAAGGAGGCTTTCACATAATTTATCTTTCTGTGACTTTGTTTCTCTTTTTATGTGTACTCCTTTCCTCCTCTTGCAAACCCACGACTCCTCTGAAAAAGTGTCTGGCCTTTCTTCTTCTTCATCTTCTTCTTCTTTTTTTAAAGTACAACAAATAACATAAAAGAGAACAAAGGAGACACTTTAATATGGAGAGAACCACCTGCAATCATTATACCAAATAAAGAGACTCAAAATCTTCAGCTCAAGACGACTTTTTAAATGATGTTAGTTCTTCTACTAGAATGAGCTGACAGTTATTAAAACTCTACTAACATTGGACAGTAAATGTCCAAAGGAGAGTTATTCTTCAGTCGTTAGAAATATGGTATTAGTTCAGCAGTGTCCAGGTAAGTGGGGACACCTCTCAGAACTAGTGTACTGGTATTCATTCTGCAGACACTTACCCAGCCCCCAAGGAAGTGCTAGTTCCTGAGGGTGTGAGCAGGTAATGTCTCCTGCCCTTTAGCTCACAACTGGCCAGAGCAGGTGCCACCGTCACAGATGGCTATAATATAATATGTTAAGTGCCTTAAGGGCTTATAAGGGTAGGGTGGGAAGCCATGACGGACGAGTGGGATTTTTAGCTGCACAGCTGGAGTTGGGGAGGTCATGTCAGCAGAGGGCCCTGTGCAAGCAGCAAAGTGTTAGGTGTCCCCTTGCCTCAGGACTGGTTTGCGATGCAGAGAACCCTGTGCATGTGCCCACATCCTCATGCACGCAGAGGATGGGGCTGAGTGGAGGTGAGGCTAGAAAGGCAGGCTCACAGTAGAAGGACATTGTGGCTAACTTGGACCTGTGTTGAAAATTTTTCAGAGAGATTCATTTTTTAGGTACAGAGGACCTCCTTCAGCATCTCGTCTGTATGACAATTGTACAAGGACCACCAAGAACCTCAGTGCCACAAGGTTTGAGTGTCTGATTTAAAAACAATGCTCTTGCAGTTTCACCTATTGGGAATTTATACCATGTGTCCATTCAATGAAGAGAAAAAGCTGATTAAAAATACAATATTAAACTGAAAACTACTTAAAGTCTAAAACACATCTCTATTACAAGGGCCTACAGAGTAATGTATGACCAAAATGTAATTACAAAAATCATAATACATAACCAGATACTATCTTCTGAAAGTTAGTTCTCGAGATACTAATCCTAGTTAAGGGCAAGAAAGTTTTAGAAATAAAGATATGCTTGTAGCTGAGAAATAGTTCTATTTGAGACTGGGCTGCCTTTTGAGTCATTGTCACAATCGAGTTATGGGCATAAAGTTAGCCGGTTTTCTAGATTTTTGAGTCTGAATTTATGGGCAGGCAAGTGTGTGTGTAAACTCTTAAGTCTTACTATTCTTCAGCTTTCGTGGAGAATTCTCACAAAACTATTATAAGAGTTGCAGAATTTAAAAGACAGTTCATCCTTTTCTTTTTTGAAATATGGAATTTCAGTTTATTTGGCCACAGCCAAGGAGTCCCAAGTTTAAAGATTGCTGATTAAAATGTTTTTTTTCCCCTTGTTTTTAATTTATTGTAAAATAATCAGAACTATGTTGGCATGAACAGCATTTCTCTCTGTGAATGTTTCTAAGTTTTTAATATTTTGTATGGGCTGTGTGTCGTGTGAAACAGACATTTTCTCTAAAAAAAATAACTGAAAAGAGAAGGATTATGTTTGCATTTTCTTTGTTCAAGGTGTTTATTGCATCTCAGAGGGCGTACATGCACTGGGTTTTTAAACTGAAATAGAAAGAAATGCCATTTTGAAATTGGTTTTAGGTAATTTTTCCCCATTACAGTGTATGTTATCCCCACAGTAAATTCAGATACAACCACTTTTAAATGGTACCATACATCTATTAAATAATTTGAAAAATAGGCAAACACCTTTCCAACCCAATATGCTTTTACAAAGAGCTGCCAAGCCACTAGCAACACTGATCAACAGTGACCTCATTTATGCATCAAAATCTTAAGCCAAGCCATCAGCACAGACAGTATGACAACAAATTAAAAACGAAAGAATACAATATGTACAGTAAAGGATACAATTCTCTGAATTAGTTTAAATCCTAATCACAATGGTACAACAAAACCTACTTTGAGCTCAGTTGAGGGATGGAAGAACACTAGTCTACAGAACACACAAAGAAATACTAAATTAACAGATGTACATAAAACCCACAATAAAATAAAAATATTTGCAGTAATCTTTAAATTACACATATACCTTGGGGTGCCTTCATAATCACTTGAATAGCACATCTCTAATTGCATTTTCACGGACGGGATAGAAATGGACTCTTTACCTTTCAGTGCATTTAATCAAGAATGAATAAATAGGTCAATTTAGATGCAAAACCTGTCAAATATAATCAAAATATACATTTTAATATAGCAGTGATTAAATATGGAATTCTTTCCATATGATTTTTTTCATTCTTGATAAGGTAGCTTTAAGGAGAAATATGTATGATGGACGTTAACCCTTATATATTTTTTAAAACAAAATTTCTGAACATATACAGTGCCACAAAAATAAACATTTCTCACAACAGTTGAAGTTCCTGTGATTGGAAAAATGTACTCCACACCGAAAAAGTTTTGTATATTTAAGAGTGTTTTCCTTACTATTTGATATTACCACACTATGTTTGTAACAGAGATACGGAGAAAAAGAGAATTTATGGGAAGAGTTTAGGTTTGTCCAAAAGTCATATATACATCAAAACCCTCAAAAACACAGACACATCTTTCCAAATGGCTCACCACACAGCAGCTGCGTCATCCGTCCATGGGCGAGGTCCAGAAAAGCACTAAGGGCATCAGAAACATCCATTCATTGTTTTTACATCGTACAACACACAAATAACCCAAATACACTACAATTTTGAGAGTAGGGATAACAGCTAAGGTAGTACACATTCCTAATGTTCACTTTCACAGCTGTGCTACACGTTTTGGAAGAGAAGTTACGAGTAAGCATTGGGTTTGGTACTGGTGGCTCACTTTGAAACTCTGAGCATCAATTTTATTTGAAGTCTCCAAACTCATTATTTTTTTTTTCCTATTCAGTCACAAAAATTGCAGCTGTAAAGATAAAAAAGTGCTTGAATTAGAAAACAACATTACACATTCCTCAAACAGACTACCTCGCTTGCAATTTTACCTCATAATTACTACAAAAAGTCTTCACGCAAAAGGTTTCTTTATAACAAATGCACATTTATATACTTTTCACGATTCTTTGCTTAAAGTTTCAGCTGGGAAGAAATCTTCAGGAAAACTCTAAACGTATAGTTTCATTTTAGATAAAAATTGTATCAGCAAAATTCTGAAATGTGGATACTTAAAAGAAATCTCAGTAGTGAGACATCTACTATTAAATAAGAACAGTTCACCTTTTAAAAAAGGGCAGGGGCGCAGAAATGGAGTGAGACCAATTTTCCTTATTTTTGGCTTCTTTAGTTTTCAGTTATGGTGTTCAGTGGGTCACTCAACAATTGAACAAGTAACAGAAGAGAGGAGGAGGGAGATGTCCATGGAGACTCAGGGCCTTTGGGAACATCCCTCCTCTGCCTCCTTCCCCAGGAACACCAGTCCCCGCTGCACCGTCATCTCTGCCAGGGAATCTGCCTGGGGTGAAGCCTTAGGCACGTGGGGAACTCTTTTTCATAAATTAGTCTGTGTCTCCCTTTCGACTGCGAACCTCTGAGGGCAGGGGCTATCTTAAGCGTCTCTGTTTCAAGTGCTTATCAGAGCTTGGGGCATAAGATGAGAGCAGCATTTACTGAATGACAGGGGGATAGAGGGCTGCTCCCTGCAATATCCTTAGTCATTCCTGAACCTTTAATAGCTAAGAAGAGCTCAGTACCTCACTTATGTCTACACCAGCCCAGTCTGACCAAAAAGGGAATAGAAAAGTCAGGCACAAGGAGGAACTACTTGACTGAGAGGTCAGAGCCTCAAAATGATAAACTCATTAACCTTGTGTAAGAAAAAAAAATCATAAAGTAGGAATCCACAAAAATCTTAGTATGCATTAGAGAAAGTTAAAAAATATATATATATATAGGTTGTAAGATGCATAATAAAAATTATATTGGACAGTGTTCCCAAAACTTTCACACGCTTCCTCCTCCCTCCTGAACGTGACCTTGAGCAAATCACTCAATGCCAAGGATCAGTTCCTCTGGCTGTGAAATGGAGACAAGAAGTATCTGGGTAGTTTATGTCACAGAGCTTGATTTCCCACTGAGACGACCAAAGGAGCTCATGATAAGGAAGTGAGTATGAAAAGTACTGCCTGACAACTGCCTGCATTATTCCTGTTTATCCACTTTCTGAAAGTACTTGTTGAGAATCTACCCACAGTGTTAGGTGCTGGCATTAGTAGTAAAATTCTTCCTTTATCAGTTTCCTTCCATAAGTCCATTATTAGTCATGTCATAAATCATATTAGAAATTTAAAACTAGAATATTAGAAATTTAAAATTCTGCTTGAGTGCAGACGTTGCAAAGTGTAACAATCTAAGTTTTATTTGATGAGGCCAAATAAGAATAAACAAATACAAAATACAACTTTGTAGCCAAATATATTCTTAGATGGTTTCTAAATGCAATGTAATAGATGTTAGCTTTCTATAAATTCCTGTCATCAGGTAATACAGTGGTAATTCTCCAATTTGCCAATTAACTTGGGCAACGTTTTGCTTTATCAGTAAAATGTCTGTGCTTCTCAGAACGACTTGGAAGCTTTTCTCCCTCTTAGTTTTGTAAATTAATCAGGATTTTAAGAAATTTATTGATAATTCATTGATGGCTTTTAATACTGATTTAAAAAGTATAAAACACCCAAATTATTATTATTATTAATTATTATATACATGTGTTCAAAGCACAGAAGTACAAATATCACACCTGAAATAGCTAAGCATTGCAAGGTCATTATTACAAGCCCACAGGAAAAGCTCAGTATTAGATACCTTAAATTGTTTACAAGAAATCCTTGATGTTAAGATCCGCTAATGGGTCCTTTGCTGGAGGTTTCTTGGGACTCTGAGTGGCAGGTGTAGGGCTTGGAGAAAGCTAGTGGGGAAAAGCCAGCCCAAGACAGCAGAAACAGAAATCAAACAGAGAGACAGATAAGCATTAGGCAGAGCACATACCACAGAAAACAAACATGCAGAAGATGAGATGGCTAAAGGTTTACAAGATCTACTTTGCTCTACTTAGCACCACAGTGTTGTTTAATTTTGGTTTTATAAAGTACACTTCCAATGATCTTTGGCTTTCTTGAAATTTTTTGACATCAGATTTAGCCAAAGTACTATTTGAGGACTCTGGCACAACCATATGGATACGACTTAGGAAACACGTAGAGAACTAGTCACACTCAGATATTATGAATATAGAGTACAATAACCCAACAATCAATTGCTCTACACAAAAGCATTTTTACTTTGAGTTATCAGTACCACTAAACTAATAAAGAAATTTTAATGACTTTTCCTTAGAGTGGGTTTGAGGGAAGAATTGAAAGGAAATAACTTGCAGAAAGTCACTTAAGAAATTACTTTAAATTATTAGCTAAATATAGTGAATTTCACATGAGGCATTTTAAATGAAAACCAGTCAAGTTTGGGGGCACTATTTGTTTCAAATGGAAAAGAGTTTCCTGGGTGTGAATGTCACTAAATTCCAATATTCCTTGTCCAGCACACAGAAAAGGCTAATTACTAAATGTTATAGAAAAGAACCATATTGACTTGCTAGCAAAAACAACAAAGAATTAACTTACCTTGTTTCTGTTTAATTAATACCTAAATTATTTCATTGTGTGACAGACATAAGCTTCGGAAGCAGGCTTTTGCAAGACTGTTAGGCTAGGATGCCTTGAAAAAGGTTGGGGCACCTGGGTGGCTCAGCGAGTTGAGGCCTCTGCCTTCAGCTTGGGTCATGATCTCAGAGTCCTGGGATCGAGCCCCACATCGGGCTCTCTCCTCAGCAGGGAGCCTGCTTCCCCCTCTCTCTCTGTCTGCCTCTCTGCCTGCCTCTCTGTCTACTTGTAATCTCTCTCTGTCAATAAATAAATAAAATATTAAAAAAAAAAAGAAAAAGGTAATGTGATCTGTAGAGTAATAATTGACATAGATCCTTTAAGTCTAATTCCTCTCCTATGCTTATAACTAATAGAAATCTCAGAAATCTGGGATTATGGGGGTAGCAATGTATGCTTTTATCGGTTCAGTAAATAGAGCTCCAGAAATAAAGATTTTTAGATTTGTTCCCATGTCCAGAAACTATTGGCTGACTTCACACTATCAAATTTCCATATTTTAAAACAGGAATTATTCTTTATAGAAAGATCAGAAAAGATAAATGCAAGGCTTAAAGTGGTTTGGAAGGTAAGAAACTCAAGAGTTGAGGGATGCCTGGGTGGCTCAGTTGGTTAAGTGTCTGCCTTCGGTTCAGGTCATGATTCCAGGGTCCTGGGACCCCACACTGACTGGGCTCCTTGCTCAGTGAAGAGACTGCTTCTCCCTCTGTCTGCTGCTCCCTCTGCTCATGCTCCCCCTACCCCAATAAATAAAAAAAAAAAAAAAAAAAAGAAACTTAAGAGTTGATTCATCATTAATCATTTGGTGAGAGGACAGCATCGATAAGGATGATACAACCAATTGAGATATAGTGGAATAGTCCAGGCATCAGTAATGGTGAACAGTGTAACAGTATTTTGTTTTCTGAAGTTATAAAATCATATTTATTTTACTATTTAGTATAATCACCTCTCCTGCTTCTCTGATATAGGAAATACAAAACTTTTTGTTTGTTTGTTTAGAGAAGGAGGGAGGGGCAAAGAGAGAGGGAGAGAGAGAATCTTAAGTAGGCTCCACACACACTGTGGAGTCTGACCTGACACAGGACTTGATCTCACAACTCTGAGATCATGACCAGAACCCAAATCAAGAGTCAGATACTTAACTGATTGAGCCACCCAGGAGCCCCTACAATCTAAAACTTTTATAAATATGGCATACCATTTCCTAAATCATGATAAATTCAATTAAATGTTTAATACACTGTTTTCATCGTATTATCTATATTCATTTTCATTCTTTGAATTAAGGAAACTGATGCTATGTAACACTGGTATCATGCATGAAAAATAGCTACTTTAATCAAATTATATTAATTTATTTCTAAAGCTTTTAGCACACAAAATACAATAAGATTTTAAAAACCTTAATATTATTAAAAACCTTAATATTATTCTTCTAAATTAATAAAAATAGAAATGTCCAGCCTTTTTTCAAAAAGCTGTTAAATAAGCATAGATTTATTTAACCATCAAGAAAACATTCATAATAAATGAGATCCTTAGAATTTAAGTATATCCAGATTAAATTTAACCCCTACTATTACCCCAAAACCTTCCACACTCCCCTCAGAAACAATATGAGGCAGAGTTCATCAGTCTCAGAGAAGACTAGAAAATATCTCAAGAAGTCAGTGTTTTGAGTATAGCCTTGAAGGCTAGGATTTCTCACGTTCTAAATCTATCTCTTTGAACACCTACTATTCTCTCTTCTGGTTACTGTGGCTTTCGAAGGGTTAAAATAAAGACGCTGAAAGTAAAATTTGGGAAGAGGCAGATGATAGATTTTGGAGATGATTAAAGGAAGCCAAAGGGATTAAAGTATACTCAGAAAGTTCAAAGTAGGAATCCTATGAATAACAACATAAACACCCATTTGGTGAGTAAAAAATATAGAAGTGGGGCACCTGGGTGGCTCAGTCAGTTAAGCAGCTAACTCTTGATTTCGGCTCAGGTCATGATCTCCAGGTTGTGAGATCGAGTCCTACGCAGCAGAGAGTCCGAGATTCTTTCCCTCTGCTCCTCCCCTTACCCCTACCGCTCTCGAAATACACAAATAAATCTTTAAAAAAAATATTTCAGAAGTGAAACAAAACATTTACTGTTACCATTGTAATATATTTGAGCCTTTTGTTTTGGTTTGCTGGGCACGGTCCTAGCAAAGTCATAACGTGGTGTTTTGATCCCATCCATGTCAGTTTCTCATGGTAAAAACCTCTTTGGTTCTACCTATATCTCTACCTTGGCCAAGCAATTTACAAAAGGAATCAAGAACTGGTGACTTATCAGCATGACTATCACTATTAGCAGCAAAGCAATTCAACAAAGTGTACGTGTTTTACCATCTTGGTAGTAAGAAATTTGACCTCATCTAAAGAGAGGTTTGAAAAGAGAAAGGAAAAGGAAGAAAGAAAGAGAGGTTTGTCCTTTGTCCTGGATCCTGGTAGGTAACCTCTAAACTCTCAGAACTTCCTGAGTGATAGAGATGTCTTTGTTATTCAGGGTGGGTTCTGGGAACCACCTAATGGTTTATGCTAACAAGAGGACTCAGGGTGGGGACTAGCCAACCAGAAAGACCAACAATGTAATGAGAGTCTTAGGTCTTGGGGCCAAGTGATATCAGCCTTTGAGTGACACTGGGGAGTTAGAAGTTGAGTTCAACCACATGGGCAAGAATTCAATCAGTCATTCCTATATAAGGAAACGTCAATAAAATTCTGTACGCTGAAGTGCAGGTGAGCTTCCTGGGTTGGCAACACCACATGTGTGTCGTTACACACTGATGCCAGGTGAGTACCACATCCTGAGGACAAAGGACCTTCATGCTTGGAACCCTCCCAGTTCCAGACTTCACCCTACACATCTCTTCTTTTGGCTAGATCTAATTTGTATCCTTTCACTCAAATAAAACTGTAATAAATTTCATGCTTTCCCGAGTTCTGTAAGTTGTTCTAGGCTATTGAGAACCTTCAAATCTGTAGGCAGCTGGTCTGAAGGGAAGGGGTAGCCCTCAGGACTTCCAAACTTGTGGCTGGTGTCTGAGGTGTGCGTAGTCTTGTAGGGACTGCTCCCTAAGACTCTGCAGTTGGGGCAAACTCGTTGCTATGAGCTTCACAATTCTTGGGCACAAGTGGCAGCCTGGAGGATTATGTCCCTGACCTTGAGTTTAGCTAGTTCTGGGAACACATGATCAAACTACGGATCAGAAGTATTCATTTCTCTGGAATAAATGCGCAGATACTTTAAATGTCTAGCTGTCCTCAGGAACTATTCTGAATTAAGTAAGAGAGGGATGGAGGGGCTTAGGATAGTGAGTTACTTCTTTTATTCTTCTCCAAACCTCACACTATTGCTACTCTGTCTTCCATGTTCCCCCTTTACTTCTGAAGCAACAGATACGAGGATTATATTAGGTAAAAACTTTTTATTTTTTATTAACATATAATGTAGTATTTGCCCCAGGGTACATGTCTGTGAGTCATCAGGCTTACACATTTCACAGCACTTACCATAGCACATACCCTCCCCAATGTCCACAACCCAGCCACCCTATCCCTACCCCCCCACCTCCTAGCCACAATTTTTAAACAGTTTGCCACATGGCAGTTTTATACTTGTAATGTCATTATTTAAAGACATTAAAAAACTGACCTGTGTGCCAGGTACAGCCGCAGCTCCAAAGGGCGGCCTCATCATGGGCTGGGCAAACATGACTGGCTGCTGAGGCATCATGGGCATGCCCGTCCCAGCAGGAGGCTGAAAAGGAAGAGCGGCGCACAGCATGAGTGGAATCCACTGTGGGAATGCCCTGACAGTTAAGTCTTTGATGTTTCTGAAAATTTGTGAGGGATACAGGTCTGTGAGAAAGTATAACTTGTAACTTCGAATGATGGGTGCTGTGAGGCTGACAGATGACGGAGAATCACCAAGGTACAGTAGAAGCTTAGCTGGCCACGTGGCAGCCTTCTCCCAACCAGGCTTTGCTGGTGACTGTCTGTCTTCTGTGAGCATGATTCTGAGGAGATAAAACCTTGTTTATTTATGGACTCTGGTCCTAAAATTTGTTAGTGATAAAAGTGATAAATGAAAAGTCCTAGTACAGTGATTAAGAGTTGATTTTGATGACTGAGCTAAGAATGTGTTTGGTAAATATTACTCCAAAAATGACAAAACTGCATACTACAGAAATTATTTTGATGACAAAAATTTAAGTATTTTGTAGGTGACTTTACTATGTCATGTGTAGACTTCTTAATGTCTAACATAGATGACTTAATTTTTTAAGTTTTACATCACTGCATTTGGGGAAGAATTATATTCTGTAGCTGTATTTGTGGATCTGGGATTTGGCAAAGGCCTCAGAAATGTCAATTACAATTTCTAGCACAGATCGTCACTCACCATTCCAAACCCTGCTCCAGGCTGTCCAACAGATGGGGCCCCAGCGACAGGAGGAACCGAACTGGTTGGAGGTACAGCTCCTTGCTACCAAAAAACCCCACAACACACACACCCAACAAAAAACAAGAAGAACCAACATAATTTGGTTTTAAAATGACAGAATATAATTTTAAAATGCATGCCCCTTTAAATATGTGTGGCCATGTAAAGTAATATCATATTTCATTTTTAAATAAAAAAAATGGCTCTAGCACCATGCCAGTGATACAAATGAACAAGGTTACTAACTTGATGTTCATGGCTGTGGTGCTATTTGGGCTCCCTGGCTTACAGCATTGGGCTTCCTCTCTACCTCCTTATAAGCTTCTCCTCTACTATCACTGTAAATGAGTCAAATTTCTCCAAGCTTGTCTTTTCCTATTGTTATATCCTCCAACAGGTACTGGGTAGACATATGAAGAATGTGCCTCCATTCATCTATCAAGGCTTGGTTTCCATTTGCCTCCCATTTTTAGTGTGTGTGTGTGTGTGTGTGTGTTAAGAGTGGGGGAGGGGCAGAGGGAGAGGGAGAGAGAATCTTAAGCACACCCCTTGCCCAGCACTACGGGGCTTGATCTTACAATAGCCTGAGCTGAAATCAAGAGTCGGGACACTCAACCAACTGAGCCACCCAAGTGACCCGTGCACCACATTTTTAGCTTCTCCTTTTTCTGTTATACTTCTCTCTGACTTTTTGACTGCTATACATTTGCACAAGGGCCAAAATTAATTCCAAATTTTAGGAAGCATTTAGAAGACTACACGTAATAGAGCACAAATATCCTATTTCATGTACAGGTTTGATAGTTTTCAGTCATACAACAAGGCCCCCTGATATTTCCCTTATGTTTAAAAAACTAACCCAGGATGCTTGGGTGGCACAGTTGGTTAAGCATCTGCCTTCTGCTCAGGTCATGATCCAAGGGTCCTGGGATCGAGTCCCACATTAGGCTCCTTGCTCAGTGGGAGCCTGCTTCTCCCTCTGCCCCCTGCCTGCCACTCCCTTTGCTTGTACTCTCTCTCTTTCTGACAAATAAATAAATAAAACCTTAAAAAAATAAAACTAACCCTACTGCAATTCCTTAAACTTAACCATTAAAGCAAAATCCTAACCAAAAAAAAAAAAAAAAAAAATACTATAGTGATGTCAGCAAAAATGGTGAGTAAGGAATTCTGAAACTCTCCACCATCCATAAAGTCAGTGGAAAAACAGACAAAAACTATGGGAATCAACTATTTTAGAAGTCTGGAAACTAACTAAAAGCTTGCAGCAACCAAGAAAGTACTTATTCAAGAAAATCAGCTATATGTTGGCAAGAACAGTGAGCTTTGTGGCATCTTAACTTACCCTAGTTTTATCCACTGTTCTCCAGCTCAGCTGTTGTCTTGAAAATAACAGCTTACATTATTAGCGATAGTACCAGAGGGAGCAGAATATATTTAATTATTTGTCTTGTCTGGGTGGTTCCCTGGAAAACTGGCTCAAAAGCCTTGTCTTTGTCTCACCCAAGTGGGAATGCACCTAGTGCTAAAGTTGTTACCTGAAGCCACTTGTAGAAAACGTTTACAGGCACATGTTTTAGTTGTTGCTGTCTGAAGCAATGGATAACAGGGCAAAGAGTAGACTAAACAAAAAGCTTGGAGGAAGTCTGGAGAAGGAGATGTTTGAGGGATTAAGGGTGTAAAAAGCTCAGACATACTCCTGGGAATTCAGAAGCTCATGCACATGCCCAGGTTGTGTGCTTGCTCAGGAAAGACATGAGAAGGCCTCTAGCTGACCCTAAAGCTTTGAGCAAGCAATCCGTGATCGTGATCACTAAGGCAGAGTGGAAAACTGCCTGGTTGACTCTGCAGACATGCCCAACACAACTCAGAGCCCCTCTACAAAGACTAGGAGATATTCTAGTTCAAAGAATGTCAGTAATAGCTATCTAATCATTACTCGACCACTTAGCTAAAGAGGCAAAGACTTTAATGGTCACACATAATAAAGAATGGACACTACAGAATTAGTTCAGCATGGTCACTCAAAAAAAGAAACAAACAACAACTACAAAAAAGTAGGGGTTTTTTTGTACTTTTTTTGTTGATATACAACAAACCGGTGGGGAAGAGGTAGAATCTGATTTCCAGAGTTGCCCCATTATAATATTCAAAATGTCTAGGTTTCAATGAAAAAATTTTGAGGCCATACAAAGAAACAAGAACATAGAGCCCAAATGCAGGAGAAAGATCTAAAATCAATGATCTAAACTTCCACATTGAGGAACTAGAAAAAAGGAAATTAAACCCAAAGTAAGCAGAATTAGGAAATAATAAATATGGGAGTAGAAACAACAAAAACTGATTGAAGAAGTCATAACAAATCTAAATAGATGTAAAGAAAAAGACTGTATCAGTAATCAAAAAACTTCCATCAGTAATCAAAAAAGCCCTGAATCACATGATAATTTCAAAAGCTGCAGAAAAAGCATTTGATAAAATACAGTGTCTGTTGATAATAAAAACTCTCAATAAAGTTTAGAGGAAATATACATAATATACATATATACATATATAGAATACGTACATGTAATATATATAATAAAGGCCATATATGAAAAACCTACAGCTAACATCATACTAAATGGTGAAAAATTGAAGGCTTTTTCTCTAAGATCAGGAATACGACAAGGATGTCCACTCCCATCACCTTTATTCAACATAGTACTGAATATCTTAGCTGCAGCAACCAGACAAGAAAAAGAAATAAAAAGTGTTTGGGTTGGTAAGGGAAAAGCAAAACTCTCACTATTTGTAGAAAATATGATACTATATATAGAAAAACCCTAAAGACCCCACCAAAACACCATTAGAACTGATAAAATAATTCAGCAAAGTCACAGGATACAAATTCAATATACAGAGATCTATTGCATTTCTCTAAACTAATAATGAAGTAGCAAAAAGAGAAATTAAGAAAACAATTGCACCAAAAAGAAGAAAATACCTAGGAATAATTTTATCTGAGGAAGTGAAAGATCTATACTCTGAAAACAATAAACAGTGATGAAAGAAATTGAAGATGATATAAACACATTGAAAGATAGACCTTGCTCATGAATTAGAAGGACTAATATTATTAAAATGTCCTTAATACTCAAAGCCATCTACAGATTCAATGCAATTCCTATTAAAAAAACAAACAAACAACTAATGGTATTTTTCATAGAACTAGAATACATAATACCAAAATTTGTATGGAACTACAAAAGACCTCAAATACACAAAACAATCTTGAGAAATAACCACAAGGCTGGAGGTACCATAATTCCAGATTTCAAGATATACTACGAAGCTACTGTTATTAAAACAGTATGGCACTGACACAAAACCAGATATACAGATCAATGGAACAGAATAGAGAGCCCAGAAATAAACCCATGTCTATGCAGTCAATTCATCGATGACAAAGGAGGCAAGAATATACAATGGGGGAAAAGACAGCGTTTTCAATAAATGGTGTTGGGAAAACTGGACAGCTACATGCAAAAGAATGAAACTGGACCACTGTCCTGTATCAATCACAAAAATAAACTCAAATGGATTAAAGGCCTAAATGTGAGACCTGGGACCATAAAACTCCTAAAAGAAAGCATAGGCAGCAACCTCTTGTATATTGGCCTTAGGAACATACTTATGGATATGTCTATTTAGGCAAGAGAAACAAAAACAAGAATAAACTTGAGGCTACATCAAAATAAAAAGCTTTTACACAGCAAAGGAAACCAAATCAAAATCAACAAAACAAAAAGGGAACCAGTGAATGAGAGAAGACATTTGCAAATAGCATATCCAATAAGGGGTTAATATTCAAAATATATAAAGAACTTACACAATTCAACACCTAAAAAACCAAACAATCCAATTAAAAAATGGGCAGAGGACCTAAATAGACATTTTTCCAAAGAAGACCTATGGACAGTGGACACACGAAAAGATGCTTGACATCACTTACTATCAGGAAAATGCAAATTAAAATCATAATGAGATATCACCTCACACCTGTCAGAATGGCTAATATAAAAAAGACAAGAGATAACAAGTGTTGGTGAAGATGTGGAGAAAAGGGAACCCTCATGTGCTGTTGGTGGGAATGTAAATGAGGGCAATCACTGTAGAAAACAGTATGGAGGGTCCTCAGAAAATTAAAAGTAGAAATATATGATCCAGTGATTCCACTACTATTTACCCAAAGAAAATGAAAACACTAATTCAAAAAGATACATGCACTCCTATGTTTATTACAGTATTACTTATAACAGCCAAGATACGGGAACAACCTAAACATCCATTCAAAAGAAGATGTGGAATATATATGAAATGGAATATTACTCAGCCATAAAAAAGAAAGATCTTGCCATCTGTGATAACATGGATGGACCTAGAGGGTATCTGCTAAGTGAAATAAATCAGAGAAAGACAAATACCATATGATTTCACTTAAATGTCGTATCTAAAAACAAATGAAATAAACAAAGCCACAGATTCTTACATACGAATAACTAGTAGTTGCCAGAGGGGAGGTGGGTGGGGATGAGCAAAACAGATGAAGGGGATCAGGAGGTACAAACTTCTAATTATATAAAAAGTGCAGCACAGGCAACATAGTCAACAATAAAAAAAAAACTCCACCACAGAAAAGCCGAGAACCAGATGGCTTCACTGGTGAATTTTATTAAATGTAAAATGAAGAATTAATATCAATCCTTCTCAAGCGTACAAAAAAGAGAAAACAATGTGGGAGAACACTTTCTAATTATTCTTTGATGCCAATATTGCTCTGACACCAAAGCTAGACAAGGACATTAAGAGACCAATATCCTTTATGAAACCTGATGCAAAAATTCTTGACAAAACACTAGCATACCAAATCCAGCAGTGTATTAAAAGAATTATATACCGTGAGCAAGTGAGATTTATCCCAGAAAGATAAGGTTTGCTCAATCAATGTAATACACTATATTAACAGATAAAAGAAAAAAAAACCAACCCTACATAGTCATATTACTAGATGCAGAAAAAGCATTTGACAAAATCCAACACACTTTCATGACAAAACGATCAAACAGACAAACCCCACTCAACACATTAAGATTATAAGGGAAATTCCTCAACCTGAACAAAGTCATCTGCAAAGAACGCACGGCTATCATCATACTTAAGGGTAAATGACTAAAAGCTTTCTCCTTAAGAAGAAGACAAAGATGTACTGGAAGTTCTAGTTGTGGCAATCAGGTAAGAAAGAAAGAAACATCGTCCAGAAAGAAAAAAAAGAAATTAAACAATCTCTACTTGTAGATAACATCACCTTAAAAAATCCTTAGGAATTTATATAGAAAAGTAACCGTTGATATGGAATACCCAGGATAGACAAATCTATAGGAACGGAGTAAATTATTAGGTGCCAGAGGATAGGGAGAGGAGGAAATTGAAAGGGGGCTGTGTTTCTTTTTTGGGGGGATGGAGATACTCTGAAATTAGATTAATAGTGATGATTTTACAACATTGCAAATATACTGAAAAATCACTACACTGTACCCTTTAAAATTGTGAAGATGGTGAATTTAGTGTTTATGTAAATTTTACCTCAAAAAAATTTAAAAAAAGAAAATACTGAAATACTTGAGAAGCAGCTAATGCAGGAGAAGTTCTGAAAACAGTAGAAGTTAAACTTCTGTAAGGGACATTCACATTACAAAGGAAATCATCTGTCAGGGTCTCTCCCACTGTACCAGGAAGAGAAGGTCCACTAAATCACATGAGGATTTTATCAATGGACAAGACACTGCCTGAAATCTATACAAGTCTTACCTTTAGATTACCCTGCTTTTCCTGGTAACTTCCCCCAGCCTGGCCACTGAACAGCTTGCTTGCTTTTGTCTTCAGCAGCAGATGGTGTTGAAGCCAGTGGCTAAGGTTACCTTGGGGAGTTACTCATTTTTCCCTGGATAGCTCCCCTATACGTGAGGTATATATGTTAATAAACTTCCATTTTTCTCTTGCTAGCCTGTCTTTTATTACAGGAGTCTCAGCCAAGAATTCAGAAAGTTAGAGGGGAAGTAATTTTTCCTCCCCTCCACTAGAAGTATTATATTTTCAGAGTCCCTCTTCACTCATCATTTCAACAGGTTAGGTGGTAGACTAGTCACCAGACCCAGAATCCTGTCACTTACCACGATTGTATCATACAGTGATAATTGTATTATTTATCAGAACTGTTATCATTAGAACTTCAGGCTATGAAAGAAAAAAGGTTTTTATTAGTTATCAAAATAAAATGAACTTGTGGAAATTCCTGAGCAAATAAATGGGTCAAATAAATTAAAGACAGTCTCAGTTTGCTATTTTGCTCAAACAGATTAACTCTTAATAATTTACTCCCCAAGTATTATTTGTCCTAAGGCTTTTTTAATTTTCTTTTTCAGTGTTCAACTAAATGTTTCATCCGTAGGCATATAAAGATTAGTTGTTTTGGGGGAAAGAATTGTGGATTCTGTAGACTCTTGCAAAATGCATATATTTCTGAATTGCAAGTATCTTCCCAGTTTGATGAAAACTTAAGAGGTCTGCTGTGCACTGGAAAACAGGAAGAAGTGGATGCGAAGACACAGGGTTCTTGGTGGCCACGATGACAGAGCCCTGCCAGTAGACATACTTCACGTGTTCAAGCCCTGTTATAATTTTTAGATCTAACTTGAGTTGTGTGCTCTGGCCAGTTCCTGAACTGCACCTCCAAGCAGCAACTGAGGGGAATTTGAAACAAACTGGGAAGAGTAACCTCAGCTCTGGTCTACCAGTAATAAACTTTAAAAGGCAGCAGAAGGATGCTCGGCCTCACCCCTGCCCTTTAATCTCCTACTTGCAAGGAGAGGTCTACAGATGACAGGAAATAGGGAAACACCGCTTTGCTACTTCGGAGGCGTAAGTTTTATTTCAGTCGTCTCTCTTGTTTTTCTTGAATATTCTTAGAAAAAGAGACTCAAACATATTTAAAGGAAGAGGAAAGTGGAAGAGACCTTTTATGAAAGAAATAGCTGGAGGGAAGAAGCCAGAGGCCTTCTTACATAATTAAGCCAGAATAATTTCTTCAGCAAAAGCAAAGCCAGAATTTTGTTAAAGAAGAACTGTGCAGTAAATGAGATAAAGGACAGGGAATTTACTTAGACTGCATCTAAGATTTTATCTTCCTAAAGACAAAATAACTCTGCATTTGACTGCCTTTATATTGTTGCCCAAAATGTCAAGGAAAATAAACAAAAGAAACAGAACTACCTGTAACTCTGCCCTCCTAATAAATTATTTCTGTTTTTCTAGTTTCTCTTCCCACAGCTGTTGTGGATACTTTATGCTAAAGCGTACTGTCCGTTACTTTCTGGAGTTTAATTACAAACAACTTAAAGTCCTCTGCTTCACAAATAAAAATAAGGAGTTTTGGAGTTTTCAAAACAAGGAGAACATTAATCTCATTCTTAGTGATGGTGCCTGACAATCGATAATCAGTGGCCTTGTTGTCCTCAAGAAGGAAAACAGCTGTTAAGTATTTCATGAGTTCCCAACCTTGTATGGTTCAAGTCTGGATCTCAGGAGGTGTGCTGAAGCTCTCCAACTTAATACTTTTTTTTTTTTTTTTTTGAGAGAGAGAGGGAGAGAGAGAGAGAGAGAGAGAGAGAAGAGGGGCAGAGCAAGAAGGAGAGAATCTTAAGCAGGCTCCACGCCCACACAGAGGCCAGTGTGGGGCTCCATCTCACGACCCTGACATCATGACCAGAGCTGAAATCAAGAGTCATATGCTAAATGGACTGAGCCACCCCCAGGGGTCCTGAATACTATTTTTAAAGTAGTTCTCCCTTGTCTGCTTCCTGGTTAAATGGCCTCTTTGTTTAGTGAACTGCCCCATAAAGAAACCTGGACAACCACTGTCTTCTGGCTTCATTCACAATGATCACCAGTTGTGTGGATTCTACCTGAAATTTTCTTTTTTATTTTCCCTTCCATCTTCACTTCAGGCTCTCAGCCACTTTTTGTTTTAAGCCTACAGCTGATCTGCCAAGTACTCGTACTCTTACCACTCTTTCCTCCAGTCTACCTTAGACTCTATTAGCACCTATCACCATGACTTCTGAAATCAACGTGTTAAAAAATAATTAAAGCTTTTTTCCTGCTGCTAAGGGCAACACCACTAAAGTATAAACTTCGCAGAACACATGGTGCCTCTCTAATTTTGCATAGAAGAGAACAGGAAAATTAGTTCCTTTAATTTGGTAATGATAATATAAATTGTGCGATTTAATGTCAATATGTGGTAGTCAGAGATTTATAAGATCAGTTCTAAAGAAGCCCTTTCGAGACACACCATAAAAGACTCTTAAACTCACGAAACAAACTAACGGTGGCTGGGAGGTTGGGGAGGGGTAGGGATAGGGTGGCTGGGTTATGGACATTGGGGAGGGTATGTGCTGTGAAATGTATAAGCCTGACAATTCACAGGCATGTACCCTGGATACATATAATGTAATATAATATATACTATATATACAATAATATAATATATAATACATATAATGTAATGTAAATAATACATTATATGTTAATAAAAAAATAAATTAAAAAAAATAAAGAAGCCCTTTCTTTCTTTAGGGATTCTATTTACATTTATTGAATTTCCCTCTGTCCCCAACAAGATAGTAGCTCTCAAATTTTTTTGTTTCTGAGAATGGAGTGCAGCCTGAGAAGAGAAATATTTGCTTATGGTCTCAGCATCTATCTGGTTCACCAGGTACAGGTAAAGGATTGCGGTCTAAGGTAATAATCATGCTCCCTTTCACCCTCAAAATGAGTCCCGGTTTGGACAATAAATTATATGGTCATCCTAGGTATAGGTCAGTTTGAGAGATACATAGTTTTTTACTAAGTATCCTTTGTAAAATTAAAATGGAACTCCGTATTTTATAGCTAAATATGGTCCTCTTAAACTCTATTTTAAGATAATGCAAAGAAATATTTAAAGAGAGAGATACCTAGACACAATAGGTAATTTTCTCATTGTTACCTGTTAGAAATTATGCTTTAAAATTAAGGTCTTTCAGACTCTGAGCTCACCAAAGGCAGAGAATATTAGTCCTCAAATTTCCTTCTTTCCAACTAACAACCATGGGGTTGGGTAGGGATACTAGAGGTTTTAAGAACTCAAGACAGCACAGAATGTTTTTTCTTATAGAAACTATGGTATAAATTATAATTTGATTAATACTATTTAAATTGTTTAGCGATAAATTTTAGTTCAAAAAGCCTTTTTTGATTAGTTTAAACTTATTTTTATTTATAAAAATGTAATAAAACTGTTTATATATAAAACATTACTATTTATCAAGTTATTTAAAAGAAAGTGTTTTAAATTCTAAAATTCAAGTATTTAATTTATGGAGTATGATTATTTTTAATGGCATCTAAAGTGTTTATATTCTAATTCATTTTAATTCAATTCCATGCATGTTTGTTTGGCTGGGGTTGGTGGGTAATGATTAGGAACTAATTCAGGCAACAAGGAGAGATGGCATTCAGAAAGAGAAGAGTGTGAGTTAGACAGGTTCAGGGAGTAAGCCAAGCTGAAATTACAAATAAGCTTGGGAAACAGTGACTAGCATTGTTTTTTCTAAAAATGGAGCATATATAGGAAAACAGTATATTTTCCTACCCTGGAAATGTCTCTTTGTGGTTGCAAATCTCACAAAATAATAATTAGTCTTTATTTCCAGTGATATGTTCTCTCACAGCGTGAATGATGGTATTGAGATTCAGTACACAAAAATGAAATCTATTTAAATTCTATAGAAAAGATGGTGTTGGTAGTTCAATTTTAAAAAATGGTGACTCGCTATGGACTCTGAGAAACAAACTGAGGGTTTTGGAGGGGAGGGGGTAGCAGTTGAGTGAGCCTGGTGGTGGATATTGAGGAGGACACGTATTGCATGGAGCACTGGATGTGGTGCATGAACAATGAATCTTAGAACACTGAAAAAATAAAATAAAAATTAAAAAAAAATAAAACAAAATAATGGTGAGCCAAATTAATAGAGTTTTAAAATGAAAGTCTATTTACACAATAGAAAACTGCCTCATCTTTCTGGTAAGAAAAAAAGATCTCCTTACTTATTAAGACAATCAGGTAACTTGGGCAAGAAATGCTATAAAAATATAGATAATGATCAATGATGTTAAAGGTTTTTGAAAAGTTGTTTCTGTAACTGTGCAAATATAGAACTTATATCTAAAGAAGCATTAAGTACTATTTTGAAATAATGAAAATAAAAAATAGGTCACAATCTTTATTAAACAGAAAGTCAATGCAAGTTGCATTTTGCTAAATATTGCCTCTGGCTTCAGTTCCTTCTATGTGGGTGAAAAAATACAATGTCAGTAGCAAATTAAACAAAGTGCACTTGGTCCTATATGCTAGGAAAGTGGAAAACTGTTGGCACTGCCCTGGCCTCCAGTGGCTACATACCAAAGGTGTACTTGGTGGGACGCCTGCTGACCAGGTTGCAGGGGCTACCTTCGGCTGCCAGTTGGCTCCACCAGTCAACTTTTTCTCTCCCGCATTCCACTGAAGATCTCCCCTAAAATCAAGCATGCAAAAACACAAAAGAATTAAAACACACTAATCAGAAAAGAGTGTGTATGGCTCATTAGATACTTTAATTTGGAGTTAGAAACAGTCTGTTTGAGTTGTTAAGAGAACAGGTTAAAAGTTATAGCGTAGTCTTATCATATTATATCTAAGAAAGTATAAAAGCATTGGATTAAAAAAATCACTTAGAGTTTGTATCTCAATGGTAATGGGAATTTCCTATCACTTCCTAAAGAAGAATGTGCCACAAAATTCAACCAAATTCTTCACTGGTTATAAAAAATTCCAAGTAAGTATATCTGCAAAAACTGTATACCTATAGTCTGTCAAATATCTATATTTTGTTTCTAGATCTGAGAAGGTTCATCGGAAGGTTTCACACAACTACATCATGACCATAATCTGCCTTACAGTGAATTGTAAGATACATCTATTGTAAAATGCATCCCAATTTTAGAAACATTGAAAAGTACATCTAAAAATAGGGTATACTGTTTATCATTCTTCCTATCCTCCTTAAAATTGATCCTCATTGAGAGACTTTTTAAAACCAGTGTTAGCTAGAAATAGTGTAATGATTCTAGAATTTAAAGCTATTAAAGCACTCAAACCATAATTCCTAAGTATTTCTAGCTATAATTTAGTGGCAATCTTGGAGACTGAAATAGATTGTTGTCCCTTTTCATTGTAGAGCCAACAGTCTGGAGGTTCTAGAAGAATAACAACAAAAACAAAAATCTGGAATATAATAAAAACCAATTTTGAAATTACCTAGCCTGAGAGTGAGTTATTGCTCCAATGAGTTTAATAGTCTCAAGTAAATAAAAACACACTGTCACAAGAAAACCAGGTAATTTCAAAGACACTTACTTTTTGGATGTGGTACCAGAGATTCCAAGATCTATAAAAGGATAAAAGAAAACAGAATTTAAACCTCTATACTCAGCGTAAATGATATGACATTTAAGAGATCAAAGATTCAGAGGTCTAGAAAAAGTCCATATTTTGCCTAAGAATGACTGTATTCAATTTTACAAAGGAGAAACTATGTTAGGAAACATGTTCAGGAATCTAACATTTTCTTTTACTTCACGTTATACTTAAGGATCACATTTTAATGTCAACTGGTGTCTAGGAAAGAGTAAACACCGCAGGCTTGAGACTGTTCTCTTAGAAAGGCCTATGTTCCCTGGCATCTGGGAACCCAGTTCAGTAAACTGTTCTCTATACCGAGAGAACACTTTTCCTAATGATAAGGGTGGTTTCATGGCGTCTAAACCTCTTATACAAATGATGTGGTTCATGTTGAACACCTGCTTTCCTTCTGCGAGACTGAAATTTTGGGACATGTCAGGCACAGGGTACCTACATGATTAGCACCCAATAAAACCTCTGGGTGTGGAGTCTCTATAGGGCTTCCGTGGGCAGAAACATCATGTGTGTTGTCGCATTTTCTTATGCTTTTCCCCTCATGGGAAGGGGAGAGCATAAGGAAGTTAGCATGTGGATTCTTCCCAGCTTGGCTGTGTCTTTTTCCCTGGAGACCCAGCTGCGTATCTTTACTATTCTGCTATAATAAATCTTAGCTGGGAGGACAACCATGTGCTGAGTCCTCTGAGTCCTAGTGAAGCTCTGAGTGAAGGCGGTCTTGGGGACCCCTGACACAACTGGCTTACTCATTCTACTCTAATCTCAATTAATTTACTACTTCAGCAAATATTTATTGAGCCTCTACAGATGGCAGGCACTGTTCTAAGCACTTGGGATTTATTAGTGAAGAAAATGAAGATCCCAAATCTGGAGAAATTTACATTCTAATAGGGTGAGATAGATTATAAAACAATAAAATAATAAATTATATAGGCCCCTGAAAGGTGATAGGAAAGCCCATGGGAAAAAGCAAAAGAAGAGCAGGGTGTGGGGGATCTGGTCCATAGGATGAGGGTGAGGGACAGGCAGCATTAAACAGGGTGCTCAAGGAAGGCCTCATGGAGAAGGTGAAGATTTGTGCAAAGCTGAGCAGCGGTGTCAGGGAAGAGCGTTCTAGGCTAGTCATGTGGTACACCCTCTGCCTACGGGTAAGTCTATTTCATATTGGAGAAACTGCCAAGCTGCTTTCCACAGTTACATTTTCACGGGCCATGTTAGAGAGTTTCAATTTCTCCATATTCTCATCAACACCGGTTATTGTCTTTTCTAATTATAGCCATCCTCATGGGTGAGCAGTAGTAGCTCCCGTGATTTTGATACGCATTTCCCAGATGACTGGTATAGAGCATCTTTTCATGTGCATATTTGCCACATGTCTATAGTCTTTAGAGAGATGCCTATTTACATCATTTGACCATTTCAAAATTAGGTTATTTGTCTTTTCATTGTGGGGTTGTAAGAGTTCTTTATTTATTCTGGGTATAAGTTCCTTATCAGATATATGTTCTACAAATGCCTTCTCCCATTCTGTGGGTTGTTTTTCACTTTCTGGATAGTGTCATTTGTAGCACAAAAAGTTTTTAATTTTAATGTAGCTCTATTTATCTATTTTTATCTATTGTTGCTTGTGCTTTTGGTGACATATCTAAGAACATTACCCAATCCAAGGTCATGAAGATTTATTTACTAACACATTTTCTTCTTAGAGTTTAATAGTTTTGGCTCCTACATTTAGTTCTCATCCACTGTGAATTAATTATTTTGGAGAAGGTAAGATATCTAACTCTATCCTTTTGCATGTGGATATCCAGCTGACCCAGCACCATTTGTTGAAAAGACAACTCTTTTCCCATTGAACTGTCTTGGCACCTTTGTTGATAATCAATTGAACACAGAAGCTTAAATTTATTTCTAGACTGTCATTCTATTCCATTGAGGTATATGCCTATCCTGTGCAGCAGTACCACTTAATGATTACAGCTTTGTAGTATGTTTTAAAATCATTAAGTGTGAGTCTTCCAAGGTTATGCTTTTTTATTTAGAATATTTGGCTATTCTGACTTCCTTGTATTTCCATATGAATTTTAGGTTTGGCTTGTCATTTTCCATAAAAAAGCAAACTAGACTATTGGTAGGGAGTATGTAGAAAACTTTTTTCAGTTTTGAAAGATATATTATTATTTTATTTATTAATATTATTTAGAGAGAGAGAGCAAGCAAGAGAGAGCCCGCGCACATGAGGGGCAGGAGAGGGAGAGAGAGAATCCTAAGTGATGTGAGGCTTGATCCCACAACCCTGAGATCATGACCTGAGTGGAAATCAAGAGTTGGATACTTAACTGAGTCACCCAGGCACCCTAGAAGATACTTTAATTAAAAAAAATGTTTACCTATAGAGAAAATCAGTGTTTTGGGGGGAGTGTTGTTACATTTTATAAATTTTGATAAATAGATGAATTCATGTTATCATTATTATATCAGGACTCCCAGCAATTTAATTACTCAAAAATATTCTCTTGCTACCCTTTGCAATAAAAAATGCACTCTCGGCAGTTAGAGGTATAAATCCTTTATTTCTAAAGGAGAATCTGGATGATACATTGGAGTGCCAGCAAAAGCAGTTACCACTGCCAACCAGCCTTCAGCCTGGAAGGGGGGGGAAATTTTGATGAAATAAAAATTTCATCAAAATTTCATCTATTTTGATTTCATCATCAAAATAGATGAAATTTTAGAGTAGGAACGAACACTCAAATAACCTCTCCATGGGTGTCATCAAAGCATTTTCATGGATGCCCAGACCAGGGAGAATGAATGGGAAACAAAAATATGTCCATTGGCTAATTCATAGGAAAAAAAGTCTGTATCAAGGACCTTCTAAAGCTGTGAGAAAAGTGAAAGGTATCTGCAATGGTGAACCCATTCACCTTAATGAAGTCAAATTCAGAGTTAAAAGAAAAGGTCAGTCTTTATACCAGCTGCCCTCATCTCCCAGGACTCTCTCCTTCACTTGCCCATCTCCAGCCTCCGGTCTCCTTGTTGTTCCTTGAATATGCCAGGCAATTTTCTGCCCCAGTGTCTTTGCACTGGCCATCTCCTTTGCCTGCAAATATTCTCCTTCAGATATCCATGTGGCTCATTCTTTTACCTTCAAATCTTAGCTCAAATTATACCTTCTCAGTGAGACCTTCTCTAACTCCCACTCTGCAACATTCCCAATTCCTCCTTGCCTGCTCTGTTTCTTCTCTATAGTGCTTATGACCTAATATTCTATAGAATCTATTTATTTGAAAATGTTTGTCTCTCCCCTTGCTGAGTACCCCAAGAACAGAAATTATACCTGTTTGCTGATTTATCTTTAGAGCCTGGAAGAGTGCTTGGTACTCAACAAATATTTGTTCTGTGAGTAACTCACATGGATGCTCAACTGTCAATATTTAAGTTACTCTATGTTTTTATTTCCAAGTGAAATAAAAAATAAAGTGCTTACTATACATAATGCACTTGGTTTCACACTTGCATATGCTCTCTAATTGTACCTTTAGTAATTTAGGTTAAAAATAGCATGGGTACTGCTTGTGAGACAATGGCATAGCAATTGTTTATCTTCCAAGGAATTGTACTGGGTAAAGCACTAAGAATTTCTGTCCACTCCTTGAAATACTCACCCATAAGTGAATCTAGAAAAAAAATACATATAAAGAGAGAAAAAAATTGTATATGATGCAATAAAAAACAAAACAAAATAAAAACTGTATTACTCACTGCCTACTAAGCTGGCAAGAGATGAGTCAAGGTCACTCCCAAGGGCTTTGCTTGCTGCCATAGCTGGACTGGGGGGTACCATTGAAATGGGTGCAGGCTGTCCGGCTGGTGCCATGGTTGGCATCAGTAGATCACCTAGACCATCAAACACTGGAAATCAAATAGACCAGGTTCAGAATGATTGAAAAAAAAAAAAGGCCATATGCAAAATTAAATGGAAATTATCTTCTGAAAAACTATAAGTAAATATACAATCTTACAAAAGAAGGCATGTAATTCACACTTTTTATGACTATAACACCAAGAAGAACATTTCTACATGTCTACTCATAAAGTATAGAAATACTAGTAAATAAACAAAGATGGAAAAAAAAATCTGTGTAATGTAAAGGAAAGAGCACAGATTTGGAGGTTGGAATTAGGCTCAAATTTAGTTGCATGCCTTGCTAGCTGTGTGACTTTGAGAAAGTCACCATCTGAGCTTCAGTTTTCCCATCTACAAATGGGGAGGGTACTACTACCACATAGTTTTGTCGTGAAGATTAAATTAGATAATATATATGCCTTTATTATAATGCTTGCTATATATAGGCAGTCAGTAAGTGGTAGTCACTGATATTCTTATAAACAATCACTGAGATACTTTTTTATTGGAAATGGTAGTAATTTACAGCAAAGTCTAAATAATTTACCCTCAAATTCTACAATGGTTATTTTTTTTCTCTACAACGCTTATCTTTAAAACAATTCTTCAATGAGAAAAGAAGGCTGAATCTCTTGATTTCCTGTGAAGTCAGTGTTGGAATAAAACCTGATCTAATGGGCAGGACATAGTAATAAGTATCTAACAAAGAGTTGACCACATTTTAGAGTAAAATTTTGACATTATAAGCAGGCAATTTTGGTTCTAACTTTAAAGGAATGGTTAAAGGGAAAACTATTTTAACTATTAGGAATCATGCTGTTATTGATGGTTCCTGATCACTATATAACTAATTACCAACTTGTTTAGTTCCTAGAATACAGAAAGACCACTCAATATACAGACGCAGAGGATTTGCATAAATTGTTGCTAGTATCTTATCCCTGTCCAAATTCTTGTGGTTAATTTTCATTAAAAATCTATGAATATTTACCATCAACACTACTGTACAATAATTCTAAATTGGAAAAGACAGCATTCAACTAGGCACTGGCAATAGAAGCAACCAAATTGTCAGGCAGGGAATATATTTAGGGTGTTTTCTGAAACACATTTAATTGCCAAAAACTCACCAATTGAAAATTTGTAGTAAGGACCCAGCATGGGAAGAGTAGAATGGAAGAGAATACAAACAAAATGACAGCAGGATGAAAGATTAAAGGCAGGCAAAGAATACTAATTGTGTCCCAACTTCATAAAACCGAGGGCCATGCAAGCTTCAGAAGGTGTAAGCAATAGCAGTGGGAGTGTTCACACATTCAGATACTGCGTAAAGTGTTTGCTTTCCCTTAACCACCTCTAAACCACGCGCATGTGAGCTCATGCAAACAGATGGTGTGTGTGGTGGTAGATTTCTGCTAAAAATTAAAACAGAAACACAGAAAAGGATTATAGGTTATCCTTAAATCTTCCAAAATGTACTGAAAATATTTACTTAAAACACAGCACAAGAGACTTATTAAAGTTTTAAAGCCAGGTCACCACTCAGTATCTGCTTGTAAGTTTTTTGATATCACACTAACCTTAGGTGGGCTAGTGTACAATCGGAACAAATGAAAAGAACATGTGAAAATCACCACCTCACCTGATGGGTCAAAGGAGCTGCTGCTAGAAGTTGAAGGCGTTGTTCCAAAAGCTGCCTCAAAGTTGGGCTGTAGCAGGTTATTCTGAGCTGGAGTCACTGGTGATGGGGAAGGGGCCATAAAAGAACCCCCAAATCCTGGGGAAAAAAAGTTCCAGAAAAATATAAGCAGAAACAACCAAAGGTAGGTAAAGGCCAGAAAAATAGTCAGGATGGATTATGGGACACTGAGAAGGGACTGAATACATGTAGAGAGAAGAGAAGTCAGTAAAACTGGGTAGTTTTTAAAAAAGTTTTTCATGTATCTTGGCATCCGTCATGTATTTTTAAAAGATTTCCATTAATTTTCTAAATTCAAGTGCAACATTCAGTGTTACACTAGTGTTTCAGAGGGTACAGTATAGTGAATCAACAATTTGATACAGTACTTAGTGCTCATCATGATAAGTATACTCTTTAATCCCCATCACCTATGTCACAACCTCGTCCTCCCCCAACCTCCCCTCTGGGAATGGTCAGTTTTGCCCTGCATCAATGAGATCGAAGTGGATTAGAAGTAAGATAGCACTTAAGAATATACACTCTTGTTAAGAGAACCTGTGGCAACCCAAGTCTATTATCACAATGGAGCTACATAAAGCTGAGAAGTTCTCACTAGGGTTAAAATTGAGGTAATTTCTTTATTTTATTTTATTTTAAAAGATTTTATTTATTTGACAGAGAGAAACACAGTGAGAGAGGGAACACAAGCAGAGGGAGTGGTAGTGGGAGAAGCAGGCTTCCGCAGAGTGGGGAGCCCGATGTGGGGCTCGATCCCAGGACTCCCGGTATCACGACCTGAGCCGAAGGCAGGCGCTTAATGACTGAGCCACCCAGGCGCCCCAAAATTGAGGTAATTTCTTTATATTAAAGTTTTGTTTCTTCAAATCACAATACTGGGTAGCTAGAAAATGCTTAGTTGTACACATTGGCTCAGTATAATAATAAAACACAAATCAGAAAACTATGCATGCACATTGCTGCCAAATCCTCCTCCGTAACTTTCATACATGTTCTAGTCCCATTGCTGCTACTGCTCGGTGGGGGCTTCCCCAGATCAGCTCTCAGGATTTATAAACAGCCACTCAGAGGGGTTTCCTGCTTCTAGTGTGGACCTCCCCCAGTCTAGTCTCTGCCGTGCAGCTAGAGTGATCTTTCTGAGTAGAAAACGCTGACCAAGTCACTTCTCTCAAGTCCTTCACTGGCTCTCCATAGCGCTCAGATTAATATAATGCAGATCCCTTTGTACAGCGACCAGGCCCTTCTGTCTCTGTTCCCCTCCCTCCCCCTCCTGGCAAACTAGGTTACATCCCTAACACCAACACAGGGAGTCAGATGCTCACTCCCAGAGGGCCTCTTGGACTGAATCTCTCATGCCCTGCTACCAGCCACAGCTCTGCCCATCCCTCGCGCCCCAGATATGTGCAAGTTACCTGCTCTGCCTCTGTGTCCTCTGCATCTGACACACATCTCCATCCCATTCCCACCACGTGTCTTTATTCCCACCCCAAGCCTCTGCTCTGGGGATGGCTTTTTGGTGTTAGAGGCTGTGTCTTCTCCTGTTTTTCACTAGTACACAGCACAATGCCTAAAACAATTGATGTTTACTGAATAAAGATACTTCTGAGTACAAAAGGTGGGGAGAAATCTAATGCCACTGTAAAGTAACCTGACTTAAAATTATTTACCTTTTGAAGGCTAGAAGCAAACAATTTCTCTCAGACAACAGA
>CM053608.1:64960595-64986343 GCA_028646535.1 Procyon lotor | reverse complement strand
AAAAAAAATCCTTAAACTTTCATTGTATTGAACTAGTTTATAAGTTTGAAAATGACTTCCACTGAAATTTCCCGACTATCGTTTTCTGAAGCTGGCAATAATGTTCAAGTCATGTTGCTCCCAGACATTGATAATGACACAAGTTTAGGCTTTTCTTGTATGGAAAAAAATGCAATTTGGAAAAATTGTTACCTAATGGAGGATGGTTTTTAAAGTTCCCAGTGGCTACACCCTGAAGTGATTTTAGTGTTTTAGTGACATAGGCATTATGTAACTTTCCTAACTGAAGAAAAGACATTCTCCAGATCTTTAAGAACTAATATTATGAAGCAAAATGGGCTGGAAAGAAGTATTTTTGTGGATGGGACCATTTGGTTTTAGGCAGATTGATGGCTGTGTTGATGCTGATTTCTTGGAAACATCCCACACCTGAAGTTGGAATGTGGCTGTAGTTAATTTAGACAATTCTACGGTGTGGTTCTCTTTGTTATAGATGAATGTGGGGACAAGTGTTCTTGACTCCCAATTTCTTAAAACTTGACCAAGGAGAGACGATTATTCTAGAATAACAGCATATTAGTATTGGAAAATGCCTTCTGGTCATCTGATTCAATCCTGTCTTTCCATGACTGGAAGAAGGGTTGCAAAAGGGAAAGTAACATATCCACCCAAGATTCAGTGATAGAGAAAAACAGGCATTTTACACAAGGTTCATCTGCTTAGTACTACCGAGTTTCATAAGGTAAGTAGATCACATCCATAAGTGAATAATGAAAAAAAATGAGTGACTTCTCTAAGAAAGTGAAGGGGAAAACCAACACTGGCATGAAGCTCGCCACATACCACTGTGGTCACAATTCTAAGCATTTTTTTTAGGTTGAATCTTATGAACCATATGGATTGCTAATATTTGACCATTTCAGTCCTACAAAATCAGCAGTTTTACATTGTTCAAACTAAAACATACATTAGCTCATTTAATCCTCACAACTCTGTGAAGTGTCACAGATGAAAAGACTGAGGCCAGAGAAGTTAAATAATCTGCCCAAGGTCAAATGACAACAAATGAGAGCCAGGGTTCCACACAGGAATCTTCCAGAGCTTGGGTTTTTCACCACAATACTACGTGGCCTCTTTTCCACAGCCAGGAATAACTCCAGAGGTGCACTCTTCCTGTAGACTTATAAACCTGACAGAGACCCAGAAAGATTTCTTCTTCCCATTATACTCTTTTATTATGATGAAGTAGGTGCCCTCACAAATCTGGACTAACTGAAAAGCTATAAAGTGATATAAGATAACCAACTGATTAGCTTAAAGAAAAAAAATCTATTGCTATACTCTGAATGAAGGGTTAAATAGGAAAATTATAGGCATTAATAAAGGGAACTTCTCCTGTCAAATGAAAAGTTTTAGAGTGCTGGAATAGAGGTAAGTAAAAAGAAAACCCAAACCACTACTCTTTCTTTCTACATGGTTCCAAATTATATTAAGAAAGATGTTCTATGGAATTCAGGTAACAATCAATAGGCTTCCGGATATCCTACAGGCATATTTGGACTGTCTTGCACTATAACTAAATCGTCTCTCTTCAAGTGCTGAACCATCTACAGATACGCTGCCTTTTGTCTATGAATCTACCTTCTTAAAGGAAACAGCTTACACACTTAAGGAAGTTCTATTAACAGACATATCAAAACTGACAGTCACAGTTGATAAAACCTATCACTTGGGTCAGGAGAGTGAAATTTTAAAACTACTGGAAGATAAACACACTCCCACACATACCACCCCCACAGTAAGGTTCATTTCGTCCTGTTAAAGATAACGTCATCTCAGTTACTCTGTGATACAGTCAGTGTTAACACATTCCATTTACTAAGATCAACCTGAGATAGTCAATATCTCTAGGACTAATACCCTTCATCCAACACGCTTCAGACTGCTTCCCCCACCTCACCCAGAGTATGAAAGAATTGGTTCTCTGTAGATCTTCCCATTCAGTGGATATTATTAGTTATTAACTCCACACTGAACATTTTTATATATTTTTTAAAGATTTTATGTATTTGACACAGAGAGAGATCACAAGTAGGCAGAGAAGCAGGCAGAGAGAGAGAGAGGGAAGCAGGCTCCCCACTGAGCAGAGAGCCCAATGCGGGGCTCAATCCCAGGACCCTGAGATCATGACCCGAGATGAAGGCAGAGGCTTTAACCCACTGAGCACCCAGGCGCCCCCATTTTTATATTTTAAATCAGTTCAAAGACCTCTGTGTCTCTGCTAAAAAGTCATCTGTATCATTTGGTTAACAGAGAATGCAATACTACAAAGGGCCTCATAAGACTGGCCCATATTATTCCCTGCCTTTAGAATTAAAGATAGGATGCGGCACATTCCTATACTAGTACAAATCTATGGTGCAGACACCCCAGAATTGTGTCTATTATTGAAGAACATGATTTTTCTGCTTGATGTCAACCTCAGAAATTAGGCATAAGACACCTAATCAATCTCCCTTAATAATCCATTTTTACATCTGTCGTCCAGTAATCTATATATTTTAGACATCTATGTTTTTAGCTGCAGCATCTGAAGAGGAGTTTGAGAGTTTTATTCCTCACTGTTTAAAATATTTCTTTTTATTTGATACAAACTTAACTTTCAAGTTTCCAGTCAGACTTCACTTGAGGTACGGATAATATCTGTATTGTACCAATAATCTCAAATGATTTGGAGAGAATTATTACTTGAGTCTGCTCTCATTGGCCCAAACAGTTGTCTTTTCTAGAATATTCTCTAGTTTCACCACTCTGGGTACACCAAACAGAACGTGTAATTTTTACTCAAGGGGTAGAAGTGACTAAGATGATATTTCATGCCCAGCTCAAATCTGGAATTGGTATTGTTTGAAAGTTCTAGAAGTAAATTTGAATAAAAAAGAATAACCAGTTTTTATGAGAGATATGCCCAATTTAAAAGATTATCCATTTAGTCTTTGTTTTCTAGTTTTAAATTATATACCAACTTTTAACAAAGCTTTCTTCCATACTTTTGAGATGATTCTTAATTTTTGGTTTAAAATCATTTTAAACATTTAATTATACTACATATTTATTGCATTTTCCTTGTTATGTTTATGTACATGTATATGTATATGTATATGTAAATTTATTCCCTCAAAAAAATTTTGAGGATCAAGAGCCCCTGTTCAACAACCAACATTACTTTTAGAGAGTCTACACCTTCCATTACTATGTATGTGTATTATTTTTCTTTTTTATTCTCACAAAATAGTCTTATTCTAAAAGCCAATAATAGAAGATGCTAAAGACTCAGAATGTAACTTTCTCTCTTTCTTTTTTTGGTTCAAATTCCTACTTTGAACCTGGTATTTGTGGACCTCCTTGTTGTCTATGATTGGGTTCATTTATTTAAAAAAAAAAAAAAGACAACCTTCCTCTTTATTTCAACAGCTTGTGGACTTAACTGGTCTCTCCCATAGATACACATGTAAGTACAGTACACATTAAGCTTCATTGCAAATTACCATAGCACAGTGCCCCAAATATTTGTTCTACCAGTGATATTCTTTGAACAGAAATATCTGGAGAATCTGAAAACTCTGAAGTAGCCACTGTCAGCTAGATTAAATATATAAATGTGATTGGGATTTTACATTGCATACATTAGCAGGGTGTTTTTGGCGAGGAAAATTGCTTCTAGCTCATATTATAAAATTATATTAATATTCCACGATATTCTAAATGAGAACATGGATTCTTGTTTTTTGGTTACCTAAACAAGCATGAGGAATGTTTTTCTAGAAACAAAACAGACAGAAGTAGGAAAAATTAGGCCAAATAATTAAGACCTAGAGAAATTGGAATTTAAAATCTCTTATATCAGGATATAAGATAAAAGGATAGTTTGCCTCTTGCCAAGTAAATCAGACTCTGATATGTACAAACTAAATTATAAGAATGGTTTATAAAGCAGGGCGCCTAGGTGGCTCAGTTGGTTAAGCATCTGCCTTTGGCCTAGGTCATGATCCCAGAGTTCCAGGATCTAGCCCTGCAATGGGCTCCCCGCTCATCCGGGAGTCTTGTGCTTCACTTTCTCTCAAATAACTAAATAAAATCTTAAAAAAAAAAAAAAAAAAGAGAACTGTTTTTAAAGCTAGACATTAAAACCCATTCATATCCACTTACACTAAAAATTAATTTATTTAAATAAAAAAAAACAGAAAAAGAAGAAAAGGTGCACAAAATACTTCCCCATCATTAAAAATGCCACAAGATGATGCGGAAGAAAAAATGGGATGCGTAGTCAATAAAATGTATGTAAATGACACTGTCACTTTCATCACTAATTTTCTCCTTTTCTCTCCCATTTTACTAAGATTTCAGGATAGACAGCACAATTGAGCAATGTAAGCTTGCTTTTGGTGAAGTGTTCTGACCTTTACTTTTTGTGTACTTCCCTTTATGGACCTCCCCATACACAAAGCTGTGCAGCTGAGGCTCAGGTCCCTGATGATGCACTTGGCCGTAGGTGACGAAACTCTTCCTGTTTTTTCCAGGTGCGTTTTAGACCCTATCTCACCCCCAGGAGCAAGTATCTTGGCTCTGCCACTGACTTCTGACTTTGAATGGGAAGGGAACATTGTCTTTTCCCATAGGCTTTGACTGGCCTCTCTGCATCTACTTCCAGGGTTCTTGGCTCTTTGGGAAACACAAGATCTCAGGTTTCAGCCCTAAAAGCACGGGTACGTTAAATGGATTGAGGATAGTGTGACTTTGCAGCCCTGGAAATGCTCAACATGGCAGACCAGGCTCCTGCCAGGCTGCTGTATGAGAGGCTTACAACCCCTCTTTGGGGTCTGTGTAACCCAGAGAGAAAGAGAGAATTCTCAGAACCCAGCAAAAAGCCAGAACACTTGACTTCCTATGCCATCTCAACCTTAATTATAACTGCAAAGCCAAAGGCTTATAATCAGTAATCTCATTTTGAAATTGATGAGGTCATTTCCCCCAGTTAGCCATTTAAACCATGCTAATTCTGTGGCCTGTTAAAAACCTACTGCTGAATCTTGAAAACCTGAATTAAGGTTCTTGGTTTTTTAAGAGCTTGAAGGTTTCTGTGACCAGTTTGAGGCTGTGATGAAGAATACCCAAGCTAGGAGAAAAGTTAGGCAAGCTAGTATTTCTTCCCCAAATAACCAACTGTGTTTTGTGTTAGGTGCCCTGCCTCTTATCATATTTGCAGCTTCCAAAGTCCACAGAGACATTACAATGGAACCCTGGTTCTGCAACATTCAGGAAAATACCAGCTGGCAGTCACTGGTAGGAAGTGGCTTCAGCAACCTGGAGTGTCCTATTTAACCAGGCAGGCTAGAGCAGAGAGGACAGACACAAACAAACCACTACTGCCCCCAAGAAAGATGGCCAGCCAGTCTGAATGACCGATGAAGGGGAGGGTAGCGGCTGGGCTGCGCTTACCCTTGCCAGCCTCCTAAGAGAAGACTGGACCTCATACCAAACTTCCTACATACTGAAACGTGATGAGGGTCCTTTTGTGAGGCCACTGCTCACTACTAACCCAAGAATGAATGTTCTGTGCCTGCTGTACCTGGCCAGGACTGTTCATTACATGAAAAAGTACAACCCGGTCGTTAACTCTCTCAAGGGTATCACGACCAGCAAGAAATTTAAACTGAGAGACCCTGAACATGGCAACTTTCTTGTGCCGATGTGACCCACACTCTCATCAATACCCTGCCAACCTTATGACCAGAATACATCCCTTATGGTGGCTGGGGAGGGACACTGGAAGATCAGAGGCCTCACTGATGCTACTGCTGCACTTCCTGCTACATCCCCTTCAAAGTCAAGTCAGAGTGAAGAAAGCCAGCAGTGTCTTGTGAGTCTGATCAATAACCTGAGCCTGAAACTCATTACTGTGGTCTTGCAAATGGCAAATGCTTTGCCTGTAAAAATAGGAATTTCTCGATCTGGCTATCATTAAGCTCACTTTGCCCAGCCTTCCTCGGAGGAATTGACTTTTACTGCCTTTGAGTCTTTGAAACATTCCCTTTTATTTTATCTATCCCATCCTGGCAACAAGTAATAATCCTAGGCATCTTATACCAGTCTACTCCACACCATGGCCCTGGTGAACTGGGATCTCTTCAGAGGTTTTCAGATTAACAACAACCAACCCAACTAGTTAAAAAAGTGGCATCGGGAGCAGCAGCTTCAACCCTGGTAAAATCTGACAGTTTCTCCTAGAGTGATTCATGTTACAGAAACAATTGTCAAAACATAATGGTATCTTTCCACAAAAGTCCTTAAAAAATGGGCACAGGCAATACAAGATAAAATTTTCTACATAAGCATGTTACTTTTTTTAGTAAACAGAAAAAAATGTGCTAGCTGAAAGTAAGGCATTTGGGAGCATCCAAGGAGCCATAGGGGTGACTTGTATACAACTGTGATTTTAATACTCATTTCATAAAATTCCGAGAAATAACCTTCTATTATACAGTGTTTTGTTTTTCAATTTTATGTCTCAAAAGGGAAAGAAAACATGCACCTTGAAATTTACATATCCGTTACTTACAAAGATATATCCAAACTTAACTTCCACAAAATACCATTTTATTTTAATTTAATTAATTACCAGCTAGTAGGTCTGCCGATGCTGATGAACTAGAAGCAGCCTGAGGTGCAGGTTGGGGTTCAGAAGCACTACTTCCAAATGCATCTACCCATTATCCATTGTGCAGCAAAAAAGTAAAAGAGTGTAAACAGTAAGTACAGTAAGTAAATTAAGTGTTTTGCCAAGAAATGCATAGACATGACACTTTGTGTGGTTGAGCTCATCACCTGTGAATATGTGAAATGCTAATTGAGCAGAATTACGCTCTGACCAGTTTATCCTCTCAAAAAAGAGTTCTAGAATATTGCAGATTAAAACCCCTTTGTAAGAGTCAGACAATTTTTTTTTTTTTTTTAAGAATAAAAGTTTTGGACTAAATCCTTTCATCTCTTAAGATAGGACCAAAGTTTAAAAAATTTTGCCCAAAGGCAATACAATGGAATTTTCCTATTTAGAACTCTATTAAAATTAAAAAAAAAAAATTAACAGACTGAATTCAAACAGCAGCAACCCCACTTGTACCCATTTATCAGAGTTCAGTGTTTATTTGCCCCAAGTTTTGAGCTCGTCCCTGTCATGTACTCATCATGGCCCATACTGTGGTGTTTCCATGTACTGTAGGTAAGATACTCAGTGGGGTTTAACTTGCCAAGAATGCTATTTTAACCCGTGGCATACACATTTGTGGACATTCATGAAGAAATCACTTCAAACCTGAACTTTTCCCGATAAATTTACTGCTAATAAGTGACTTCAAATGCATTACCCTAATGAGTAGTACGAGACTTAATTCAGTACATTTTCCTGCCTTCAGATAACATGTAGAGTAAGGGGAAGATGTATTTAAACCAGTGAAACATCTTCTGGTTCTCTGGAAGGACTTTAAAACATTAAGCTCAATAAACCCTACAAAATAATGTATGGCTCTATTGCTCATGTTCTCAATTTCGACTGGCATTTTGTTTTCAATTCTAAACTACTGAATTAATGTGTATATTGCTATGAAGAACTTAGAAAGGTTGATTTAGCCAACAGATCAGGTTCGCCAAGGAAGAACAGTAGAAGGAAATTCCAAGCAGCTGATTCTATATTAGGATGAACAGAAAGTTAAAAACACAAAGACTTCAAATGAAAAATGATCTGGTTCTGTCAGGGCATGCACTGAAAATTAGGATGAATGGATGAGGATGAAGAGGATGATGACAAAGAAATGGAAAAGGTCTTAAAAAAACTTAAGTTTACAGTGAAGAGATGGAAAAAACTTCGGAGTCAAAAGAAAAAATGATGGACTATAACAAAAGAGAAGATGTAAAGACTCTTCTGAGGGGGAAGAAAATAAAGACTCTTCTCGTGTTGAAGAAGGAGAGATACGCACCCCCAAAAAGGTCTATCACACCTGAAGACTCCACCTTTGCTGGAGAGGCAGTGGTTGCAGGAGACGGTGTCGCAAATGCATCCACTGTGGTGAAGCAGACAACAGGGAAAATCGCACGTCACCCAAGGGAAAATGAAACCACGAGCCTTGACAGATGGCTTCTTGGGATTTCATGTTTAACAGCCGGCAGTAAGATTGAGGACAGTCTTAACAGTCAAGACAAAGCAAATGGATTCAAAAATACACACTTTCCAGAAGAAAATAACATTTGATTTCTTGAACTCGGAGGGTTTAGCGCAGGGGGAAAACGTTGTCTCTCTTCAGCAGCATTAGATCGGAAATCATGAACCTCATCAGTTGCTGATGGGCCAAAAGGAGACTTTTTTTTCCCCCAAGTGGATTTTGGATTTCAAAGAACTCCAGACAAACCTGTGTGTTTTGGTATCCACCTCTCCACACATAACCCCCACCAGACACATTGGACGGCTTGGCCTTGGCAGAAGCACTCACCGGATAAGAGGTCAGCAGTGAGAGAACTCTCAGGCACAGGAGAGGCCCCTTGTGGTGGAGAGGAGAAAGCATCTTCCGAAAGGGAAACAAACCAAAACCAAGCAGAGGTAAGTAGAAAGCTGAAATCAAAGTTTAATATCTAACAGATGCATTATCGCAGGGGAGCACAAAGAGTTCAGTCACGAGAACATCAGGGGGAAAGGAACGTTCAAAAACAAAAGGGGGGGCTTCGGGTATTACCTGTCCCAAACAGGTCTATGCTAGGCGCAGCATCCGGCTTAGGCGCCGCGGCGACTTCCGGAGGGGCCTCAAACAAATCTAAGACCAAGAACACACATGCCTTTACTCAACTCGACCAGCCCGCCTGATGCAGCAGCCTCACTTCCCAGTTCCGCACGAGCCCAGGGGACAATTCCGAGACAAGCAGCGTGGAGTTTACACAGCGGCCATGCAGTAAGGGTTGTGGATGCGGGGCCTCTCGGGTACCGCATTGAGAGGGCTCAACAACAAAACATTACCACCAAAGATATCTAGAGCAGGAGGAGCGGCGGTGGTGGTGGAGGTGGTGGTGGCGGCGGCGGCGGCGGAGGTGGTGGTGGCGGCGGCGGCGGTGGCGGCAGCGGCAGTAGCAGCTGCGACTGCGGGAGCAGGAGAAGGAGCAGTGGCGGGAACCGGAGGGGCCGTGCTAGCTGTAGGGGTAACTACAGGAACACTGGTCTCAGGTGGCTTCATTGCAAAGAGGTCCAGCTCGGGTGCAGCCTCTGCACTACCTTCAGACGGGGCAAAGGGGTCTTTTGGAAAGGAAAGTGGAGAGACACATTCAGCATCAGTGAGGAAAGAGACGAGAGAGAGGCGTCCTAACAATGGGTAAGAGCTGACACAGATTTTCACATGCTAGCTAGGCATTAGGCTGCTTGGACCCAACTACTATCCTATCAGCAAGGCTCAGTGATTAAGATGCTTTTCTAAAGAAAAAAAAAAAAGAAAATTTAGTAGGTAATACAAGTTAAGAAACTAAAAGGCTTCAATATAAGATTAGCCTATAGTCTAGGATCAGAGATCGCTATTCTTCAAATCCTCAATCTGGGCAATTTGGGAGCTTTGAAAATTCATTAAAACATGCCTACATAGTACAACTCAGCACTACAAAAGGGTACAATCCAGCAGGAGGGGACAAAAAAAAACATTAAGAGAGCATACTTGCACTGACAAAAATTGTCAATCTTGAGAAATTGTCAATTTTGATAAGTATGCACATCATCATCTTAATGTTTTAAGTGCCAGCACTACTGATTCAGTTATGATGAAGGATCTTTTACACTCAGAAGAAATTAAAGTCAGAAGAACATATGGCCACATCTCACTACGGGCGTTTCACATCAGGACAGAGAAAACAACAGACTTGCTCGCGACTGTCGACCCACCATTTCCTGAGCATGCATCAAGGGCTGCGGCTACGGGGGCTGGGGTCGCTGGTGCGGCGGCCCCTTCGGATGCTGCAGGGGCCTCCCCGGGAGAAGCTGCAAAGGCATCTTGGGTGCGGTTTGTAAAACAACAGAAATTAAAAGGAATAAAAAGAGAAGAAAATATCGTAAAAGAACCAAGTTAAATTGCAGAAAAGGCTCCCTTATACAACATGAATTTCTTTGAACGCATTCTTCCAGCCCATGCACTGTTGGCGGTCACAGTATCATGATTCTTTGTGCTCCTTTGTGTTAGTTACATGCAAATGGTACAGGGTTCATACTGCTGAGACCCTATTATGATCCATCAGGTAACAAGATTCTCATTGTATAAGGGTTCGGAGAAGCATGTTTTATGTAACGTTAGAAATTAATGGATGTGAAAATTAAAACACAAAAATAACTTTATTAAGTGATTTAAGACATTAATCTTTCATGGCCAGTGAACACTTATTCCCTATGTTACTATGATGGTTCTTTGGTGGTTTCTACCAAACATAGATGTCTTCTTTAATGGCAATAAAATTAAATATAATGGTAATGTAAACAAATAATTATAGTTAAAAATTTTTTTAAGGTCTAGTATAGGCATAATTACACTGTTAACATGAAAGATTTACTAAGTATTCATAAAAAAGTTAGGTCTTTGCTACCCTTGAAAAATATTTTCAGATACAACCAAGGACTTAAGGAAATAGATAACAAAATTAGGGGATGACACTATAATGCCTTTATTTCAAATTAAATTTACCATTGTTTCAAAATACTGTATTGTTCTCATTATTTAGAAAATGATCTATTTTCAACAAACTAAAAACATAGTTTCATGCTTTAAGACTACAAGCTTTATCACTATTAATAGCAGAAAATTCATAAACATACAGGCAGCCTGTTTATAAACACCCAATATATAAATGGCTGATGTGTACAAACAGCACCCAATATGTTTCTGCCAGTAAACCAGGTGAATTTGGTAAAAAAAAAAAAAATCCTGGCGTCTTCAAAGAGATTCTATAGTTCAAAAGTACAAAATAATGAAGCTATCATTAGTATGATTTCCTTAGAAGAAACTCCTGGAAATATCCACCTAGAATCTGCCACTTACCTGCTAGACATCTCATCCTAAAATACTGCCTTCCACAATATCTACAAGTGCTCCTGAGTACACAGGTCTTCTGGCTGTTAAGGATTTATCACACATGCTTGTGAAATGCTACACAGTATATCCCCTTTCTTGGAGATTTACGTTGTATACATTAGGCTGTAGGAAGTCCTATAGTCAGCGCACTTGATTGTGAGTTTAACCCAGATCTTAGTATGAAACAGACTTTTTTTCCTGTTTTCCTGTCCTGAGGCCTGGCATTAAGTGGAACAACAAACACTAAATTGGTTGCTTGGGTCGAAAGGTCCTTTACAAAAACACAAATATCCTTAGAAGATACAATGAAACAATCGGTTATTCATATCTTCAGATTCATTTGAGCTGCCTCCTTCCCTCAGCTACACTGAGGGATTATTTTCCAAGCAAAGGTCTGTCAAGGGAGAGGCCAAATGATAGTGGAGTGTGGATAGGCCAGGCTTGTTTTTCCCAGATGGAGTGCTAAGGATACTGTAATAGAGGGCTTAGAGCAGTACGAAAACCCTAAGAGCCAGGGCAGAACACAAGAGAGTAGAAAAGGAAGTTGGCAGGGCTTAAAGTATTTTGCCACAAGTCAGGTCTGTTTTCTTGTTATTCTCATGAAAGCTTGAGCTGAGGCTAATAATACTAGGACTAGTAAAAACAGTAACAGTGGTCACTAGTGAGTATTTATGTGCCAGTCACTGTGTAAATACTTTATGGACATTATTAAGTTTAATTCCTATAACTATCTCACAATGTCGGTTCTATTATCTCCACTCTGTAAGTCAGAGAACAGAAGCTTGGGAGTCTGAATGGCTTGATCAAGGTCACAAAACGGGCAAATGGTCGAGTCAGGATTTGGTTGTAAACTGACGGAGGTCTGTGTGTTTAACTACTGTGCCACACCATCACGAGCCATGTCACACTCTACTGTTTCGTCTTTGTAGGATGGAATAAACACCAGTTATATCAGTGTTGGGGATCAAATAAATATCCATGGGCTAGCCTCTTCATTTACAATCTCTGTGTAAGTAGGTGAAACCCATAATTTGTAACCATGTCCTCACAATCGTTTTTTTCTTCCCTGTCATCTCCTTTTAATGCTTCTCCTGTTACTTAAAACTAAACATTATGAACTCATCTAGTCCCATCAGAACATGTCTCTTAAAGACAGGAGCCCAGCTGCTTCAGGTCCTGTCTGCTAAGTCTTCTGGGCCATGAGGGAGAGATTTGCATGAGTGAGGCTGCAGTTGACTCCAGCCACTGCCTGACTAGCCAGGAAGGAGACCCTGCATGACAATTGTCCAGCAGAGCCCAGCTGGCCCCGAAACTGTGAGAGGTAACAGAATTTTTTTGTTGTAATAAAACAAAACTTTTCTACTACCTAGCTTTCTTTCATTATCAATGGCAGCATTATCCTTTCAGTTCTGAAAACTCAAGCTCTTTCCAGTCAAGTTTTCTTTCCCTTGTCACCCATTTGCAGTTCATTTTTACATTTGCTTATTTTCAAAAAGGGCTATTTCCTGGACATGCATATTCCCGCTGTTCTACAATTATGGACCCAGTCCAGACCTTCCCCAGCAAAATTGTCTCCCTGATACCATTATAGACCAGTCTTTTTTCCCTTCTAGCAATCTAGGAAGAATTTTCTCTTTGATTTTTTAGCATGTGACTACCTTTCTAAAAATTTCAAAGAGCAGTCATTTTCCCCAACTTGAATTCTCTCCATCTTCTCCAGTCACATGAGCCATCTTTAAATTACACACTTGGCATAAAGGTTTCAGTAACTATCAAAAGCCTGTAAAAAAGGTAACCATTCTAGTCTTCCCCAAAGGTCCCAGGTTATAAGACTCTTTACATGAAATCTACTTTTAAGTGCTTATATTTAAGTACTGGTTCTAAGGAAGGTTAATTAACTTAGTTTCTCAACACTTGTGCAGATGAAAGCAGGCTTGTAAGCTAAGCTCTCTGGTTTTCCAGCCACTTGGTTCCATGCCCACACTCTATGTCCTCATGAAGGCCTGCCCACAAACCGACACCAGTGATTGGAAGTGTACCCTGGTGAATATGTAGAGGAATTAGTCTCAATTTAGTATTCTCATGCTTAAGAAAACCCTCTGTTGTCACAAACTAACGTGTTGCTGTTAGCAAAGTTTTCAAGTGAAAAATAGAATATTTTAAATAAATTTGTCTTTTATTTTCATCAGTAACTATAAATTTTACTGATTTTTTTTTTAAAGCACAATACTATCTTGCCGTCCTGTTCTGCATGACCACAGAAGCAGGTATTTTTCTTTTTAAAAGTTCATTTTTTCTTAAAAGTGCACTTTAAAAAATAAAGCATTTAGTGTTTCTGAAAAAAAAAGTTTTTAATGACTTATATTGAAATAACTAAAATGTTATGTGGGGTATCAATCTGAATTTTAAAACTGATGGACATTTCCTATTTTTCAAATCTGTAATGAGAATGTATAGAAAACTTCAATGTTTTAATATTTCATATTCATGACATAAATCAGCTACTTTTCAGAAATTAAAGCTCTTTAACATATTAACATATTTCTAAAGATATCTACTTAATATTGCTGTACAAGCTGTACAAGCTAGATAAAACCTTGAAAGCACGTTTCAAAGTCATGTAAACAAAATATCTGGTGCCCTGGAGTATTTAAGAGTTCTATCACTTACCCATTTTGGTGATATAGAGTAAGAAAAAAAATTGGCCATACAACATGGCTGGCCCATCTCTAAATGATTCCTTATAAATCAATAAAGAACATGTAAGAAATTAGAGAATATCCTCAAAAACTACCCATCAGAGACACGTATAGACTCCTGACCATAAATGATAGAGATTTTATAGCTGTCAGAGTTCAGGAGACAGTTTATGGGACTATCCAGATCAATAAAAATGATTGTGATGAAATTTACAGATATATTCATTCTTACAACCAAATGCCTAGAAAGGATATTGGTAAAATCCCAAGGAGGCCTCTGTTCTTTGGCATTAAGTTGGACAGCTTTCAGAAGTGTTAGTCTTTTAAATCTGTATTTCAGGATAGAAAAAGCCATGACAATATTTACAAACATACATATTTTTTCTGCTTGAGGAATGCAGATAAATCAGTAATTAGTGATCAACACAAATGGCACAATGGCACAAAGACTATTTCAAAGCAATATATTAGGCTTTATTATTCTAGAGAGCCATGAGGGAAGCAAGCTGGAGTTGATTGATTTCTTAAAGGCAATTAAACTCCATACAAATGGACTGAAAAACAAAAATCTAAATAGCTGAAAATGTAGAAATGTTTAAGCACAAAGCAGTTATCCATCCTGTTCATATTTTCCTTGAAGTTTTTCTGTCAACATAAGCCTATGAGAAACCATCACACCCAATGCCAATTGAGGGGGGAGGAGATGAAGAAGTTGACTTTATAAAGTTAAGCTAAAAATTTAATTTTTGGTCTCAAAAGTTATAGAGACATAACTGTAACTTTTGCTAGTGCCTATTTTTAATAAAACATTCAAAAGCTTCCCCCAACTTAAAAAAAAATAAAACAAAACAGGTTTCTCCTATAGTAGGAATGGCAGCGTAGCAAGGCAGCAGCAACTTCCTTGCATGGAACTGGCCACACACACACACACACACACACACACACACACACACACACACGATGCTGATGCTGTGTCTAGCTGAGTGCTCCTCGTCTCTGACGATGTCAGCCAACCTCAGAGACTGGGGCGCGGCGGGGAGCACAGTGCTGCGTGGCAGCGTGTAAGCACACGTTCCCAAGGGAATGTATCAACTCCACCAGAGCTGCCAAATCTCTCCTGCTCTTCCCATCACTCGCCCCCTCCAATTTCTTTACCATGTTCTCAAAATACCCTGGGAAAGATGTTATATGGTAATGAAGAAACACAAAACCATGATGGCTGTAACACCATTCGATGTACAGATTTGACATGAGCACTTCCCCAGGTGTGGACGTCAGCAGCACTCAGATGGGAATATGTAAATATACTGGCTTCATATGGTTCGTCAGGTCTAGGCACATCATGGTGCCAGAGTCGAGGATACCTGACTCAAGCTCACAGCTGTAAATCAACTCTGTCAGAATTTATATTTGCACGGAAAGTACATTTTCAGGCAGTCATTTCAAAGCCTGACCTAAACCTGTTTTCCATCAGCATTCTGAGTGTTGTATCAAATGATCTCTCAAAGTTCCAAAGCCCAAGATGCTCCAAGTTTTTGCTTATACAGAACAAGCTTACAGTTACAAAAATATCCCTAAACTCTCTTCAGAGACCTCCACATCTGAACTACTCTTAGATATGTCTTATATCTTAAAAAAGTAACTTAAGCCAGGTCTTCCCTTTTCATATTCTCCAAGTGTTATTCATTCAGCTAGTGTGAACATGGTCAAAAAAATCAAACCTAGATATGATATAGAGGTCTGGTACCATTTTCGTATAGATTCGGCGGGGCAGGAGCATATATAGGACAAAGGTTCGAAGAGCAACTTAAACCTTCACTTTTAAAAAAAACAGAAAAATCAAATGGGCCTAAGCTACTGCAACCTTTGCTCTAAAACCACTAAAATTAGGTGAAGATAAAGTTATAAAGTTAGTGAAGATAAATATCTATGAATAAACAGGTAAAAAGTAGTGTAACACTCTGATAGGCTGTCATATAATGTTGACATTTTTTAAGCACCTTAACTCTACGGTAATCTTAGCAAGCCTGGCAGGAAAAGGACCAAACAGGGATGTGACCGACTAACCTCCAAAGAGATCCACGTCAGCCGTGACAGCAGTGACAGTTGTGGTAGTTGAGGCAGAGGCTGAAGCAGTTGCAATTTCAGAAGTTGTAGTAGGAGGGGTAGGTTCTGGTGCAAACGGATCTGAAATTTGTGCTTCAGAGGGAACAGAGGAAAGTGCAGCCAGAGAATCTATGTTGCACCACAGACAGAAAACAGATAGGAGAGAAGAGGAAAGGACAAAAGATATACCAGACTCCAAATGACCAAAAAAGGATAGTTATTAACAGGGATGGAAGTCTCTCAAAACAGAAGTTTAAAATAAAGCTTTACTCACCCTCTCCCAAAAGGTCTATCGATGTCCATTATGTGTCAGCATATGAAGAAATGAGAGAGAGAGCTGAAACATGCAACCACACCAATGTCCAAGCAGGGTGAGGTACTAACCGAAGACATTTCAGCTGTATGTACTTTCTGGACCATTTGTAATTACAAAATAGTGTATCACCTATTATTATCATGGAACGTTTAAGTGGGAGGGGACCTCAGGGATCCCCTAGACCAAACTTCTGGTTTTAGTGATGGGAAAACTGAGAGCAAGCAAGGTCGAGAGACTTACCTGAAGTCAGCAAACAACTTTGACAAACTCTATTTCTTACCAGATTTACCATTTCATCTGCTTTGATGGATTTCACTACACGATAAATATCAATTCTGAAGAAACTGTGTTAAACTATATTAATCATGTATTTGATGTGTCACTTCAGTCCAGAAAACCACAGAATAAAATACAGGCTTTATGATAACTGTAGTTTGATTATAGAATATACCAAACATAGTCAAAGAACTGAGTCCAAGTTTAGGGGCTAGAAAAAAACAACCCTCACCTACATGATTTTCATCTTCATAAATTTCACATTATTGGATGTTTTTCAATTTGATATATAATCTTTCCATTCATACACATTATGTGACAACATATGAGCATTATTTTTAAGATGCATGGGACAGATTGTGTAGCATCAAAACTTTTCAGGCCTTCTGAGATCTGCATTCCTTTCCGAGGTGCATACTTTCTTAGTATTCAACAGTGGGATTACAGTTGGCATCCTAAATAAAAAGCCTAGGAAGGGTAATTCTTAACTATGCTATGACTTTGGGTTAAACATTTAGAGAGTCCAATAGCATTCTTGCATTCCCAGTTATGTGATATACCCCAGGGCTCATATTTGAATTCATGAATGTTACTGGAAATTTATTTTAACCATAAAGAAATTTTATCAGAACTTATTAGGGAGCTATTTTTTTTAAGAGCCTTAAAAACAATATGAGAAATCAGTAAACTAAAAGTTCTCAAAGACATTTAAAGAATTGAGAAACATAAGTTTGACACCAAAAATGATCACATACATTTAACCATGCAATTTGAAAATCCAATAAATATTAAATAAAGTACTCTACAGGCACATTAAGGTAATCAAAGCACTTCCTAACCAAATCTTATATATTTCATAACAACACTAAAAAATTATAGCACACAGGGTACTTCACATTATAAACAGTTTTTCAATTTTAGAATGTATGCCTAATTAACACCAGGCAAAAAGGAGCTATGTTGATTTGGGGTTGTTAGCTGATCAGGTCCCAAATCCTGAGAAACAGAAGGTACTTCCAATAATTCCTCAAACCAACAGTATCAGGCCCAATACAACTGTTACTCTACACTCATACATCCTAAAATATTAATTAGAAACCAAAGTGGGTCATCAGAAGCCAGAGAGACTTGGTTTCTCTATTCTCCTGGCATTGATAGGACTCTCTCTTGTCTTGCTTTATCAATGGCTAGTTCAAGATGCAATGTGATTGCAAAATGATTGCAATGTGATACAAAAGAGCTAAGAGCCATGTGATTTAACAGTTTCCAGACTTGCTATTGTCTAGGACAGGGAATGGGCAATTTATTTTGTATATGTGGTAGGTGAGAAAGGGGAAGACTATTCTCATCTATTAGAAGGAGAGAGAAATAGAAATATTTTTAAAAAGTATAAAAGAATAAAACATTTGTTCCATGTTTTTGACTAGTGTTTTATTCAGATGGAGGGCTATAAGACTTGCTGCAATATGATGAAAGGTGGAAAGTAAAATTTACCAGGGAAATGTACAACAATTAAAAATACTGGTGCATAACTGATGTTAATAATTTTTGCTACAGGTGTTAGTCTCTAAAAATCCTAATTTTCTGGATGAAATATAATTTATGCTACTTATTTCTTGCTTTATGCAAAATTTTCCCTGCTATAAAAGAAAGCCCTACTTTAGGATGATGGAAACAGTTATTATTCTCAAAGCTACCACTTTTTATAAAAGATTAAACTGTACAAACTGCTCCTCCCCAAAACCCATAGCAGCAGAGTTCAATTCACTGGCAAGTACTACGTAATCAGAGTTATTTTTTTGCATTATGGAAATTAATGGAAAATATTCACTGTAATTGAGGAAATAAAACCACAAATAGATTAATAAGGAAATCTATATTTTGCAGTGATATGAAACAAAACTTCCTTGGTTATAATAAAGATTGAATGTGTTAATATATTTAAGTGCTCACCCATACCTGGAGCATATCAAATGCTTGCTAATAACAATAGTAATAGCTAACATTTAAGTCAAGTTATAATTTTCATTACAGAACTATGACTTTCAAAGCTTCTATAAATCTTTCTGTGTGTATGTGTGTGTACACACGGATGTTTCCGAAATAGCCCATAGATATGCCCTCAGATTTAATTAACAAGCAAATGGTAATATAGGTTACTAAAATTGCTTGTACTGTGGTTAATATTCCCCATGGAAACTATTAAAATCATATGATTGCATAATAATGGTGGGCCTTCAAATGGATGTTGGTAATTACTTTCTGTTAGGTCTTTTAATTTTAATAAAACCCCTAATTAGGTCAACTAATTATAATAAAACCGTAACAGGAATTCTGTATTTCTCAGAAAAGAGAAATTTCACTTCAAGCATTTATAAGAAGAAATGATCTGTTTCCCACTTTTAAGATACACAGAACTACAACACACACACTCACTTGTTTGTGCTGAGAGAGGAATTTATTATGAAGAGAAAAACACTCCCCTTATTATGGGGTCAAAGGCAGGGATTAAAAAAATGCTCCATCTTCTTTCAGTCAAACATGTTCATTATCAGCCCACACAATACAAATCCTTTATTTATTTATTTGACAGAGAGAGAGAGAGAGAGAGAGAGAGATCACAAGTAGGCAGAGAGAGAGAGGGAGAAGCAGGCTCCCTGCTGAGCAGAGAGCCTGATGCAGGGCTTGATCCCAAGACACTGAGATCATGACCTGAGCTAAAGGCAGAGGCTTTAACCCACTGAGCCACCCAGGCGCCCCAGAATACAAATCTTATATGCATTATTTAACTTAGGTTTACTAAAATATAAATTTGCTAAAATGTGGTTGTTTTATGCCAACAGGAAAAATACTATCATTTACAATAAGCACCTTTTTTTTTAAAGACTTTATTTATTTATTTGACAGAGAGAGACACACTGAGAGGAGTGGGCAGGGGGAGTGGGCGTGGGAGAAGCTGGCTTCCCATCAAGCAGGGAGCCCGATATGGGGCTCGATCCCAGGACCCTGGGATCATGACCTGAGCCGAAGGCAGACACTTAACAACTGAGCCACCCAGGCACCCCTATAACAGGCACCTTAAATGCATATTATATGGTAATATTTATCAGTACCCATAACCCCAAGACAATTTCATAAACACCTGAAATGCCCTTTGTGGTTAGAAAATGAATCCTCTTACTAGCATTATGGTCCAATAAGAATATTCAAATAAATCTACAGTCTTGAGGTTTATAGTTTATTGTTTGGTTATACAACATTAAGATGTGCTTCAGTAATAGAAGTGGCTTGATTTTATAAAAAAAAGATTGAGAAAGTGATTTTACTTATTTTTGCTTAGTCAAATGAGCCAAAACATATTTGTTACAACTTAGCATCATGTTCAAGCACTACTGGGTATCTATAGGAAAAATGCAGACCAAAGGTAATGAATATTTCTCGATTTCATATTATACAAGTTTACTTCAATTTCTTAAGGCTTATAATTTTTACTGTTCAGCTTGGGATTAGAGAATTCATTAGTATTTTTCTCTCTAGCTGACCTACTATGAAATAGTGAAGTTATAGATATTTTCTTGAGACAAAAGACTAATGTTGTCTAATTATCAAAAAGTGACCATCAGGCCCTGAGCCAAGGTTCTGCTAGCTTATCAGGTATTTTGTACTGTAAAAAAAGTGCTCCCTCTGCACCAGCAGATTAGGAAAAGAAAAGCACCTCTTTCTCAAGGAAGAAAAAGGCTCACAGTCTGACTTGCAGAAAGCAGGCTGGATTTTAGTCCCTCCCATCCTTCTTTTGATCAAGACACAAACTGCATGTCCCTATTGAACAGTTCTGACTAAAACCACACTATTCTGCTTTTTTCTATACCCACTGTTATCCTAATGGTTCAATCACCAGTTATTTCTAACAAGACTGAAATATAGTCTGATAAAATTGGTTATTATAACTTAGTCCTCACAGTACTGTGTCTTAGCAAAAAGTGCCTGAAGATGGAAATGAATAAAAATGTTTCACTGCAATTTTAGAAGACTTCACCTAGCTTTATCTTTTTACTTGGCATTCTTTTGGTGCAAAATTAAAAAAAAAAAAAGAACAAAGAAAAGCAGAATAATTACTCTTCATGCTAGAGAATAAGGTGAAAGGAGACAGTTTACAGTTTTACTGTTCATTCATTAAAGTTCTAAGGAAATCACTAAATGTTTGACAAGTTCTAAAAATTACAGTGTGAATACATACTGATCTAAATAGTTGACAGAATTAAATACATTCACATAAAACTGAAAAAATTTTTTGTATAACCCCACAAATTATAAATTAAGTTTTAAATTATGAAAAGTTCTCTCTAAAAGTCACTTATATGAATTTATGACCAAAAGAGTGTGATTTAAGGATATGGATTTGAAGTATTTTAAATGAACCAGAAAACACAATTAATTGTTATAAAACACTGTGGTAATGAAAATAAATTATTAGTAAATTGAAATAATCAAGTATTCTGAAAGATGCAGCTCAGAATCAAAGCATGAGAGCCGGAAGACTGCATTATAAAATCTCAGCAGCAATATTTTCCTTTTACAACTGAAATTTAATAAAGTTAAGTAAAGTTGAAAGAGCAATTTTATTTTAAAAAATTGATAGCTATAAGCTTAGGAGTTGGACATTTCAATACAGGAGGTTTAAATATTTAAAGTGGAAAGACACCAATATTTAAAATGCTCATATTTATAGTTAGCATTGTAGGAGTGGTATCTCTCCTACAGATAAATATATTGTAGGATTGGCTATTCGTTATTTACTTTGTTGCCAAAACAATTTGCAAATAAAATCAAGAGATTACAGCACGCACTCTGATGTCATACTGACACATTATTTAGCAAGCTCACCTAAGGATTATTTAATTATCTAAGGGAATGTAACTTTATTTGACTTTGCAATTTAAATGTTAATTAAGGATTCTGATTCTAAAATGATATATTAAAAGTTACAGATCTTGTCTACTAGTGATTCAAGTAATATTCTGTCTGGGAGAAGATAACCTCAGGATATTTTTATTGCCCTATTGAACATTAACTAATTTTGTATTTAAAGTACTTAAGTTATTCTAACATTCCTTTTTAAACATGGATAAATACCAAGTTCCTCAAAATGTTCTCTGAACCAGACATCTGGGTGGCTCAAGCAGTTAAGCGTCTGCCTTCAGCTCAGGTCATGATCCCAGGGTCCTGGGGTCGAGCCCCACCTCTGGCTCCCTGCTCCGTGGGGAGTCAGCTTCTCCCTCACCCTCTGCCACTCTCTCCTGCTTGTGCTCATTCACTCTCTAATAAATAAATAAAATTTTTTAAAAATGTTCTTTGAATCATCATTATCAGCTTACTGATTTCCTCATCAGTGAGCTAATGTCTTTCACCTGTATTGTTTCTTCCCCCACCTTAGTTTTACTGATGTATATATTTAAGATGTACAATGTGATGATCTGACATACATATACTTTGTGAAATAATTATTACAATCAACCTAACACATCCATCATCTCACATAGTTACTGTAGTTACTACCTTACTAGTAACTTACTATATCATCTCACATAGTTACTACCTTTATTTTTGTGGTGAGAAAACTTAAACTTTACTTTCAGCAAACTTCAAGTATACAATAGTTTTATCAACTATAGTCATCAGCTGTACATTAGATCTCCAGAACTTATTCATCTTACAACTGACCATTTCTACCCTTTGATAAACGTCTCACCATCCCATGCCTTATTGTCCATCCCCTGTCAACCATTATTCTACTTTCTAAGAATTTGACTTTTTTTAGATTCCACATACAAGTGAGTTCATACATATTTGTCTTTCTGTGTCTGGATTATTCCCTTAGCATAATATCTTCCATGTTCACACCCATGCTTTTGCAAATGGGAAGATTTCTTTATTTTTAGGGCTGAATAGTTCATTGAAATAGTTCATTAAATTTATATATAACACATTTTCCTTCTCCATTTGTCCACTGACACACATTTAGGTTATTTCCATATCTTGGCTATTGTATATAAAGCTTCAGTGAATATGGGAGGGTAGATATCTCTTTGATATGGGTTTATGTGTGTGTGTGTGTTTGTGTGTGTAACCATTCAGAAGTAGTATTAGTAAATCATGTGACAGCCCTATTTTTAATTTTTTGAGGACTGTCTATACTGTTTTCCATAATAGCTGTACCAATTTACACTCCCACCAACAGTGTATAGGGTTCCCTTTTCTCCATACCCTCATCAGTACTTGTTATCTTTTATCTTTTTGGTATGGCCATTCCAACAGGTATGGGGTGACATGATATTATGATTTTTATTTGCATTTCCCTGATTAGTGATACTGAACACCTTTCTATATATCTATTGGCCATCTGTATGTTTTCTTTGGAAAAATGTCTATTCAGGTCCTTTGCCCATTTTTAAATCAAGTTGTTTGTTTTTTTGCTATTGAGTTGAGTCCTTACATATTTTGAATATTAATTCCATATCAGGCACATGGTTTGCAAATATTTTCTCCCACTCTGTACACTGAATTTTCATTTTATTGATTGTTTCTTTTGCTGTACAGAAGTTCTTTAGTTTGACATAGTCCTACTGCTTATTTTCACTTTTGTTGCCTATGCTTTTGGTGTCATATACAAAAAACTCATCGCTAAGACCAGTATCTAAAAAGATTTTTCTGTTTTTCTTATGGCTTCAGGTATTATACTTAAGTCTTTATCCATTTAAAGTTCATTTTTGTATAAGGTATAAGATAAAGTTCCAATTTCTTTCTTTGGCATGTGGATATTGAGTTCTCCCAACACCAGTTATTAAAGACACTATCCTTTCCCTGTTGTGTATTATTGGGAGTTCTTGTCGAAAGTTAGTTGACTATATATGTGTAGGTTTATTTTTGTGCTCTCTGTTCTGTTCTGTTGATCAAGGTGTCTGTCTTCATACCAGTACCATACTATTTTGATTACTATAGCTTTGTATTATACTTTGAAATCAGGAAATTTTATGTCTTCAGTTTTGTTCTTCTTTCTCAAGATTGCTTTAGCTGCTTGGGGTCTTTTGTGGTCTGTACAAATCACGAGCTTATTTTTCTATTTAAGGGAAAATGTCATTATGGTTTTTCTAGCGATTTCACTGAATGTATAGATTAATATGAACATTTTGACAATATTAATTTTTCCAGTCCATGAATACAGAATATATTCCCCCTTGTGTTTTCTTCAATTTCTCTCATCAATGTTTAATAGTTCAGTGTACAGATCTTTCATGTCCTTGATCAAAATTAACTCCTACATCCTTTTGATCCTACTGTAAATGAAATTGTTTTCTTCACTTCTTTTTCAGATAATTTGTTGCTAATGTATAGAAATGCAACTGATTTTGTATATTGATTGTATATCCTGCAATTTTTTTAAAAGATTTTATTTATTTGACAGAGAGGAAAGAGATCACAAGTAGGCAGAGAGGCAGGTAGAGAAAGAGGGAAGCAGGCTCCCCACTGAGCAGAGAGCCCATGCGGAACTCGATTCCAGGACTCTGAGATTAGGACTTGAGCAGAAGGCAGAGGCTTTAACTCACTGAGCCACCCAGGTGCCCCTATATCCTGCAACTTTACTGAATTTATTTATTAGTTCTGACAGCTTTTTGGTAGAATCTTTAGGGTTTTATACATACAAGATTATGTCATCTGCAGAAACAATTTTGCTTCTTCCTTTCCTATTTGGATGCCTTTTATTTCTTTTTCTTGCTTAATTTCTCTGGCTAAGACTTCCAGCACTATGTTGAATAGAAGTGGAGAGTGGGCATCCTTGTCTTGTCCCTAATCTTAAGAGAAAAAGGTTTCAGGTTTTCACTATTGAGTATGATGTTAGCTGTGGGCTCATTATATATGGCCTTTTTACCATTGAGGTACATTCCTTCTACTTATAATTTGTCAAGAATTTTTATCATAAAAGGATGTTGAAATCTGTTAGATGCTTTTTCTGCATATATTGAGATCATATGATTATTGATTTTTTGATTTTTTTTTTAAAAGTAGACTCCATGTGCAGCATGGAGCCCCACAAGGGGCTTGAACTCACAACCCTGAGATCAAGACCTGAGCTAAGATCAAGAATTGGAGGCTTAACCAACTGAGCCACCCAGGCACGCTGAGATCATATAATCCTTTTTTTTTTTTTTTTTTTTAGATCATACAATCCTTATCCTTCATTCTGTAATATCATATATCGTGTTTACTAATTTGTATATATTGAACCATCTCTTATATCCCAGGGATAAATCCCACTTGATTATGATGTATGATCCTTATAATATATTATGGAATTTGGTTTGCTAATATTTTGTAAAGCATTTTTGCGGTTTTGTTCATCAAGGTTATCGGCCTGCAATTACCTTTTCTTGCAGGGTCCCTATCTGGCTTTGGTCTGAGGGTAATACAGGCCTCAAAAAATGAGTTTGGAAGTGTTTCCTCTTTTTCAATTTTTTTGGAAGAATTAGAGGAGGACTGGCATTAATTCTTGTTTAAATGTTTGGTAGAATTCACTCGTGAAGCTATCTGGTCATATGTTTTTCTTTGTTGTGAGTTTTTGATTCATGTTTCAATTTCCTTACTCATATTTCCATACTCATACCTGTTCAGATTTTCTATTTCTTTATGGTTCTGTCTCAGTCAGTTGTATGTTTCTAGATATTTAGTCATTTTTCTGGATTATCAACTTTCTGGATTATCACTATGATGGCACATAATCATTCATAGTAGTCTCTTACGGCCCTTTGTATTTTTATTTAAGATTTTTTATTTATTGATTTGACAGAGAGATAGAGAGAGATCACAAACAGGCAGAGAGGCAGGCAGAGAGCAAGAGGGGGAAGCAGGCTCCCTGCTGAGCAGAGAGCCTAATTTGGGGCCAGATCCCAGGACTCTGAGATCACGACCTGAGCCGAAGGCAGAGGCTTTAACCCACTGAGCCGCCCAGGTGCCCCCCTTTGTATTTTTATAATATCAGGTGCAATGTCTCCTCTTTCATTTATAATTTTGAATTTTTGCTCTTCTTTTCTTCTTTAGTCTAGCTAAAGGTTTGTGATTTTGTTTATTCAGAAAACCATTTCTTAGTTTCACCTATCTTTTCTATTGTCTATCTAGTTTCTATTTCATTTATTTCTGGTCTAATCTTTATTA
>CM053608.1:64942431-64960495 GCA_028646535.1 Procyon lotor | reverse complement strand
ATGTTGTTTAATCTCCACATATTTGTGAATGTTTCAATTTTCTTTTTGTTACTAATTTCTAATCTCATACCACTGAGATTACAAATGATACTTGATATGACTTCAATCTTCTTTAACTTGCTAAGATTTGTTTAATGCCCTAACTTACAATCTATCCTGGAGTGTGTACCATGTGTGCTTGAGAAGAATGTATACTCTTCTGTGTTGAATGGAATGTTCTGTATTTGTCTGTTTGGCCCATTTGGAATAAAGTTATCAAGTCTACTGTTTCCTTATTGATTTTCTGCCTGGATTATCTATCCATTGTTGAAAGTGGCATAAAAAAATCCTCTACTGTTATTGTGTGGCTTTTTCTCCCCTTGGTTCTGTTAATATTTATTTTACATATTTAGGTATTCTGATGTTTAGAGTGTGTGTGTGTGTGTGTGTGTGTGTGTGTGTGTATGTATTTATAATTGTTATATCATCTTGATGGGTTGATCTTTTTATCATTATATAATATAGTGATCTTCTCTGTGTCTTGGATAGATTTTTGACCAAAAATCTATTTTGTCTCATAAAAGCATAGCCAATACTGCTCTCTTTTGATTACCATTTGCATGGAATATCTTTTTTCTATCCCTTCACTTTACCTATGTGTGTCCTGAAAGTTAAAGTGAGTCTCATAGGCAGCATATTGTTGGATCTTGAGTTTCTGTTTAAAATACTCATTGAACTACTCTGTGTCTTTTGATCTGGAGAACTTAATACCCTTACATTTAAAGTAATTACTGATGAGTAAGGACTTATTATTGGCATTTTGTTTACTGTTTTCTGATCATTTTGTACTTCCTCTCTTCCTTTCTTCCTCTCTCAGTCTTCTTTTGTGACTTGTTGATTTTCCTTAGTGGTATGCTTTGACTTCTTTCTCTTTATCTTTTGAGTATCTAGTAGAGGTGTTTTCTTTGTGTTTATCATGAGCCTTATACAAAACAGCTTATAGTTATAATAGTACATTCTAAGCTAAGAACTTAACTTCAATCATATAACAAGTCTACACTTTTACTTCTTTTCCCGACCTGACATTCTATGCTTTGACATCACAACTTTTACATACTGTGTTTATATTAGTGAATTATGGTAGCTTTACTTATTTTGAATTCTTTTGTCTTTTAACTTTTACACCAGAGTTAAAAGTGATTTACCTACTACCACCACAGTATTAGAGTATTCTGAATTTGACTTTATACTTACCTTTACTAGTGAGCTTTATTCTTTCATATGTTTTCATGTTGGTACTTAATATGCTTTTCTTTTAATTTGAAGAACTCCCTTTGACATTTCTTACGAGGCATGTCTAGTGGTGATGAACTTCCTTAGCTTTTATTTGTGAAGGAAAGTCTTCATCTTTCAATTTGTGAAGCACAACTTTGCTGGGTACAGTACTCTTTGGTTAAAGTTTTTATTTTTCCTTTCTGCACTGTGAGTTTATCAGCCTACTTACTCATGACATGCAAGGTTTCTGCTGAGAAATGTGCTGATAGCCTTACCAGGGTTCTTTTCTGTATGACGAGTGTCTTTTCTCTTGCTCTTCTCAAGATTTTCTTTTCATCTTTGATTTTTGTCAATCTGATTATACCATGCCTTCTTTGGATTGATCTTGCTTGGGGACATTTGAATATTACAAATATGAATGTCCATATCCATGTCTATATAATTTGGGAAGTGTTCAGTCAATATTACTTTAAATAAGCTTTCTGCCCCTCTTTTTCTGTCTTCTCCTTCTGGGATTCCCTTGATGCATATATTCATTTATTGGATAGCAACCACAGGTCCCATGTGCTTTCTTCACTCTTTTTCCTTTTTGTTCCCCTAAATAGTATCTTCTACTGATCTATCTTTGAGTTTGCTGATACTTATTCTGTCTGATTAAGTCTGCTGTTGAAGCTCTCTATTGAGTTTTTCAGTTCAGTTATTAAACTCTACAACTCTAGGATTTCTGTTTAATTCTTTCTAATGGCCTTTATCTTTTTATTAAGCTTCTCATTTTGTTCATGTACTGTTTTCTTGACTTTGTTTTGTTGTCTATTTCTGTTCTCTTGCATCTCACTGAGCTTCGTTAAGAGCATTATTTTGAATTCTTTGTCAGGCAATTCATGGATCTCCATTTCTTTGGCATCAGTTCTTAGAGTATTACCGAGCTTCCTTTGGTGGTGTGATGTTCGTTTCCATGATTCTTTGTAATCCATGTAGTCTTGTGTTGGTGTCTGTGCATCTGAAGAACTGGACAGCTCTTCCAGTCTTTAAAGACTCATTTTGGCAGGTAAAGACCTTCACCTGCTTTGTGCTAATGACACTGCCCAGAGTAGTGGAACAGAATCACAATTGAGTGGGGTTGGAGCTGGGTCACATGGCTACCTGCTGGGTATGCTGAGATGTCCATGGTTGGTGTGCCTCTTGCCAGGAGCTTGGATGGGTTTGGATCTGCCTCATTCCTGGGTGGATCTTCAGGACCTTGGTCAGTAGGGCTAGAACTGAGATAAGGGTCCATTTGAGTCCACAGATGGTGGGCTGGTTAGCAAGTGCATGGATAGGTGTGGCTCTCACTGGGTCCCTGCATAGGCAGGTCTAGTCCTGGACCATAGCTGAATGGAGTTGGGACCAAGTCAGAGGGCTGCTTTAAAGTACATAGTTAGGACCAAAGTCAGTGGGTTTGTGTCTGGGGGCATAGTCAGGGGGTGTCTCTTGCTGGATTCCTGGGAAGGCAGGATGGCTCCCAGATCATGACTGAGAAAGGCTAGAGCTGGGTCATAGGCCACTTCAGAATTCACAGCTGAGACCAAGGTCAGCAGACTTGTTTCCAAAGGCAAGGGCAAGCATGGCTTCTTCTGGGTCCCTTGACAGATGTTGCTGATGGCAGGACCAAGGCCAAACAGGACTATAAATGCATCCATAGGGGCACGGTGGTATTTCCAGATCTGTAGCTAAGGCCGAGGTTGGTGAGTCTCCCATCTGAGCATAGACCTACATTCTCAAAACAACTTTCCTTGATCTTAGGCTCCACTGGAGTTTTACAACCTCCTACCTGGTTCCCAAAGCTCCCCAAAAGGCACTTTGTCTATGAATGGCTGCCAAAATTATTTTTGCTGTGGGGAGCTATGTTGGGGTACCTCCTATTCTACTATATTGCTTATGTTGTTCTCTCTGTGTTGTTTCTATAGTTGTATGAATCATTTTTAAACTTAAAAAAATTTATTTTGATATTTTGGTACAAAAGGGCAAGGTATTTAAAACCAACTCAGTGCAGCACTGAAGACAATTAACTTAGTTTTAATTATTATTTACTTTTTAATCAAATGCATATAAAATTTTAATTTTTTCAAGATCCATGAATAAAAATGGGGATCAAGGATTTAGGTGTGATTCTTATCAATTAGTTTAGTATGGATCTTTTCCAGCACAAACACTAGTCTATCCCAGATTTCAACTGCCTAAAGTCAAATACAAATATGAATTAAAACCAGTTTAGGCAAAAAGAAATTCAGGAAGGAGGCTACACTTGAACAAACCAAATTAGAGGTGCTGCCTTTGAGTAATCTCAGAAGTTCACAGGAACACCTAATCCTCTAATGCCTGAATCTCTAGAGAACATTTATTAAAAATAGTAAGAATTTTAGAGAAGCAAAGAAAAATACTGCCTTTGCTTCAACTCTTAAAATAAAAACTATATGACTACTACAGAGAGACTGTCTGCTTCTCTCTCTCAGTATATACTTAAACCAATAGGTGTCATTCTTAGCATTTTCCCTCCAAGTTTCTAGCAACATTTTGGATAATCAGAAGGTAAGTATAACAATAATAGCCTGAATAAAAACAACTGAATAGAAAAATAGCATGGCTGTCTGGTTTCACTCACCTCCCCATGCAGTGGCTCCTCCAGAAGGTGGTGGTGGCGCTGGTGCTGCGGCTGCTGCCGCCCCTCCAGAAGAAAAGTCTGGCTGGAGGTCCAGGAGATCACTAGATGGTTTAGAAGTGCTGAAAAGAAAATACAATTTCAAAATCAGATTTTAAAATTTTATAACGCAGAGGTGCTTTTAAATAAGGACTGATGCAGAAAGCGTCAAAGATTTTGGATATTCTAAATCCAGTAAAAGAATAATATTTTGGAAAGTACAGCATATGTTCTTTTATCCTAAGGGTTGGCAAACTACTTTGTAAAGGGCCAGAAACTAAGTATTTTACATTTGTGGGCTAGATGGTCTATCACTATTCAGCTCTGCTAGTATAGCATGAAATAAGGCACAGACACTATATAAACAAATAAATGTGCCTTTGTTCCAATAAAACTTTATTTATAAAAGCAGACAGTGGGCTAGTTTCACCCATAGGGCATAGTTTGCCAACTCCTGCTCTATACGCAACACAGGTAAACCATCCTTCTAGCACTGGGCCACTCAACAAATCATAAACCAGAAATTAAAGGAGAAAACCAAAATACCTCAGATTAAGGGGGAATTTTATAAATATGTTAATATCCACTGGGTAGCAGCTAGAGTGCTTGTTATAGGACTGTGATAAAAGGAAGATATTCCAAATATTAAAGGTATTAGAGTAAGACAATTATGGGTAATTTTTCCCTTTTCTCTATTTTCTAAAATTTTTTGTATGGAAAAAAAATCCTTACCGTAAGAATTTATTTATAAAGCCAAGAATACTAAAATGAATAATCACTAATATACCTTTTTTTCTAAGTTAAACTATTACATATCAAGTCTGCCTATAAGAGGCCTCAACTAAAATTCCTCTATGTTTTTTATTCTCATTCAGACAAGGCTGTTTTTCAAAACTCCTCCACCTGCAGAAGTTCCAAAGAGGAGCCTGGAGCTCTGCTATTCAAAGTGTGGTCTTCAAACGAGTAACATCCCGAGACACCGTTAGAAGTACAGAATCTTGGTTCTACCTCTATCTTCTATATAAGAATCTTCATTTTAATATGGTCCCAGGTTTTTCATTCAGGTTTGAACCACACTGGCCTGCAGGTTACCAGACCATGTACCAAGCCACTGGGGTCCAGATTCCCCCCTTTTCTTCATAAATAGCAATTTCATCTTTACCTTTCTAAAGGTAAATTAGATTTTTTAAAATATAATTTTTTTTAAATTTCAAAGCACCTGAAACTTGGTTAGTTTTGATTTCCTTTTCATAAACATAACTGGTATAAGTGCCAGGAGAGGGAAACATATGATTAAGACCTGAATCAAAGCTCTTAGAAGAAGCAATTTATCTTAGTATAGAGGCAAACAGGACTTGGTTTTATCAAATTTGTAATTATAAAAAGCAGAACTAAGCAAGTAGGGGTACTACACACAGTTAATATGGGTACATGACATGAATTTATTGCTTAGTTCACAATTCAGGTTTCCAAATACAGGGTATTCATAATCAGTCACAGATACTATAAATCCTCTCAAGACAAAAGAACCAAACAAAGGGCGACCTAAAATTATTATCTGAGGAAACCTCTTTGAGTTGGGGTTTCATCTGAGGCAGCCCTGAGATTTTACCCAACACACAGCCATCTCTACTTTCTCACTACTGTTCTTACCTTTAGGTGCTATAAGAGCTGATTAGGAAGATCCCAATAGTCTCTTCCTACCACCAGAGTCAGAGTTCCTTGTAAGCACCAGCTAACTACAACTGCAAAGTTGTTGATGTTGTTGTGTGTGTGTGTTTTAAGTGCCATAAGACACCCTTTAAATTTCACACAAAAAGAAGCTAATTTCTGAAATCATTTTCCACATCTTCACAACTTCAGAAGACTCTGAAGTGTGTGTACCATTCTTCCACCTCCCCTCTTAATGGGGGAGCAAGAAGGTGATTTCTACAGCTTAGGTCTTTCTGATGCTCTGAGGTTACAGACCTAGGAAACTGTAGAAAATTGTAACAGAACTTACTCGTGAACCTAAATATAGCCCAAACTAGCATACGTTATTAGGACTACATTTCATTTTGTGAAGACATCTGGGTTCAGTGCATAAAAAATAAAACAAAAGCCTAATCAAAATACTAATAAGCAGCTCAGTGCATACTCATTAACTAACCTGACGGGGACGGCCGCAGACGCAGTTGCAAATAAATCGACCGGTGGGGATGTATCGATAGTTTTAGCTGGTGTAGAATTAGGAGACGTAACAGTTGTGGCTGGAGAAGACTGAAAGTGAAGATGCACAACACACTCTAGTCAAATGCGAATCTAAAGGGCACAGAGCAACAGGACCACCACTTTGCAGACCTCTGACATTTGCAGCCACTTTTTGGTCACTCCTTGAGGGAGAAAAAAAACCTCAAGAGAACTTGAAATGGAGAACTGTAATAAGTAATCAATATTGGACAAAACAGATTTCAAATTTTAAAAGTTGAATGCAATTCATATAAAATTATGTTTAAAATATTTGGCTTAACATTGCAAGGAACTTCACTCACGTATTTTACATCGAGGCTAACTGGTATTTCCTAAACATAAAATTAGCAGGAAAGATCTTACCAGATGCTAAAAATGAAGACAATTATCAATTGGGATAACCACTATAAAACCAAGGCCATTCTTTGTCCTTTGCATCCTAACCAGCCTTCATATAAAGACTTCTCGGGTGTCTTTAAGTTCTGGTAAATTGAACTTTCAAAATAGTTCAGAGATGGCAGAGTACCATTTTTAAACAAGATTTAAGTCACTGACGGTTTGAAAGTATCAAGACTATATCCCATCATTCATATAACATAGACAAAACTAAAAAAGTGAAATAAAATTGAACATTTACTGTCCTGGACTGGTTTATTTTTTAAAAGAGAACTTGATAGTCAGTTAATATATTAAAAATTAAGATTTTTGTTGAAGTAACTATCCTAATTCTATTTCCCTTTATTTGGTATATTTAATTTTCCATGTATTTACAAGAGAAAGATTAATGGGGCATCTCAAGCCAGTCCACTGATACTTACTGTAAGTGAAAATGTGACAAATAGCAAGTAAAACATGAAGACTAAAACCAACCAAAGGCTATCAGATGTTGCTAAAAACGGACAACTTCAAATAGACCAAACTTAAAGTTTTAAAAAGTATAAATCAAGATAAAAGACTGAGGATATAATGTTCAGGGGTTTTCAGACTTAAGTAGTATCTGTCTAATATCTATTTGTCTAAGAATCAAGAAGTCAAAATTCAATAGATACACAACTGTTAAGCATTCAGTACATTAAGAAAGACAAACATGTGAGCAGTATGGATATTGCTGCTTAGGAAATGTCAAGCCTTTCTCTTCACCAAAAATTCAAAATTTTCAAATGGAATATTTAAGATTTTCTAGGGAATAGAAAGCACCAACCAAATTTAATTTGTATGTTATCCACTGTGGACACTGACAACTCCTCTAAAAGAAACTGATTTTTGGGGGGTGCCTGGGTGGCTGAGTGGGTTAAAGCCGCTGCCTTTGGCTCAGGTCATGATCTCAGGGTCCTGGGATTGAGTCCCGCATTGGGCTCTCTGCTCAGCGGGGAACCTGCTTACCGCCCCCCCCCACCTGCCTCTCGGCCTACTTGTGATCTCTCTCTCTGTATCCAATAAATAAATAAAATCTTAAAAAAAAAAATAGTTTTTTTTAATCAACATGTGTAAATAAGCTTAGAAAGTAATGTTTATGAAGATACCACTGAGAACTTAAAACCAACAATGAAGCTACCAATATAAAAGTAAATGCAGGTTTTCAAAAGCTCACTAAAACTGCTCTGTAACAATAAACTCTGAAGAAATGAGGGAGCTAGGGAAAAAGAACCAGAATAATCCTGTTATTCCAAAAAGAAAATGTCAATAAAAAATTTGATTTGGCCAAAATGTAGAGACAGACCATCCTCAGTGATGCTATAATTTTTACCACACTCTATTTTGCAGTCGTACACTGGAATTTTTCACATAAATATAATGATTTTTAAACCCAGTTTTACATCAGAATCACCAGGGAGCTTTTTGTTGGCTTGAGCTGCTGGAGGGAATCTTAGGCAGCCAGCCAGATACTGACACAGGACAGGGTGTCTGGGAACCACCAGTGCAGTCGTAATGACATCCTTCATGTCTGTAATAACAGCAGTCACAGAAGGGAGATTTATCATAGAGGAAAGAGCACATTTATTACATTTTTGTTTGAAAAATACGATGGCAAATGTGAGCTACAGGCCTAGGGAAATAAGTACTGTTGTCACTGATAACCTTACCCTTGTCCTTCAGTATGATAAAAAAAAAAAAAGAGGGACAAGAAAGAATTCCTAAAATTATGACAGTGGAGTGTCTAAAAGGCAAGCTTGCAGAAAGATACTCAAAGCAAACTGACTTCTTTATCATTCAAACATGTATAAAATTATGTGTTTTATCTCACAGAGCTGGGATTTAGAATATCTATGTTCTTTGTAACTAGATTGTTTTCAGTTGTAATATAAATGTACGAAAATTTCTCCTACTCAAAAAAAACTTAGTCAAAATAGAGCACTATGTAGACATTGCTATAATACACTAGATTGAGAAACTAATACAAAGTAGAATACACACAAAATTTACCTTTCTGATTCTCAAAAACTTAAAAATAAAATTACTATAAGACTCAGAAATTCCACTTTTGAGTATATACCTGAAAAAACTGAAAGCAGGAACTCGAATAGGTATTCATATACCCACGTTCGCACAGCAGCATTATTTACAACAGCCCAAAGGTTGAGATAACCCAAGTGGCCAACTGATGGATGGAAGAAGAAAATGTGATGTATACATACAGTGGAATGCCTTTCTTTTAAAGATTTTATCTATCTATTTGAGACACAGAGAGATAGTGAAAGAGAGAGAGAGAGAGAGAGAGGTGGGGAGGGGCAGGGAGAGGGAACAATAAATTCCCCGCTGAGCAAGGAGCCCGATGGGGGACTCAATCCCAGGACCCTGGGATCATGGCCTGAACTGAAGGCAGAGGCTTAAGTGACTGAGCCACCCACATGCCCCCATACAAGGGACTACTATTCCGACTTAAAAAGGAAGGAAATTCTGACATATGCTACAGGATAAACAAATCCCCCAAGATACTATGTTAAGTAAAATAAGACAGTCAAAAAAGGACAGACACTGTATGATTTCACTTATTTGAGGTAATTAGTCAAATTCAGAAATTCAGTCGGACGGTAGATTAGTGGTTGCCTGGGGTTGAGGAGAAGTATGTGGAGTTAGCGTCGAAAGGGTGCAGAGTTCCTGTTTCGGTGACAAAGTTCTGAACAATAGTGATGGTTGCACGACAATGTGAATGTATGTAATGCCACTGAACTGTACACTCAAAAACTCCTAAAATGGTCAAAACAAAACAACCAACTTACCTTACTTAACGGAGAGGGAGCACCAGATCTAAAAGGCAACCAAAAAAATGAAAACTGAATATACGTGAATACATTTGTAGAAGCATTTAAGTTTTATATCACTTGGACAAACATTAACTGGTTTATATACAGATATTTTAGCAATGGATAAACTATTTTTTAAAAAATAATTTATCCTTCACTCAGTTATGACAACCTCTTTCAATGTTTTCCATTCACTTAATTTCTAGGTACTACAAGTCCTTAAACCCAAGTTTTTCTATCTCTAGCAACTCAGTTTTTGAAGTTGATCATTATTGCCTGCGTCCAACAAAAATAAAATTAGAATTTCAAAAATGTTGCCCAGACCTGGGGAAAATAAGGCTTTACAGAATTAAAAAACAACAACAACAACAACAACTTTCTGGCTTATTACTTTTAAAAGTAAGACAACTCATTAAGGTACACTGTGATTTATTTAATCATAATTGTGATGCATAAAAGGAACACCAGAATTTTAAAAATCCCTATGAGCCGTGTGCCTGAAATGTGTCTCAACTTCCACATATATACTCCTGGTTTGTTTCTTTTATGCCTGTAATGAAAACTATCTATGGAAAATATTCCCATTATCCTGTTAGAACTGGTGGGAGCTTGAAAACAAACAAGGGAGTTTCTAAGGGAGTGAGGGAAAATCAGAAGGGAGTAAATTTTTTTTTTTTTTTAGTGAGCTTACTGCTAGCACTGACTTGTACATCATTTCTAGCAAAGTGCTTCAGAAACAACTACCTAAACAGCTTATATTTTATCAACCCAGGTTGGTGAAAAATGAATTAATGATAAAACAAAATGAAGAAAAAACATTTCAATAGGAAGCGTACTGTCAGAGTCTAGAGGATGGCGAGGATGACTTTCTACTCATCTACAGAGAAAATAACACAAGCGGCACTAGCCAAATAAATTAGCAAAGATTTAGTAACTGACATTTTGTACAGTATCATGAATTTTTGTTTTATTGAATGTAGCAAAACAGATTTAATATATATCACATTAATATCTTTTATGTTCAACCTTATTTGCAAACACCTGCTATTAAAGATTATCATCCTCAAACATACACACAAATATCTTAACTGGCACAAGAATCAGTATGCCAAGCTCCTATGTGAGCACTGTTATTAAATGACACTTCTAGTTACCCTGTGGATTAAGCAAATAAATGAAAATCTGTCTCTGTCCAATCATCACCCCTCTTAACGCATTGTACCTTATTTGTCCATTTCGTTATGTCTTTTCCACTAAAGGCTAAATCCTTTGAAGGAAGGGAATCTAGCTCATTGTTTTATATCCCCAGCACTTTACCCAGCAGCACCTGGCATTTTGCAAGCACTGATATTTCTGCATTATTTGAATTTTAGAATAACAATGAAAGTACTCTTTGTATAAAAAATCAACCAAAAGTCTTAAAAATTACTTTGTATGAAACTGTCAGGATGAGAGACCTCTCTTCCCATGGACCACGCCTAGCCTTTGCTATGATTTCATCTAAGAGGTCAGAAACAAAGGTGTGTGCTCCCAATGGCGCCACAGCCTTAAAAAGCATCATTAATCACTGATTGAAATCTGAAGGCTCTTGAGGCTCACAGAAGTAAATAACGTGCCCTAGGCTCAGTTCTTTAATGGTGGATTTAAGACTCTAGCCCAAGTCTGTCCTATGCCCAGAGCCTGTGCTCGTTTCACTTTCCAACCTGTCCTGACAAAAATTCAGATAGGCCCGACACATGTGTTCCTCTCTTCCTTTTACCTGTTTCTTCATTGATTTACTACCCTACCATGGGTCATTTGCTCTTTATAAAAAAAAATGCTACAATATTTTATATAGATAGATAATGACACTTAGTAAAAATCAATACTTATTTTAATGACTTCGGCAAGAGAAATCTAGTACAAAGTGAACTGCACTGGGAAGAATAGAGCACAAATGCAACTTTAAAAGAGACCAAATGACCCATGCAGTCCTAGTCCAAATTCTGTGAAAATTTTTTTTACAAATTTCAAATTTTTACAAATTACAAATACAAATTATTTTTTACAAATAAACCTATGGGTTTTTATGATGAACATAGAAAATGCCAAGGTTTACTTCCAGGATATTAAAAGTAAGTCATCAAAAGAGGAAATTTTGTTATGTCTTATCCACAATAACAATCTCTACATAATTTTGGCTATAAATGCTAGCCAGAACACAAACAAAAAAACAAAATGCAGATGTGAAAAATCTATCTGTGTCTTTCAAATAATTTTAATTACAATTGACTTGTCAGGTTTCCTGCACCCTCAGCTTAGTAAACCCACATGTAAAATGAAATCAATTTCTCTTTTGTTCTATGGAATCACAGAAACACACGATATGCAAATAAATCACACAATATTGCATAAAGCTTCAAAAATGAATATAAGTGAATAAAAGCCTTAAATATAAAGAATATACATATTTTTATAGTAGACATTTGAAAACGCTTCTTTGTCTCAGAGATTAGAATGACTTTATACTGCTACTTAAAGACAAACAACTGTAATTTTCTTTATAACATTGTCTTTTGGCACTTCTGCCATATGCCATGGGAAAATCTTCTGTTTACTAATCAAATAAAAAAATGTTATTTCCAAAATCTAAGAGGAATGTACATACACCTAAGTGAGATTGTTAGTCTTGATTTGAGAAGACCAAAATAAAGTAAAACCATTTATGCCAGTCACCTTGGGAGACAAATAAAAAAGTATAATGAGAAACACAGATGTGTAAAATTGACAGAAATCGGTTTTAAATGTCCTAAATACCAATGTGAAGTCTTAAGAGTGCTTTTTGCATTTTTAGTAATAACCAAATGCAAAAAAGTCACTCAATGTAGTACTCACCCTTCACTTAAGTTCCCAGGTAAGCACAAACATACAAAGAAGAAAACAGTTAACTACTATAGTTCATTTATTTTAAAAATAGGGAATAAGCAAAAGACAAGTTCCTTTATGGTCTCAGCCAATTCAGAAAAGAAATATGACAAGCATAAAATGATTTTAAAGGAGGGAGAAACATTATGCTTAAAGGTAATTCAAAACAGATCACTGGATTTCTATTTCCCTACCCTTAGAAATAGAACTATGTATACAAAACTGTTTTCCAAAAATAGTTTCCAGCAGCCACAAGGGGGCGAGTGTAGACTTGAAGTTAGGGCTCATGAAATGAACCACAGAAGGCTGCTTTTTCTGGTGACCACAGTACTGGCAGATGTACCACGGGGAAAGTGTGGCTCTATGCAGGGTACAGGGGACGCTGAAGGTACAAGAATACAGAGAAGCCGATTTTTCACCCAGCATTCTGCATTGCCTTGCCAAGGGAGAGGCTCTAAGTCCTGAGGATATACATATTTCCTTCACCAGAGAGGTCCTTCAACCACAGGAGCAGGGACATTTCTTAAGCGTCCTGCCTCCTTTTGCTTAAATCCTACACATAATCCTCCTTTGGCTTTCTAGATACTCCAATACAGGGTAGCCCCAGCAATCCCTGAAAGTGGGCATCTTAATGGACTCCCGTGTCTCTTAATGCACTCTCATGTAATGTTTTTTTAAAGATTTTACTTATTTATTTGACAGAGAGAGAGAGATCACAAGTAGTCAGAGAGGCAGGCAGAGAGAGAGGGGGAAGCAGGCTCCCTGCTGAGCAGAGAGCCCGATGCAGGGCTCAATCCCAGGACTCTGGGATTATAACCTAAGCTGAAGGCAGAGGCTTTAACCCACTGAGCCACCCAGGCGCCCCTCATGTATTTTTAGTTGGCATCAATCTGTCCATAAAAGTCTGACCATCCATGGCCACGATGAAGCGGGGGCAGACCTTGCACTTGCACTGTGGTAACAATCTCAAAAGAGCCCCTGGGAGGTCCTGTCATGCATCATACCAAACAGTTGGACCATAACTGCCCATAAGATTCCTACAGTGTTGTTCACTGTCGAAAACTTAAAATATGCAATAATTTTTACACTAACTTGGAAAAGGTGACAAAAATGACACTTAGCTAATGAAACGACAAGCAACAAGTAACATGAATAGATTCTAGGCAAATGAATAGATTCTAGGCAAATGCCGAGAGAGAGAAGAAAACAGAAAGGAGTTGCATTTTGATGGCTGTTATCACAGGCAAAATCCATGGTCAGCATACAGCCCTGCAATGATCGGTTCACAGGTTGTTTCTGTTAACATCTGCTGTCAATCTAAATGAAATAAACAAAGCTGGGACCAACAGAGAGAGATTTTAAATGGACTCTGTAGAGACCGTTACTCTGTAGAGACTGTTACATTTTATACAGAAGTATAAAAATTGTCCCTGAGCTTTAGAATCAGAAAACCTATCTAAACCACATATGTTGGGGGAAAAATGTCCACAACATAGCACAGTACATGATTAAAGAAGTCTTAATGAGATAGCCCTCCCAGGATGGGTAAGATTTACACACACACAGACAAGGAGGGTAGGCACCCAAGACTAGCAGATTTATAATTTGAGCAAGGCACAAAGACTGGAAAGCACTGGGTCCTGTGAATAGACAAGTCTGATACTTGCTAGAGAGAAGAAATGGAACCCACATATTTTTGCATGCAATGAGGAAAAATAGTAAAAAATGTATGTGCCCAAGCACAAAGGTATGCAAATCCAGTAAAACTGTACTTACTGCTGATTTATTGCTATTTACTCTATAAAAAAGATCCCTGAGCAAAATGTCAGCAGCATGCCATGCTGAGTGCTTCAAATGGGAAGAATCTAAAATGCAGAAAACTATACTTGCGAGCTTTACTTTCTTCACAACAGAGTCGATAAGGTAACAGAATGTTCAAGGCTACCTGTGAAACTGTGCTTGTTTTACTCATGCCCAATGATAACAGCCTCAATTTTTAAACATGAACAACTCTTTTCAATATATTGTGAGTCCCCTGTAAGGGAAAGTATATACATCAGCAAGTTCAGGTAACCTAAATACAAACTACTAATTTGCTGCGTTAGCTTGCAGATAGATTGCCTCTACGTGGAGGTCACACTGTCCTAAGTTAATCAGATGGGATTTTTGAGGGAACCTAGAAGAATTAGAATAAAAGCATACCCTAAAACTGTAGGAATAAAAGTGGTACCATGATACATCTCATTCTTATAAAGAACGACTGCAGCATTTTTTCATCTTATTTAGAATTACACAACTAATGCGTACTTGTTTCCGGGTTTCTTTCCTTCTAATGTATTTAGATGCTGTTCAAGGGTCTCCATAAGACTGCTGGGAGCCTACAATAAGAAAGTAAAAATAAATGTCTGCATTGCTCTTTCAAAGTAAGTACACTGGAACATCACTGTAACTTTGTATGGTGGAGTTTTATGGGTGGGCCCCCCTACAGATGTGAGATGATTTCATTCTAGGTTCTCTTGGCACTTAAATATTTAAATCCCATTGAATCGCAGGCCCGTCTTACACACAGTTAACTCCATGACCCAGCCAATGGCGCTACAGCGTGGTTTCAGCGTACGGATTACATTGGATAGATTTTTTCTGTGACATTACTTATATGCAATAACCTCAAATCAAGTCCACCGTATGTTTCCACAAGACCACACGAAAAAGGAATGGGTATTTGTATCCAAGTAAAAAAAATATAAGTGCCTAAATACAAACTTACAGAAGTCTGAAAATACAGTAAAATCTCACTTATCTATATATGACTAAAATGTTAGGAAAAATTGCTACTATAGTAAATAAAAGTTGGGGGGAGTAAGTGATAGTTGTGGGGAAACGGATACATCTTTAATAGTCAACAACAATTAAGATTTTCTTATTATTGAGCTATTTGATTTATATAAATACCTCAGAAAATGTGGTAATGTTAAACTGTGTATTAGAAGATTTAATATATTTCAACTCTTTTACTAAAAAGTATCTGAATGTTTGTTTTTATATTACCATTTTAGGCAATACAATGGCATTATACTGTATATTAGAAAAAGAAATAATAAGTTCATACATATATTCCACTCCAACTATTCCTCAAGCATTAGAAATTTAATGTCTTTAAATAATTTTAACCTCAATTAGACCTTAACAGCAGTGTAAGCATTCAGAGAATAGCATTCCATGAATGAAAATATGTAAGTACATTTATAGATACATTTAATTCTAACAATTATCCTTCAAATTAATATGAAATTAATTTTGAAGACCTTTATGCTAACTGCTAAAATAGCTCACAGAATTCAAGGAAATGCATATAACTGTATATTTTACATTGTACCTATAATGACAAAATCAAGTAGAATTTGAAAATTCTTATTAAGAATTTTTAATTTTAAAAGTTCAGGATATTTAATATCATTTTTCACTTCACTAGTAGAATCATAAACCACCTTAACAATTATGTGATTATATATGTAATTATTATTATTATAAATATAAATTACTAAGTGAACAAAAATTTTAACTTGCTTAAAGTGATGGAGGTAGGGTAGAAAGAGTCAGGCCTATGAGCATTATCTAAAAAGTTACGGCCTATAGAGTAGAAAAAGTAATGATTATGGAGAATATAATAAATTTAGAAAGTTATAAAAATTAGAATTTAAAAATACAACTCAGGTGAAAATAGACTTATTCAACATTGTCCAATAAACTGCAACTAAGAATACACCTCTAAGTTGTAAAAAAATACATTTTTAAGAGATAAGGAAAATTTTGCCCCATAGAGCAAATAGTATACTATAAAGATATAGTCATTGAATCAATAGAATATGCACTGTATTCTTAAAAGCAAGAAAATAGAAAAGGCTGCACAATTTTTAGGTGAATTAATTCCCGATAATCTCAAAATTATCATGCTAATTGTCATAATAATAATTACTATAATTGTCATAATAATGGAACTTAGGAAGCCTAGACATATAACTTCAAAATTTTCCTATTTCTCTTTTTTTTCACTGGGATCATACTAAGGAAAAAATATATCAAGCCACTGAATCTGTCTCCGGTTATAAGACATAGGTCCTCTAAATGTTAAATGCAATGTAAAGAAAATGTGGTTCTGTGTTAATACTGTTTAAAAGGACAAATGCTACTTAAAGTCACAAAACAGAACAATATGGGCAGCCCTTATTATTTCTTATTCTAATATACAGTATAATGCAGTATAATACAGTATAATAGAACTTATTATTTCTTTTTCTAATATACAGTATAATGCCATTGTATTGCCTAAAATGGTAATATAAAAACAAACATTCAGATAAAAAAAAGAGGTGGTGTTTTCTCTTATAAACTTCCTTAGTTATCTTAAGAACAAACAAACCCAAAACCAAGTAGTTTGTAATCTCATTCTTTTTGCAAGGTTTCTTAATAATTTGTGGATGAAAAGTTTAAAATATAGTAGCAGTCACAAAAATAACAATACTTGAAAAAAATCTTACCATGAGCACAGACTACAAAACTGACTTTTGTCTTTAAGGGGAGTTATTTTGTGATAAATTGCACATAAAATTAAGTTTGGAGCATTTCATCTTAAAGATTTAAAAATGCCTCATCATTTATATTTCTTATAAGGACATGTGAAACCTAATAGAAATAAATTCCTCAAATGTTTTTGGAGGAAAATAAAAAAACCTATTTTGATAGTAACATTTCCAAATGTAGGAATACTGGCTGCCTCCTAACTCTATGACACTGAGTCCGTCTTGGCATGTAGTAGACAAATAAGCAGAAACTGTCTCAAATTTCCAACGTGTAAAACTTTGAGAATTCCCCTGCTGTTATAAAAGGAATTTTTAAAAAACCGTCTAATTAGCAGGATCTTTAGTTGCTTATTTTTAAAAATGCCCAAGTCGAGAGACCAGTCAGATGGAAACACCAACCGAAAGATCAAGAGTCATTCCATGGAAGCTAACAGGTGACATCAATGGATCACGGTTCCTGATTCATTAGTGGTACAGGTTTTTAAAAAAACCTTTTCTTTACCTGTAGTTTTCAGATCAACCAGAATTCCTAACATCAAAACCTTCCTAAAAGGAGATATTTTAAATTTGGAATGAACACACACACACACACACACACACACACACACCCCAAACAGGAAATGTTATCTTCAAAATCTTTATCCTGGAACAAATTCAAAGCTGACTGTGAGTCCGGGATCCAAAAGGAAGCATCCAATCTACAATTCACATGCTTTAGATTCTAAAGCATCATTAAAACCAAAGAGGGGGGAATAAAAAGCAACAAAAAGATCAATAAAAAGCAACAAAAAGATCATTCAAAATTTTGATCATTAGATCTAAGAAACCATTTGAAAATGCTGAGAAATATTTGTTTTGATATCATATTCCACATCTCATGCAATATAACACTTTTGAATGATTTGTTAAAAGTTCACTGATGCTCATAAATCATTTAAATGTAATCATGATGATATGATATGCACAATTATTTAAAGAGGGCTACAGATGACCACACTAGTATTTATAAAATGATGTCTATTAAATACCTCTTCTCTGCCTTGCTGCAAGAGGAATTCTAATCTTTTTTTTTTCAGTTACAAGCAGCCTATTCTTACTCCCAGACGCTAGGTAGCCTCCTGGTCTCCCACCTACCTCATTAACCCTCATTCATGTTGGGTATTTTGGTTCATTGC
>CM053608.1:64880605-64941931 GCA_028646535.1 Procyon lotor | reverse complement strand
ACTATGCAGCCATCAAGAGAAACAAAATCTGGCCATTTGCAACGACGTGGATGGAACTGGAGGGTATTATGCTAAGCGAAATAAGTCAGTCAGAGAAAGACAAGTATCACATGATCTCTCTGATATGAAGAACTTGAGAGGCAAGGCAGGAGTTTGGGGGGGTGAGGGAGAGAAATGAAACAGGAAGGGATGGGGAGGGAGACAAACCATAAGAGACTCCTAGACTCAAGAAATGAACTAAGGGTGGCCGGGGGTGGGGGGGTGGGTAGGGATAGGGTGGCTGGGTTGTGGACATTGGGGAGGGTATGTGCTGTTAAGTGCTGTGAAATGTGTAAGCCCGAAGATTCACAGACATGTACCCTGGGGCAAATAATACATTATATGTTAATAAAAATTAATTAAAACTCAAAAAAAAAAAAAGAAATTTCTGTATGTACTAATAATACAAACCACTCAACACTAGTTTCAAACAATGTCTAAATTATGAGCAATGTAATTTAAATAAAGAAAACACAAATGGTTCTTGTTAGCCCACTGTGGGTTAGTGTCTATTTTATTAAAAAATAATTTTGTAAATTAGTATCATTCTATAAAAAAGTCTTAGTCATAGTGTTCAAATAAAAGTAGAATATTTGAATTCAGTAATTTAGACTCTCAAAGTAACATCTAACTTCTGTGTATTTCCTTCCCAACAGCCTGAAATGGGCCCATGCTAACATGAGGTGATCAAGAGACACAAAATAAAATTTTACATCTAAAAATAGAGTTAAGGGGCGCCTGGGTGGCTCAGTCGTTAAGCGTCTGCCTTCGGCTCAGGTCATGATCCCGGGGTCCTGGGATCGAGCCCCACATCAGGCTTCCTGTTCGGCAGGAAGCCTGCTTCTCCCGCTAACATTCCCTCTGCCTGTGTTCCCTCTCTCACTGTGTTTCTCTCTGCCAAATAAATAAAATCTTTAAAAAAAAAAAAATAAAAAATAAATAAATAAATAAAAATAGAGTTAATAAATAAGTACCCCCCTTTCTCATGAAGACCTTGGATCTAGCCTTACAGGGATGATTAGACAAATCTATACCCTAACTGTCACATGTCCAGCTCCTTACCTATCTAATAAGAGGTGAGAGAACTGGGCAGCACGTGCACCAGGAATTAACAGAACGATGAAAAGATCTTCTGCTCTGGATGCTTAGGCATAATTCATCTTTCCACAGAAAAAAGTCTGGCAAATTTTACTAGATTATATTGATAACTAGGGTTAAACCGATGAAAATCTTATCAAATACAAAAAAGTAAAATTGTATAGCCAATTGCCAAAGCAAAAGTTTCAAGCAATTCTATCCTCTCTTAAAGACAAACCAACATCAATAAGCCCACGAGAAATCCACACAAATATGCTTTAATGTGTATGTAATTCCTATAAACTATTCTTTACCCTTTGTTTCCCATATTATATATAAAAAAAGACTTCTATTCTGATTACGAACTATATGGACCAAAGGTCAAGAGGCAGCATTTTGCAGTATCAATCTCCTAATTTGAATGTGATAATTATTATTCCTGTGAATAAATGAAATTTGAAAGACAATGTGCGGACTAGAGTGCTTTTGGAATTGTGTGTATAAAATGCTTGTTCTTGTGCTATATTCTCAAAATGGCAAAAACAGCAAAACTGTGGCATGAGCATCCCAGGCCCAAGGCCTTGTATGCTTTGCTGCTGGGCTTCAGAACACCTTGCACATGGCGCTCCAGTCAGCCCAACAATTCCTTCACTGGTAATGTAAGATAAGAATCAACTGGCCAATCTGCAAAAGGACTGTAATAACAATGTCATAACTTCTAATATCAGTATGAACCAATAACTGGATTTCGTAAGAGGAAACATCAACTTATGGGTATCCTCAGCAACACCAACTGTACGGTTACAGATAACCCTAAGAAACAATTTATAAACTTCATAAAATTAATGATATTTTAATTTTTTAATTGTATTTAAATCACTGACAAAATAAGAAGGCCGTATCTATGATTTCTACACACTAAGAGCAATAAATGGACTATCCTAAGGGCTTCTTTTTTTCAGGGTTCAATAAAAAGGAAGCCCTTTCTTACAATCAAAGATAGCTATTAAGTGGGAGGAGGGATGAACAACCTTACAAAGCTGTGAATCTGCTCACTACCCATGAAACTTGTATTTGAACACAGAGCAATCATCTAATTGGGATGCAGGAGCGTAGAGTACTGATCTGAGAAGTTGGGAAGAGATGACTTCTGAGATCACTTCCAAGCCTAATACACTGGGGCTCTGGGACAGAATGTCTTGCCAGATTATAAGTCCTATTATTGACTCCAGATACATAAGTTGATATTCTTATATTCCCAAAACAGTTTATTAATACTTACCTCTGCAACTTTGAGAAATTCAGATACTCGTGTCATTCTAGTTAGAAATCGTTTGTAAATTTCTAGGGCATCTTTACATTGTCCTTTCTTCATTTCAAAAAACTTTTCTGGAAGAGATAGATAAGCATTTTGAAAAGACTTTTTTTTTTTTTTTTGAAAAGACTATTATATTCAATTTTCTTCTAAGCTTAATACTATTAAAATTTAAAAGAATGTTTGGATCAAAACACTAGGCACTAAAACCTGTGTGAGGTTCTAAAGCTCCTAAACAAAGGGGACCCGTGAAGTTTAAGAACAGTGTTAGGTTCTAGGTGTCTCAAATGGAAGCATTTAAATAATGAAAGCACATTTAAACATAGGAAGTGTCACAAGAAGTTAAACTCATGAGCCATATATCCTAGTACGCTGCTTTAGAAAATAGCATCAAATACTTGCTGATAATCTCAAAAGTTATTATTGCAATCTACAGCATCATTACTTTCTTACTAGCTCACCATAAACTAATAAGCTATGTATCATAAAGCAATAAATTTCTCCAAGTTAAAGAATTCTTTAAATTGTCTACACTCTGTATAATTTGATACTTTTTTTGGCCACAGACGGCCACAGATGATTTCTTGCAAACATTATAATGTGTTTCTTAGTTATAAAGTAGTGGAGTTTTGAGAAAAATATTTGGTTTACCAAACTCATCATAGCTTTCTTCTAGTCTGTAATTGTATCCTGTTTCTCAACTTTCAGCTTCCCAGACAGAAAAACAGAGGATCCTTTTGCTGCTCTCTCTTGCACTCCCAAGACTGGAATTCACAATCACTAGGGTGCTATAGCTCCATTATAATTACATTACACAAGTGCATTTTCTCCGTATGTGTTTGGAAGAAAACCAGCACTTTATCAGTATTTTTGCCAGCCAGTCACTTATAGTTCATTCAGTCAATAATTATTGACATGGCAGATGGAGACAGAAGGCCAGGGTCTACAATAGCTTCCAGGCAACTCTGGGTCATAACTGAAGATGATTTAGTACTCTTCACTATTTTATATTTTCACATGGTGAAACACATGCTATTTTTACATTCTCTCATATTTTAAAGTTCTTAATTTCATTCAGCATGTAATTTTACTACCTTAAAAGTATTTTTAATTTTCTCAAGAAAGGTTTAATAATATACAATTACACAAAGAACTAATTATTGAGGGTAGCTACTCATTACCTTCTGTTGACAGTCTGGGGTAATTTTACATTTAACACGGACCTCCCCTGTAGGGCACTCAAGGGAAGCAAAAAGATCAAGAAAACAAACACATACTGTTTTCCACTTAAGATTTGAGAAGGAAGTGAGTCTTAAAAAATGGCCAAATCTAACCTAGGAGGTATTATGCTAAGTGAAGCAAGTCAGAGAAAGACAAATACCATATGATTTCACTTAGACATAGAATTTAAAAAGTAAAACAAACAAAAAATAAAGACTTTTAAATACAGAGAACAAACTGGTGGTTGGCAGAGGGCACGATGGGGGGATGGGTGAAGTGGATGAAGGGAATTAAGAAATATGACCTTCCAGTTATAAAATAAATAAGTCACAGAGATGAAAGGTACAGCATAAGGAACACAGTCAATAATACTGCAATAACACTGTATAGTGACAGATGGTGAGTACACTTATGGTGAGCACTGAGTGATGATATATAGAATTGTCAAATCAATATGTTGATACATCTGAAACTAAACTAATATTGTATGTCAACTAGACTTCAATTTTTAAAAATGGCTGAATCTAATATTTATCTGCTCTATCCTGTTTTCTGATGCTACAGAAAGAATCTTGGTGCTATAAGGGAACAAACCTTTTTTAGTTTAAACTTTTTGGGGGAAAAAAGGACTTATTCTGGTAAAATATAATTCTTTTTAAACAATCATCACATAAATAATTTCTTCCAAATGTCTAAATTACTTTTCTTTATTATAATCTAAGTTTATTTCTTTGCATCAGATCTTTAGCAAAAACACAAAAAGAGAAATCAATTGAATAATCTCAATTTCCTTTTAGAGCCAATGCATCAGACTCTTAAGCAATTTTTCTCTGTCTCTTCTGGATGCTTTTTAAATTGTTCATATCTTTCATGGTAATTCAGGATTCAGGAACAAAAATAATGAAATTTTTATGGCTCTGGGTTATAATTTCCCAATTGTTTCAGTAACAGTGGTAATGACACAGAAAAACAACATGTACTGACATGGGGGAGCTGTGAGGTGCCCTTGTTCCCTTAGAGACTAGGGTAGGGCCAGGAGCAATTCATATTTTTAACAGAGGGGATGGGTCATCCAGAAATGATTCTCTGTCTTTGTTTCATACTAAAGATAAGATAGGTTGATTTTCAGTATTTGAAATGAAATTCCAAACCTGGCTTTGTAACATGAATCTTTAAAATGTGTTGATAAATTCCCTTTTCATATTAATATTAATTTTCACAGAACTACTGTCCTAAGGAAAAGAACTAGATGAAAAGGAATCTTATTCCTGTGAAATAAACTGAGGCTTTGCACGTGGACTATCACTTATGCCCATAAATCAGAAGGAAAGCATCTTACTACTCACACATCAATTTCATTATAGTGATAAAATGTTTGCAAAGATTTGCAGCACCAACACTGATTCCAACATTAGATGCAGAGAATTGCTCATGAAGTCCTTGATTAAAACCCATAATGTATTTATAAAGCTAATTCCTAGCACTATTTAGTAGACAAAGAAATAGTAAACAAACACCTGTCTCAAAATACTTAGGATAGTAAGCATACCTATCTTCTAGAGTGTTACTTTCAAAAGAGCAATTTGACAGCAACACTGAATGAAAGCCACTCGACAGCAGAAGTGATAAGGCAAGAACGCACACCTCTACTACCACTGTTGAAGTCAGGTCTTTAATATGAAGATACAACTGTCCTTTTCTGTTCCTAATGTTAGCCAATAGACTATCTTTTTCAAATTAGATGAAATAAAAATATATATTGCATGATTATTATTTTGAAACACAGAGAAAATGCATTCTTACTACAATCTTATCTCTGAAGTCAACAAATAGGGAAAGTAAAACAGAGGAGCATTTAAAGAGATGGTCAAGACACACAGAAGAAACACAAAGCTTTATGTGTTTAACTGCTAAATGAATTTTAAAGGCAGTAAGTCTGATGCTCTTGAAGCAGAGGCAGGATACAAACAAGGGTACACTATGAGAGGGCATAAGAAGGAATCAACAGAACTTTATTTCTGATAGCTATGGAGTTGAGTAAGATGAGCAACTCAAAGATAACTGAGGCTTTAGGTTTAAAAGACTATATATCAACAGAAATGAGATTAGAAAGGGCAAATTCAAGAGTTCAGTTTTGGACATTGCTGAATTTTAAGTATCTAAATTTAAGTGTCTACAAATAAGACTTGCAAAACTGAAGCTCGGAAGAAAGGTCATGGACTGAAATAATAGACCTGGGACTCACTGTAAGGATATCTCCATAGGAAACCATAGGGTTTCCAATGAAAATTATAAAAAGCAGAAAAATAACTGGCTAGAAATGAACTTTAGCAAAAACTCACATTTATGAGTGGTAAGGAAGAGCAAGATATGCCCACAAAAGGGAATGGGAAGATCTGTTACTTGGTTTACTGATAAAGATTCCCATCTGGAATAAAGATAATATAGTGTTGGATTACATATTAAGAACAGGTATCTTTCCCCAATAAGGCAAAATCTCTAAGAGCACTGTGTGTGACTGCCTTACCCAACCCCCATTCTCTCTCGTTCGAAATTCATGAGAAGCCACGATGGCAGATGCAAATTCAGTTCTGTAAATTAGATGGACCTGTGAGAAATCTGGAAAGTAAAACTGAGGCCAAAGCCATCTTCCTGTAGAAATGCATCTTGGCTATTTCTGTGACAAGAAAGTTCCAGAAGTGTAAGATTATCCTTTGGCAGCATTCCACTGTCCACCCTCCAGCTTCCCTGGTTTTGAAGAGCAGTGGTTACAGTCACACCCATTGATGTGACTCCCTACTTCCTGGATTACAGCGTCAGGCATCTGGTTTCTAGCTCCCTAAGGCTGTTCTAGCTCCCTAGGGCTGCAGCCAAGGTGGTGGCAGCAGCTTCTTATTTTTAGTGTACTGTAAAGGGGTGACCTCAGAAGTAGAAGCTTCCCCGGTGTGTAAGAATTTATTATTCTGTAAGTCATTCAGCAACCACTTCCTGTAGCCTTCTGATAATTACTTAAGCACCCAACTCCCTACTTTAGATCCCTTTCTACTTAGAGTGAGGACAGTGGTTTCTGTTTCTTGAATAAGCAACAGTATTGGGTGGTGGTAGACCTCAGACCCTCAAAAATGTCAAAGATGGGAACCTGGGATTAGATATGTAACTGACTGGATCCGAAGGCAGTAATGACTACCTGCAACTATCGGAAAATTGGATTCTCATGGTCTCTGCTATATAGGAACAAAATGATTACTTAAATCATCACCTACGGTTTTCTGAAATGAGCAGCTAAAGTGAAGCTCACCAGACCAAGCAGCTGCTGGGAGAGACCACCATGATGGGAATAAGGTAAGTAGAATGTAGAATGGATGGCTGCTCCTGACTCCAAAGGAAAATGACAACAGAGGATTTTAAATTATTGGCTCAAGGCACCAGTCAGATGCTGGTACTCCAAAACTGCCTTCAAATAATCTTATCTCTTGCAGACATAGGGCTGTCATCACTGAAAGTCAGAGAGTCTAATCTCATAAGCTGCTGAATTACAACGTATGTGGTTAAGTTAAATTCCCAGCCTCACCACAGTCTCCTTTGTGAAAGTCAGAATCTTTATTGAGAAGAAAAACTAGAAAGGCACACGGTGATGGGTATTGAGGAGCGCACGTGCTATGATAAGAACTGGGTGTTATACTTAACTAATGAATCATTGAACGCTACATCAAAAATTATGTATTTGGCACCTGAGTGGCTCAGTGGGTTATAGCCTCTGCCTTCAGCTCAGGTCATGATCTCGGGGCCCTGGAATTGGGCCCTGCATCGAGCTCTCTACTTAGTGGGGAGCCTGCTTCTCCCTCTCTCTCTGCCTGCCTCTCTACCTACTTGTGATCTCTCTCTCTCTCTGTCAAATAAATAAATAAAATCTTAAAAAAAAACTAATTATGTACTACAAAGTGGCTAAACAAAACAAAAGCAACAACAACAAAAACTAGAAAGGAGACTGCTTGGGTAAGATTCAAACCAAAGTGAGCTACTCTTGCTAGCAGAAGCTTTTCCTTCTCAGTCTGAAGAGGATGGTCCTGCCTTGCTTGGTGATCCTATAATCAAGCCTATCAAAATAGCCAGCTCTTTTATCCCTATCTCAATAAACAGAGCCCACCAGAAGTAGTTGCTTTCATCTGGTGGGGATGACAGTATACGCTTGCTGTCTTATTTCAAGAATATCAACCTCTCTGGCTGTCATCATCCCATGGGTTATCATGTTAATGACATCAGGCTGATTGAACCCAGTGGGCAAGAATTTCAGTTATGCGAGGTGCCTTGATAAGTCCCATGTATGTCACGGGGTGGGAGAGAGTATTTACGAAAGTTCAGAGACCTGCTACATCAACAAGGTCTTCGGGTCCAAAGGTCCCCCCCATGTGAAAGACAAATTGTTTCACCTTGAAACCCCTATAAGTAAAAGGTAGGAAGAAGTTTGCTGAGCTTTTTTAGTTTCAGAGGTAACATATACAACATGTATTTGTTCTGCTCCAGAAAGAGTATAAGGTATGGTGTCAGATATAAGTAGGACTCAGATCAGGGGAAAACTCTGCAACTGCTCCAAACTGGAACCACATGGGCCTTTGTTCCCACAGACCTAAAAGTACTCAAAGTGCCTACAGTAGATCCAAATGCTGCAGAATGCATCTGGAACACTCCAAAAGGAAAATACAGTGGAAGCCTCTAGTGATCTGGAGCAGAGCCGTGCCTTCTTCAGACAGCAACTAATCTCCTTCCAAAAAACTGTTCTTGGCTTGCTTATAGAGACTGAGATTCTAACTAAAGAATATCAAGTGATCATAAGACCTCAAGTGTTATCTAATATACATACCCATGAGCTGGACAAGTACAAGAACCCTCTATTCATCAAATGAAAGTGGTATAGAAGCGGTCAGCCTCAAGGCAATCCTGAATATCCATGTGGGCTGTGCAAACAGATGGCTCATATTCCCACTGCACCTACTCTTCTGGCCCGTATCTCTCCCTCAAACCATACCTATGGCCTCTGGGGAGTTCCCCATGACCACAGGTCTGAGGAGAAAAAGAATTCAAGGTTGGTTTAGAGATCTCTCTAAGAGATGGTTTCTCATGCCAGCATTAGTTTTTACTATTTTTTTATTTTTTAAAAGATTTTATTTACTTACTTGAGAGAGGGGGGAGGAGAGAGGGGGAGAGAGGGGGGGGAGAGAGAGAGAGAGAGAGAGAGAGAGAGAGAGAGAGAGAGAGAGAATGAGTGGGAGCGGGCAGAGAGAGAAGCAGATTCCCTGCATAGCAGGGAGCCCAACGCGGGACTCAATCCCAGGACCCTGGGATCATGACCTGAGCAGATGGTAGACACTTAACCAATTGAACTAACCAGATACCCAGTGCCAGCACTAGTTAAAAGTGGTTTGCTAAGTCATTATACCTCCACAAGGGGTGACTTTGAGAGAAGAAAGAAATCTTTTATTGTAGGCCAAACTTCAAGCAGTATATCTATCTGATTTCTACTTTATGTCAAAGTGATGACTTTGTCAGAGTGATGGTGTGCTGGGGCACCTGGGTGGCTCAGCTGGTTAAGCATCTGACTGTTGGTTTCAGCTCAGGTCATGTTCTCAGGTTTGTGGGATTAAGTCCCATGTTGGTCTCTGGGCTCAGCGCAGAATCTGCTTGAGATTCTCTCTCTCCCCGTCTCTCCATCCCTCCCCTATGTGCAAGTGTGCGTGCATGCTCTCTAATAAATGAATGAAATTGTAAAAAAAAAAAAAAAAAAAGATGGTGAGGCAATGGAACTATACCAAAATATGAGCAGTGACTAACTGCTGGCCTCAATGACCAGGGACTTGGAAAAAATAAAATTGGAAGATTGCTAACAAGAAGGGCTGGAGAAAAGGCAGTGGATAGACCTCTCAGAATGGATAAAAAACATGAGACGATTTTTATTCCATACAAATGAAGACTAAAGAGCATAGGCCACAAAAAGGTTCTCAATGATCGAGGGATAAGAGGACTCCATATGCTGATGAACATATTGTCTATTATGTCAGAAATGGAAGTCATGAATAGGTCCAAGAACATAATCTGATATATTTGCATCATTGCTAAGTTCTCAGTAGGTCAATACTTGAGATCAACTCTGAGCTTCTACCATGGCGTCATAACCAAGGTAGTATGGAGTCATCTACCAAGTAACAAGTTAAGGATTAATTCCTTTTACCAGGGAAAAGAGCAGCGATCTTTCTATTCCAGAGTAGTTTATCTTGGGTATAGATTTATCACCTCTTCCCATATGGCTTTGCCAGTACCACCATCTGGGGAATTACTCCCTTTCATGGTATCTCACACAATATTATTTTGCTGCACAAGAAGTGAGACAACAGACGCACCCCACGGGATTTGTCTGTCTTAGCATGAATCCCTTCAGTCCAGAAATAGCGGACCTTACATAATGATGGAACAGTCTACAGAGGACACTATTTTAGACCCACTCTAAGAAGATATCTTAAGAGTTAGAGATTCTAGTATATGCTCTGAACCACTGGTCAGTCTATCGTCCATTGTTCACCACAGCTAGAGTATATGGGTCCAGAAACCTAGGAGCTGGAGTGGCTCTTCTATTATACTAAATGAGGTGGCAGTGGCTTCTTAGTCCCTCTCCATCTCTAGGAGTAGCATCAGAGATAGTTGTTAGCACAGTGGAGCAGGACTTACTAGGACTTATTCTAAGAGGCAAAGCCTAGAACCTTCAGTCATTTAGGTATTTTGTGAGTACCAAAATCCCTGCATGGAAATCCCTTCCTGCTTAAAACATCTAGAGTGCTTTGTTTCTCGCACTTAATCTTGACTGACATAAGAATTGAGAAATGTGACCTGAATGAATCATATATTTAGATTTTTATCTATTAAAGCTATGGTATCCAAATCTTCACATTCTGATACAGTCTTTATTCAAAGATACCATTTAGCAAGTCTACCTACCAAGTAAGTTAATAACGCCATCATTGTAGCAAGCAAAAAGTTTGATAAGATCTTTGAAAAGAAGCATAAATGCAGCATTTATGACACCATTTGTTAGCTCATTTGGATGCACCTAGAAAAAGATAAAAATTTAATATTTTAATTACATGTTATCATATGATAATTTTTCTCAGAGCACATGAAAATGTCTCAAGTGATTACTAAGAAATTCACATTCTACAAATCTTCTTACACATCAGAATATTTTATTTTCGTGAATCAGATATGTTTATCTGAACTTCTCATTTTTAAATAACCATAAGTCCACAGGCAGCTATAAAAAGTAGAGAGATTCTATGCACCATTTACCTAGTTTCTCCCAAAGGTAACATCTTACAAAACTACTGTACAATATCATCACCAGGATATTGAGATTGCTACAATCCACTAGTCTTATTCAGATTTCCCCAGTTTCACTTATACTCCTTTTGTGGGGGCGGGGGGGCTTTTCTATCTAATCTTATCACATGTGTAGGCTAGGGCATTTACCACCATACTCAAGAAAAGGGTATGGTTTTAAGAGACATGTCATGTTGGTATTGCCAGGAGGAAGGACCATGACCAGACAAAAACAATTCTCTTTGATGGATGATGTCATTTAAGTAGTCTATATAAAAAGGCTTCTAAAAGAAGGCTAAGATATTTAACTTTTAGTTATCGAGGCTAAAGGTCCATCTTGTAGTTACTTCACCCTGTCAAACACCACAGGAGACCATCATCCTGCTCCAAACACAGGGTTGCAGGAATGCACTGTTTGCAGTTTTCCATGACTTAAATAAACACCTGGAAACCTGTGCAGATAATCTGGATAACCAGTCATCTCTGCCATGCTAAGAGCCTACACGAAGTGTTCGTCTAGTTCATCAAAATGAAGGCGATCTCAATCTGCTTCCCGAGTACATTTCCAGCTTTACCTGGAGCCCACCTTCAAACAGAAGACAGGACTAACTGTGGAGGGCATGTTTTCTAGGGAGATACATACATCAAACTCAAGCAGTGCATCAATCTGTCCCTGCAGTATCGGCATACTCTTCAGTAGCTTTTCAGGAGCCATTGTCCTCATTACACCATCAGCCCTACAGTTGTTTTAAAAAAAAGAAAAAGATGCAACTTCCTTGAATGTGGAACATTTGAGACCATGTGCATTCTTCCAAGCTGCACCCTTCCATTTCCTTACTAATCTCGTGGGATGATTTTGAGGTATTAAGAGGCTGTAGTTGATTTCCCTATCTCCACTACTTCTTCCCCATTCTTGTTCCTCAAGCACATGGGCAGTGCTTTCTTCCTCTCTACACTGCCCTCAGGAAGAAAGCAGTGGTCTGGATAAAAGAGATCAGTTGAATTACTGGATGGATTTTCTCAAATCTATAACAGAGGTGTAAGTTTTGTGAATGCCAGTTTGTTTTTTAAGAAGAGAATACATGTCTTAGAAGTCTTCAAAACCTGTAGAGCTGGGAGTGCAGAGTGTATACAATTAACTCTCAAGGGAAGAAAAATGCAAGCTGATCGGCACAGTTCGGCCAAAAGGAGATGAGAGTTTAACTAGCTGCTGAGGACGCAACCAGAGGTTCATGTGAGAGGGTGCGTCAGACAGGGCACTGAACCCCGTGTCCGCCCACACGCCCCTCATGGGGCCTGCCTCCAGTGATGGTTTGGCTGTGCAGTATTAGAGTAGTTGAGGAAATACCCAGCTCATGTCGAGGAGCTAAAAATGTCAACTTTCAGGGTGTCTCCCACTTCAAGAGTAGAGAAAGCATCCCAAAATATCCTTACATGCCCATAAAGGGGTGCAGAAGTTTCCAAGAAGCTATGGACCTACTGCAGAAAGGCCACAATGCAACTGGGCACATCAGCTATGGCTGCCCAGGGCCATGTAAGAAGTCAGAGGAAGACATGTAAACTAGAATCATCTATAATGAGAAGGGGATGAAGTAAAAACCTTAATTTTATAAAATGTTCACCCAAAAGAAACTAATCTATTTTGAACACACAAGTTTATATTGTTCAGCACCATGATTAAAATGTAATTGAAAACCAAGGCTGGGTCACTGTTAGAAAAACAAAGTGTTGTCTTTTTGTGTGAATTCTTGAGACAAAAATATTAAACCTTCTACAATACCTTGCCATTATTTCAAGTCAGGAGCAGATACAAGATTTGCACAAATTTACGGCTGAACACTTCTGATTAAATTCAACAACTATTTAGAGGGAAAGAAATGATAATTATGAATTAAAATATAAGTGTTTGTTTCAATGAGATTTTGTCAATCCATGGTTAGTATTAATAACTGATTCAGTTATGGGGTGTGTGTGTGTGTGTGTGTGTGTGTGTGTGTAGACGCGCATGCATGATCCTAGGGCATTATTACCTCTCAAGAAGAGATTCCACCATATACACAGTTCAGTTTTACTTCACACACTGAAATAACTATTGTAAACTAGGGCCACTGTTCTTTGAACTCTGAATGAACTTTGTTTTAATTCTCTCCATTTAAAGTTATTTAAAGGAATATATGTGCTTAAGAATTTTGATTTGAATTTAACAAATAAAATTTTATACCATATCAATTCTGAGCAGCAAATCAGATTTTCTGCATGAAAATATAAATAACGTATATTATAACTTCAAGGCTAACTTCTATAAAACTATTGAGTCTCTTTTTCAGGTCATTATAAACCAGGCCTCCATGACCAAAATTATTTGGCATTTAAGCTTTAGTTAAGTCAAGTATGCCTCAAAGAATTACTCTGCTCAAATAAATATGAGAAAGAAAAAAAAAAACATACCCTTTCTTCACTCTGGCGAAATCAAATGCCATCTGTCTGTAAGAGAAAGCCTTTTCATTCAAATATCTACTATAGCGCCTTATGAAGGTAGACATATCATAACCTGGGGGGAGGAGCAGAAGAAGTAAAACTAATTAATAAAATACCTTCCATTGTGTTTTGCTTAGTACTGATTTTTTTTAAAACTCTCCAAATGTAAATAATGTTAGAATGAAGTCAATAAAGGCAGCAGAAAGTCCTCACTTAAAATTCTACTGCAAGCAAAAATACTTTAGGCATGAGACATTCCATGACATTTCAATTTCGTTATGCTACCATCCTAGTACAGAATGTCTTTTCTGATTTTTCCTTGCATTTTTGTTCACCATTTCAAATAACAGGCCATTTCAGGCTTAAGACATGTAGCTATCTGAGAACTATCCATTTGCTTGGTGTGTTCGCCTTATATGTAACAGGCGACCAGTAAGTATGATGAATGAGCATATGACCATAGTTTAAATTTATTAATTTACAAAGAATGTTTAAGACTGGAAATTTTTTTTTAAATTAGGAAAGTATCTTTTATTTCATTGCCTTTTGTACTTTCATAGACAAACATAGACAAACTGTGGGTCTAGAATACTGACCATTAAGGTAAATACTGAAAATGGCAAAAAGTAAAATTAGTATGTAACTTATAAGCTGAGTTCTCTAACAATTAAATATTTTGAAGCTCTACAAAGTAAATAATTACTTTTATATTTTTTCTTAAATACCCAACAGAACCACCAGTCATACTAATTATATATAATAAACCTTACTTCAACAAAACAAAAAATCCTGCATCAAAAGCATTACCCCAAAAATTAGAAAACATATTCTCACCATGGGATCCACTTTTGTCCAAAAAATTACTGAGATTGAACAGTGTATTTCTAGAGGCCAAGTACTGAATAAATCTCTGAAAAACAAAAACTGAGAATTAAAACCAATATTCCCAAATCATATCTTTAAAAATTTCTGATGATAAAGGATATTACAAATTCTCACTATGATTTTTTTTTACTCGCAGTTATAAAGTTTCCTAGTCTGCTGACTTTCTCTGAGGAGGAAAAAAGACTGAAAAGTACTCACTGAATTAGAATTAAATTTTATGATTGTTCATTTCTTTACATAAGAGAAACACTGCAATTTAATATGATTCAACAGGCATCCCATATAAAATGGGTAATTTTTATTTTATTAATATTTTCCAAAATTAAGTATTTTTGTGAAAGCAATTTTCACTTCAAGGTGCAAAAGGTTGTTCCTAATGGGAAAAATAGCTTTATTGCTCCTTTCTTCTCTAACATTTTTGCCCATTAATATATTTATATGGTATATACCTTTTAGGTACCAGTAATATTTAATATTTCAATGTCTCCAAGAGAATGTCTAACTTCATATTTTTTTTAAAAATAGTTAAACAGAAGATTAAAATTGTACTCTCAATGATTTTGAACCATATATTTCCTCTTCTTCTCTTAATTAATGAAAAGTAGAAAAGCCCTCCATAAATGCCTCCTTCCCCAAACAAATCAAGAAAATCACTTCATTTACCTCATTTCCATGCACCATGAGATGATGTGTTGTGACTAAAGCTTTAAATACAACCACCCAGCTACTGTTTGTTGCCCTCTCAAAGAGTGTGTCGGCCATCTGAGGAATATTAACATTGGTCTCATTGGTAGCCTGGATCAAATCTATAAAAGCAGAAGAAATCCAACAATATTAATCATTACATACAAAACTTCATTTCAAATGTTAAACATTTAAACTAAAACAGGAGTCCCAAAATTGCTTTAACAATAGCTAACAACCAAATTAAAAAAAAAATTAAGCCATAATATTTTTGCACATGCACACATAAATACATGATTTAGCCAATGCATTTATTTTTTCTCGAATTTATTTTTTTCCATTGAATTCTCTTGTGTGTCCTTCTCTGAATTTTATGTTTCCTGGTACTGATGTCATTCTTTAAAATTACAAACTCCAGGAAAGCTAAACCTCATGTTAACTCTTCTTTTCTAGTACAATGTCTCAAACATGTGGACGCTTACTCTGTATACCATTTGAAGGCAATAACATAAATGTGTTTCTTTGAAACATTAAGCAGGTAAGTGCACACTTCACTTAGATTTTAAGTTTGATGAGTACTAATAAATACATTTGCCACCTAAGTGGCAGAATGAGAGCAAAGAGTAAAAAAAAAAAAATTACATTACACTTACCTAAGCTTCCAAAAAAAATACCATGCATCCATTAAATTACTATTATGTGACCTGAGTTTATAAGAGTAAACCTTTAAAATGCATTCACTGTCCACATTTACTTATTAGCTGTATGATTTCAGCTGTACCTCAGGGGAAAAATTTTTTTATATAGTAGCCAAGGTGGGCTGCCCAGCATTCAGAAAAAGTGGTGAGTGCTGTCAAAAAGTTATCTGAGGCAATCAAAGATCAGCATATTAAGAAACAGAAGCTAGCTAAGCCACACTGGGCAGACTTCAGAGTGGTATAGTTGACCCCTGAACCACATGGGTGTGAACTGCAAGGGTCCATTTTCACACTTTTTTTTTTTACAGTCCACTACCATAAATGTATTTTCTCTTCCTTATGATTTTCTTAACAACTTTCTCACTTTATTGTAAGGAATATGTTATTTCACACATGTAACATAAAAATAGTGTTTTTATGACTATGTTACCAGTAAGGCTTTGGTCAACAGTAAGATTTTGGAGGAGTCAAAAGTTATGCTCAGATTTTGACTGTGTAGGTGGTTGACGCCCCTAATTCCCTAGCATTGTTCAAAGGTCAACTGGTACTTCCTACAGCACAGTGTGACCTCCTCAGGACAATACTATAAGACTTCACTCCCAGGCCACACCCACCTTGCATATGATACTCAGTTACAAGAGAATCCCATGCAACAAATGCAGAGACACAGACCCATCCTTCTCTTTACTCAAAATCCACACTCAGTAACCATACAACTATACATTTGCTTTATGCATTTCTGTATTTTACAAAAAATGTTTTAAAAAAGTTGATACTTTATGTCTGAAATAAATTCTAGGTAGAATAACTGTTCTGAATTATAAATGGACCAGACCAGGCTTTACTTTTTAGGTTATTTTAAATTCCAGTCATCATCCCTATTCACTTTAACACCTTCCCTCAATGTTTTTCCTTTATTAGAATTCTACTCATCTTTCAGGAAATCTTTCCTGGTCCCCTATGCTGCTTTAAAACCTGAAGCATTTCGTTCCTGGTGGTTATTCAGGTTAGATGTGTATGGGTCATAAGTTTCTACCATACCAAAGCCCCTTGATGGAAACAGTCACGCAAATGTCTGTTTTCCATGCAGAGCTTTCCAGAGCATTGTGCACAATAAAGAACTATTGAACAAAATGGACAAAACCCCGCATACTTTAACCCAAAATATAAGCAAATAGTTCTTTTTTTAAATTAACATATAATGTATTATTTGCTTCGGGGTACAGGTCTGTGATTCATCAGTCTTACACAATTCACAGCACTCACCATAGCATATACCCTCCCCAGTGTCCATAACCCAGCCACACTATCCCTCTCTCTTCCACCCTCCAGCAATCCTCAGTTTGTTTCCTGAGATTAAGAGTCTCTTATGGTTTGTCTCCCTCCCCGGTCCCACCTTGTTTCCATTTTTCCCTCCCTACCCCCAATGACCCCTGGGCCCTGCCTCTCAAATTCCTCATATCAGAGAGATCGTATGATAATTATCTTTCTTTGATTGACATCATGATATATGGTTCTTTAAAAAAGAAAAATCACAGGGGTGCCTGGGTGGCTCAGTGGGTTAAGGCCTCTGCCTTCGGCTCAGGTCATGATCTCAGGGTCCTGGGATCGAGCCCCGCACCGGGCTCTCTGCTCAGCAGGGAGCCTGCTTCTCCCTCTCTCTCTCTCTGCCTGCCTCTCTGCCTATTTGTGATCTCTCGCTCTGTCAAATAAATAAATAAAATCTTTAAAAAAAAAAAAAAGAAAGAAAGAAAAATCACTAAGCTGTGACACTGTTTTGTAAGGCTCTATCATGGGACTATTTTACACTTGAAATTCTGTGCCAGTCACAAACTCTTCTACTCATTTATTTATTGAACTGGGCTCTGGGGATACAGAAACATATTGCTGGTCAGAAGAGACAAATACCTGTTCAGATAATAGAGAAAACCATATATGAAATGAGCAAAGAGAGGCAGCGAGAGAGAGCAAAGAGAGCCCAGGTCCAGCGGCTAGCTTAGCCCCTGTCTAGATGTACAACTCCAGCAAATTAAATCTCTTTGACTTAGGCCCTCATCTTTAAAATGGGAAGTAATAATTGCTACCTTTCAGGACTATTATAAGGATTGTCAATTGTCTGAACATAGTAGGCACCCAAAATAAATGTTTGTAAACACTGCCATACACACACTGCACTATGAGAACAGAGTAGGGTACTAGGAAAGACTCCATGGGGAGGATCCTAAAGTCAGTTCTGCCATGGGAGAGGAGTGAGTAGGACATATTGACATAGCGTGCAAAGTGGGAGCCCTAAGAGGTGGTGTGTCCTTGGAGAACTGTGGAGGTCTGGGGGCTAGGTATGTGTGGGCAGGTAGTAGGAGGAACTTAAATAAAGAGCTAGGAATCTCACACACAACTGAAGAGTATGGACTTCACTCTATGAACCAAGAGGAGCCCTTGGAAGTATTTTAGCAGAGAGGTATAAAACTTCACTTCTACAGTCAACCACATCATTCAGCGACTACTAAATTCTACCTTCAAAGTAAGCAGAGGCATAGGAAAAAGAATAATTACTTTTGTCTGGAAAGATATACTAGAAGACAGGAAAAGAGGAAGGTAGAAAGCCCAGTCAAGAGTCAGATGAGGTTAACCAGGCTAATGAATAGGCAGTGGGAATAGAAGGAGATAATGAATAGAGCAGAAAGATACTCAGTTCAGGAGGCTCAACTGATGGGATTTTCAGATGAGCAAATGGATATTAGAGGGGAAGGGAAAAGGGATTGTGAAAAATTTCAGATTTCTGGTTTGGAGCCAGTAAATGCTTTTTTTACTGAAAAGGGAGGAAAGTTGGTTTCAAAGAAGACAAACTATTTTGAACACAAATATTTGAAGTAGCTGCTGGAGATCTATGTTGAGATGTCTGATAAGGGACTAGAGGCATGTTCTAAAGTTCAGGACAAACATTTAGCCTTGAAACAAATCTGGGAGTCATCAGCAATGAAATGAGAGCTGATATCACGTATGCAGAAGAGGTACCCCAAAATCCTACAAAAACAATGGAAATAATGTTATAAATAAGTAAAGAAATAAGAATCAGAGCTAAGAAAGACCAACATTTAAGAGATGAATGGAAGAAAAGTGAGTGAAACAACAGTCAGATGGTAAACAGAAGCCCAAGAAAGTGAAATAGTGAGAGCCAAATAAGAAAAGAGCTTCGAAAATTCAAGAAGCAATTAGGGGTCACCAATGACAAAAACTACAGAGTCCTCACAAGCTGAACGCGAAGAACAGAACATGTATAACTATGGGACTACTGCCATGAGAAGGAAATAAAGCTCAAATATAGACTACATATGAGGGTGAGAGAGAGGAAGGTTTTTTTTTGGTGGTTTAAATGGGAGACATTTAAGCATGTTTAAGACCAAGTAGGAAAAGGCAAAAGAGGTGAGGGTAAAAAGAAAATAGAGATGACTTATGGGAAAGTCTAGAGGCAGAATGAGCTCTAGAATTCAGGGCTCACATGTCAGAATTAGCCTCAGAGAGAAGGGTCATACACCAGGAAAGGTAAGGATGGGTGGTGGAGTGGAAATGAAGATGATCAGATATAATGCTACTGAGAAGCATGTTCTTGATGAAGGAGAAATTGTAACTTTTATTAAATCTTGCCCTTAAAATATTTATTTTTAAAAAATCCTATGTCAGGGGTTGGCAAACTACTGCTTGCTGAGCAATCTGGCTTGCTTGCTGTTTTTAAATAAAGTTTTATTGGAACACAGCCATGCCCATTGTTTACATACTGTCTAAGGCTTTGCTTACATACTGCTTTCACGCTATCGTGACATAGTTGAATAGTTACAGCACTCAACTCAAATTAAATTCAGTGGTCCAAGAAATCTAATATTTATCATCTGATCCTTTAGAGAAAATGTTCGCTGACTCTCTTCTGTTACTAAATGGGAAGTTTGCATCAAGCCCCTCTGATGCATAACAAAGATTAATGGCTGTCTCAAGCAAAAGCAATTGTATGTTAGAACTGGGAGCTGAACTGATTACTTGTGTAGACTCCTATTCTACTTGAAAGAATGACTGACAGACTTCAAACCATGGTGATTCTGACTTGGTATTCAGCAATTACTTTCTCAACAATAAAGTGAGCCTGTCCCTTCAACGAGAACAAATGACAGTACTGGTAGCCAATGATAAAATTCAATCTTTCAAGTAAAAATCAGAATTTTAGAAAATTTGTGTCTGCCACAGTAAGCTTCACAATTTTCATGTTCTCTGATAAGATTGTTGGTGACATTATTGATTATCACTTGTTCGTATTATATAATGAAATAGGAAAACATTTGGAAGATGTATCTCAGTGAACCAGTATTTTTCAAAAGACTAGTATGTCATGTTACAAAATCATTCGAGGTGCCTGGGTGGCTCCACTGGTTAAGTGTCTGCCTTCGGCTCAGGTCATGATCCCAGGGTCTGGGGATCCAGCCCTGTATCAGGCTCCTTGCTCTGTGAGGAGCCTGCTTCTCCCTCTCCCTTTGCCCACCACTCCCCATGCTTGTGCTCTCTGTCAAATAAATAAAGAAAATTTTAAAAATATATACCTTCAATTCATTCAAAGTAATGATAGACCAATGCCAGTAGACCTTAACAAAACAGAGTACAAAAAAAAAAAAAAAAATCCACTGATGTAGTTTCAGAATCAATATTGTGATATAAATTCAAGAAAACACCACTTAAAGAGTTATAGTAAGTATCAAAGGATATCCACAATTTTCTGAAAGTTATTAAAAGCATTTTCCCCTTTCCAATTGTATATCTGTATGAGGACAGATTTTCTTCATACACTTCAATTAAAACAATACATCTCAAAAAATTGAATATAGAAACAGATATGAGCATCTATCTTCTACTGAGCAAGACATGAAAAAGATGTGTAAAGATATCAAACAATACCATTCTTCTTGCCATATTTTTTGCTTTGGAAGATAATTATTTTCCCTACGAGTATTATCTGTGTTAACTGTATCAATAGGCTTATTATTGTTATTTTAAAATAAAAAAATTTTAATTTTCTCAGTTTTGATTTCTAATACATTAAATATCTAAAGATACAGCTCACATAATTGAAAGCTCTTTGAATTCCTCAATAATTTTAAAGTACAAAGGTATCCTGAGACCAAACAATTTGAGAGTTACTATTCTTCGTATATATCTAAAAAAAGAATTGCTAGGTTGTAGAGTATCCACATATTTAACTTTACAAAATGTTTTTACATAGTGGTTGCAACATTTATATTCTCGCCAGTAGTTTATATAAGTATCTGTCTACTGCTTAATTTGCTCACCATATAAAGGGTTTCCATTTAAAGAATTTCAAAAACTTAAAGCACAGACATAAACACACAGAAAAAAATGTTAAATTTTTATTTATTTTATCATATTTTAATTCTTTAGAATTCAAAGCGTTAGCTGACAGATCTGGTGTCTATTTAAGATTTATTTATTTATTTGTCAGAGAGAGAGAGAAAAAAAGAGTGTGCATAAGCAGGGGGAACTGGAGGCAGAGAGACAAGTAGGCTCCCTGTTGAGTAGGGAACCCAATACAGGACTTGATCCCAGGAACCTCGGATCATGACCTAAGGCAAAGGCAAATGCTTAACTGACTGAGCCACCCAGGCATACCAGATCTGGTATCTTTTTTTTTTAAATCAATTAATTTATTTTTAAAATTAATTTATTTATTTGTTTGACAGAGAGAGATCGCAAGCAGGCAGAGAGGCGGGCAGAGAGAGAAGGGGAAGCAGGCTCCCTGCTGAGCAGAGAGCCCGATGTGTGGGGCTCAATCCCAGGACCCCGAGATCAAGACCTGAGCCGAAAGCAGAGGCTTTAACCCACTGAGCCACCCACGCACCCCAGATCTGGTATCTTTTTAAAGATGGTTTTAAAATAGCTTTATTGAAATACAACAGACATTAAAAAGACTGCACATACTTAAAGGATATTATTTGATAAGTTTTGACAAACATGCATCCGTAAAACTGTATCAAAATCAAGATAATGAACATATCCATCATCCCCAAAATTTTTCTGGGAGACCTTTTATAATTCCTCCTTCCTACACCTTGCCATTCTTTACTGCTGTCCCTTAGCAACCACCAATTTGCTGTCAGCCAATTACTTTAGTTTGGATCTTCTAATACAGTAAAAATTCTCTAATAAAGAGAATCATATATTGGAGGGAGGGAGGCAAGGGAGATGTCTGGCTTCTTTCACTTAGGATAATTATTTTGAGATTCATCTGGTTGTTGCATGTTTCAGTAGTTCTAATAGTTCATTCCTTTTTATTACTGAGGCATATTCTGTTAAATGGATACAGCAAACTTGTGCATTCATTCACCTATTGATGGACATTTGGAGTGATTCCAGTTTCTGATTATTACAAGTAAAGCTGCCATGAACACTTGTATACAAGGATTTGTATGGACATGTGCTTTCAATTCCTTGGGTAACTGCCTAGGAGTAGACTGTTTAAATCATTTTGAAGTAAATATTTAAGAAACTGACAAACTGTTTCCAAAATGGTTGTATCATGTTGTATCATGTTTCACTTCAGTTTATTTTTTGCTATTCTAACGGGTGTGCCATGGCATCTCATGGGGTTTTTCTTTGCATTTCCGTACTGGCTACTAACGTTGAACATATTTTTCATGTACTTTTTGTTACTTTATTTGCCATAGGTATAAATTCTTTGCCCATTTTTATCGGAGTGTTTATTTTCTAATTGTCAAGTTATTTTGGATCAAGTCCACTATCAGATATCTAATTTGCAAATATTTTCTCCAAGTCTTTGGATTCTAATGTCATGCTTTTGACAGTGTCTTTTCAAAGAAAAGAAATTCTCAATTATGATGAAGTCCTATTTTTTCTTTAAAGGTTCGTGCTTTTGTGTCCTAAGAAATCTTTGCTTGAGTCAAACTCACAAAGATTTTCTCCTGTGTTTCTTCTAGAAGTTTTACAATTTTAGGATTATATGTTTAGATCTATAATACATTGTTAGTTTTTTTTATAAATGGTATGAAATATAGATACAGGTTCTTTTTTTTTAATATATATCAAATTGTTCCAGCACTATTTGTTGAAAAACCTATCCTCTCCTACTTTTTATTCTTTCTAACTTTGTACCTTTGTCAAAAATCAACTGACCACATATCTTGAGGTCTATTTCAGGCCTTATTCTGGTCTATTGATCTATTTGTCTGCTTTTATCTCAATACCACACTATCTTTATTAATGTAAGTTTTAATGATTCTTGAAATCAGGTAGTGTTAGCCTTCTAATTCCGTTCTTTTTCAAAGTAGTTTTTGTTCTTTTAAATCCTTTGTATTTCTGTAAGTTTTATAATGAGTTAATCAATTTTAATAAAAAATGTCTGCTGGGATTTTGAGTGAGAATATGTTGACTATCAATTTGGGGTGATGTGGCATTTTAGCAATACTGAGTCTTCCCATATATGTACATAGTCTGTCTCTTCACGTATTTAAATCTGCTTTAATTTGTCCCATCAATGTTGTGCAGTGTTTAGTATTCAGGTCTCAGATATATTTTGTCAGATTCCTTCTAAGCATTTCATATATTTTGATTTTAAATATACGGTAAATGATAAAAATGATGGTAAATGGTATTATTTCTTTTTCATTTCCACTTGTAATTGTTCATTGCCAGTATTAAGAAATAAAACTTGCTTTTATATATTGACTATATCACACAACTTTGCTTAACTCATCAATTCCTTTTTGTAGGTTCTATTATATATTCTGCATAGATGAAATTATCTGTGATAAAGTCAGTTTTTACTTCTTTCCAATCTTGATACATTTTCTTTATTTTATTTTATTTGTTCTTGGTATTGGTATTGGTATTGGCCAGAATCTCCAATGCAATTTGAAGAGTGGCAAGAAAGAACTTTCCTTTCTTTATTCCTGATCTTAAGGGGAAAATAATTCAGTTTATTCAGTTTCTCACTAGTAAATGTGATGTTAGCAATAGGTTTTTCACAGATATCCTATGTCACATTAAGGAAGTTTCCTTCTATTCCTAATTTGCTGAAAGTTTTTTAATCATAAATGGATGTTGGATTTTGTCAAATTTTTTTCTGTATCTATCTGATGATCATATGGTTTTTCTTTTTCAGTCTATTATGGTGAATTACATTGATTTTTTGGTAAATATTTTATTGATTTATTTGAGAGGGAGAAAGTACACAAGTTGGGAGGGGGAGCAGAGGGAGAAACACAAGCAGACTCCTTGCTGAGCACAGAGCCTGACATGGGGTTCAATCCCACAGCCCTGAGATCATGACCTGAGCCGAAATTAAGAGTTGGATGCTTAACCAACTGAACCACACAGGAGCTCCTATATTAATTTTCAAATGTTAAACTAACCTTGCATTCTTGGGATAAACTCCTTTGGTCTTGATATTTTATCTATCAGAAGAGTATGTGACTCTTGATCTCAGGGTCATGAGTTTGAGCCCCACATTGGTGATAGAGATTAAATAAAATTTTTTTTAAAGAATTTTTACATCTATTTTCATGAGGGATATTGGTCTATAGTTTCTTTTCTTGTAATATCTTTGTCTGGTTCTGCAATCAGAGTAATGGTCTCGTAAAATAAGTATTCTCTCATCTTCAATTTTCTGGAAGAGCTTGTGCATAAAATTGGGATTATTTCCTTTTTCAACGTTTGGTAGTCTTCTGGGCTGGAATTTTTCTTTAAGATTTTATTTATTTATTTGACAGAGAGGAGAGAGATCACAAGCAGGCAGAGAGGCAGGCAGAGAGAAAGAGGGGGAAGCAGGCTCCCCGCTGAGCAGAGAGCCCGATGTGGGGCTCAATCCTACGACCCCAAGATCATGACCTGAGCCGAAGGCAGAGGCTTTAACCCACTGAGCCATCCAGTCGCCCCTGGAATTTTTCTTTGATAGAATGTTTTTAACCATAACTTCAATTTCTTTAATAGATATAGAGTTGTCTGGGTTATTTATTTTTGAATGAGTCTGGGTAGTTTGATTTCGTCAACACATTTGCCCCTTTCATATAAGGTGCTATATTGGCATCAAGTTGTCAGCAGTATTCTCCTATTGTCTTTTTAACATCTATAGAATCAGTAGTGATGTCATCTCATAATTACCTGATATTGGTAATTTATGTCTTTTTTTCCTTTTTCTTTCTGATCACTCTGGGTAAAGTCATTTCAATTGTATCAATCTTCCTAAAGACTCTGCAATTCAGAGGAAACTCCAATTTAGGTGGGGTCCTCCACTTTGTGCTACAGCCTGGAACTTCTATCTTGACAGTAAGCCTGGACAATCCCAGAACTCACTTTGTTCTCCATCCCTCAGGGATCACTGTGTCCTACCACCTGATGTCCAGTATATTGAAAACAGTTATTCGATATACTTTGTCCAATGTCTGAGTTGTTTCAGTCAGGAGAGTAAACATAAACCCTGTTACTTCATCTTGCCACAAAGTCTAAGTCTGTCTTTTTGGTAGTTTTAAGCAGTTGAAAATATATTAGAAAATCCCTCTGAGGCAAGATAATATCAACAAAATTAGAGAATAAAAGAAACAGATGCAAGTGGAAAAATAACTTTAACTTTTGAGAGTTGTAAATAATTCCTCACTAAAATAAGAAAATGGCAACAAAACTGAATAGCTCTCAAATTCTTGAACGCCTGTCTTTTTCCACTACTACATGAGACTCTCAACCACCTCCACCATGTGGAAAGGTAGCACATGACAGAGCCCTTGTTACCTCTTACCTGGACTGCTCTGTAACCTGTTCTCTGGATCACCTCCAGCCCAACCAGATACACTTGTGGAAAAATAACTGCCCAAGTGTACACTCCTGATCTTGGCCGTCCCAAGCTCAAAAACTCCCAGGGGCCTCCTGCTGTACACTGAATTAGATACAATTACCTCAACTCTGAGTAAAAGATCTTTAATCAGAAGGAGCAGCTACTTTCCTACTCTTTGCTGTGAATGCACCACAGCACGTGCACCAACAGTATGGTACTGATACCTTTCCATGCCCCTCTTATTGCCTAGAACGTCTCTGTTTTCACTCTTTCGAGATCTCAGGTCTTAAGGTAATCTCAAATACTATACCCTCCAAGAAGTCTCTTCTAACATTCCTCTCAGATGGAGAAGAGGCTTTAAGTTTTCTCTTCCATGTGGAGAAGGGCAAAGGATACTAGAATTGGGTACACAGACGTGGTTTATAACCTACTTCTGCTACTTATGGGCAGGTTCATTTGACCACTCTGTGGCTCTGTATTTTCACCTTGAAATGGGAGTAATATTAACTACCTTATAGGACAGACATTGTCATTTATGCTCATCTTTACACATCTTCATTACAGTCCTTATTAAATAAAATTATAATTGTTAATTTACATTTATCTTCGCTCTATTGGAGCTCAAGATCCAGTAAGTAGAAATGAGGTCATTATCTGTATCTTTTGATCCCTGGTACCTAACACAGGCCCTGGCATATAAAAGACACTTAATAAGTGAGACGGATATGACTGGGTTAGCATTATCTGCCTCAATATAAAGTACTTTCACACTAAAGCTGATAGTTTGTATTAAAGGTCTATTTCTTTCCATAATTATTACTGGACACAACTGAATCACCAAATTAGAGTTACTTTCTATGTCATTGATGTATATATACTTTTATCAGCAGCTTAAGTTTAAAAAGGGAACTTATATTCCATTTTTAAATCTCTCCCTAGGTTTAATTACAAGATTGTCATACCCCACTAGAATAGCAATTTTCCTTAGACTGAAGGACTTAGACTTTCCCCAGAAAGGGGAACAAAGACTGATCATTCCTTTACCTACAATCATCTTTTAAACTTACCCCCCCCCAAAAAAAAGAGAATGAGGAGCTAGAGAAGTGTCCCGTGATACACTAATACACAGATTTTAGACATTAACATCTTAAGAGTATTTGCCATGTGAACTTATATATAAATTTATTAACTGTTCTTTTAAATTTGTATCTTTTTTGCCTTCTTTCTCTACTCTTTATCTTCCCTCCTATTAGTTAACAGCATTGGAGAGAGCTCAAACATTTGAAAACAGGAGGTAATCTTTCCAATTTAGGCAATACAAAAAGATAATGATGCTGATGGTCTGAGGTTGTTTGGGCTCAGTATGAATGGCAGACATCAATGGTTGCCTCACCGATACCTATTTCCTTCTCAGCAAATGCCACCCATCACCCCTGCCTGGCCCACCCATCAGAAAAATCAAAAAATGCCAGATACATGCCATCCCTGTTTCCCTTGTAGCTAGACATGGACATACAAAGGGCAGTCCTTTGGAATAAGCAGTGTTGTATAATGAACAGAGTAGAAACATGCCTCCTCTCCTTCAGTGGACACAGCTGTGTATGCATGGGACATGACGGTCATCTTGAGAGACAAGAGGATAGACTTGAGCAAGCTGGAGCCAGCAGTGGGGAAACATGAAAGCCCCTGGATCTATGGTGCTTCTGAGCCGCTAATCGAACCCTGGAACTGCCCCACCTCCAGACTTTTTGTTAAGGAAGATAGTAAATTAGCTTATTAGTTCCAGACTTGGGGTATTCTGTCACTTGCAGCCAAAAGAATCCTGAGGGACGCAAACTACAGCAAAACACAACGAAAGGAGCCAAGCCCATGACTTCTACAGTGTCTTCAGCTCTAATATCACTGGAATATCACATTGTTTTTGCCCTTTTTGAGTGTCCAATAACCCCCAGCAGTGCCTTCCCTTGAGATAAGGGGTCCTTTGTATAGAAGCTCTGTTTCAGGTGAGTTGGTTATAGGAACTAGAATAAAGAGCATAGATGAAAGGATTGCATTTTGGGAAAGAGAAAGAGAATATCCTTCTCCTGTGCAGAAAGAAGACCTAATAATGTGAAATAATTTTATAAAATACAAATTTTGCCTATAGAGCTTCTGAAGTGACACAGGGAAGACTGGAAAATAATCAGAACAAAAATATGAAGGAGGTGGCTGGACATCTCAAAGGGTAGGGAGAGGTGCTGGGAGAACTGGAGCCAGTCTAGCTAGGCAGGGCTGGGAATGAGGAATGAAATGACCAGGTGAGGGTTGAGGTAGGAGTGATGCCTAGAGGGGAGGTGCTGAGAGCTGCACAAATGACAACAAAGGTGGGACAGCAGGAGTGAGAGTTGATGACCCTCAAATGTTAAGTGTAGACAACAAGGCTGAATGGGGCAGGAAATAAAAGAACAAACACCTGTGGCTTTTCAGAAATCAGTGGGGGAGCAGCTTGCAAATATGCCCTATATGAGGAACAGTATTTGCAGAACTTAACAACAGTATCTTTCTTCAAATAAATTCTCCTTTAAATAAAAAGGTACAGGGGCGCCTGGGTGGCTCAGTCCTTAAGCGCCTGCCTTCGGCTCAGGTCATGATTCCAGGGTCCTGGGATCGAGCCCCGCATAGGGCTCCCTGCTCAGCGGGAAGCTTGCTTCTCCCGCTACCATTCCCTCTGCTTGTGTTCCCTCTCTCGCTGTGTTCCTCTCTGTCAAATAAATAAAAAATCTTTAAAAATAAATACATAAATAGGTACAAAATGTGAGCTTTTAAACTTTTTTCACTTAATTTAGTCAATATAGATACATAAAAACTTTATTTGTATCTTTATATTATTACAATGTGAATGAACTTTAATGTAAAGTAATGTAATTTTTCTACACTAGGTAAACTATTTCTAAACTATTTTTTTATCTCAAAGAAAAATATGTATACTTTGTAACTTTCTTGTGGTCCTTTGTAGAAATGTGTACAACAAAAATGTCCTTCTTACAAGATTTGTTCTCCTATAGGATTTTGGCAGATACAGAATAAGGAGATTCAGTATATTGCGTAGTTAAGTCCTTTAGTTAAGGGTTTGGAGCCAGATAAGACCCATCCAGTTCAATTACCATCTGTTATTTAATAACTGTGTGACCTTGAGCAAAGCTGTGTCTCTTAACTTCCAGTTTCTGCAATACTATGATGGAGCTAATAATGGTACCTGTCTGACAGCTGTTTTATTAAAGTGGGTAGGGCAAGCAAAATATCTAGCACAAAGCTTGAGACATAAGGGATGGATATCAAAGCATCCATAAATATATATTTTATATACAATATATAAACACATATATTAATATATATAATAATATAATGGATATAAATCCATCATTATATAAATAACATCTATATTTACACAGAGATATACAAACTCTACTATACCCATAGCATAATGCTCACTAAAAGGGATGGATACACATATGCACAATTATAATTAGAATCACCGTTTGGCTACTTCTATCAGAAAGGAATTGGCATAATTTTGTTAATTCAGTGAACTTACTCATTAAAAAATATTCACTGAATGCTTATCATGTGCCCAGCAGAGATGAGTACTATGATGGAAAATAAAATAAGGGGATAGGATAGAGAACAATAGTGGGTACTGTTTCAGATAGGGTGACCAGAAAAGGCCTCCTGAAGGAAATAACATTTTTTAAAGAGACGTAAACACAGCAAAGAGGGAAAGAGAAGTAGTGTAGGGAAGGCACGTGCTTGTATATATGTTGTTTCTCTTTCTACCCACTTTCCCCTACTCTGTCATTCTCAGCTTTGACTTCATTCCAACCACACAACACTTCATTCCCTTACATATGGGAATGCCATGCCTTATGTAATCTTTGAATTCTGTTGTCTGTGGAGCACATAAAAGGATGTCCTCAGAATTGTCAATCATTTAGGCATCATGGCAAACTATACCCAAAAGTATTCTAAACATGAGTCAGTCTGAGGAGCAGGCATCAGCAACTTTTCAAAGTGAATATTATAAATTACTATGATTCCTCTGACCCATTGGAGTAGAGGAGATCCTGACCATGCCCTTCCCCTTTGTAGCATCATGAGTCACAAAGCATCAAGGAGCCAGCTTAAGTGCCCAACCACCTGCCTGCATGAATCTGAGCCCTGGGCCATGTACCACACTACTGTGCAAGATTAGGGCCTGGGAAATAGGTAAGAAGTCTATGTGCCAAATACTGCATCCTCAGTTAACTCTGATTAAGACTCTGGTGGTAGAAAATCATTAGGACAGAAGTCCTAGGTGGTTCAGTCCGTTAAGTGTCTGCCTTCGGCTCAGGTCATGATCCCAGGGTCCTGGGATCGAGTCCTGCATTGGGCTCCCTACTCAGTGGGGAGTCTGCTTCTCCCTCTCCCCTGCCCCAACCCCTCGTGCTCTCTCTCTCTGTCTCAAATAAATAAATAAAATCTTTAAAAAAAAAATCATTAGGACAAAAATTGGAAGTTTCTATTTTTGTCTTTTAGGGTCCATCCACAGCCTGCTCTGGCATTAACAATGTAACCTTTAAGCAAGTCACTAGATTTCTTTAGCCTAGAGTCTTCATCCATGAGGGAGAAATAGTCATCTGTGTCCACTAGCCATAATACTACATTGCTTTTATATTTTATTCTCTTCTGAATGTTTTCTTCTAAATCACCATGTGGTTCTCAAAAGAACTCTACGCTTTAAGGGCCAGATGACAGTTTATATGAACAGAACTTTAAAAGGACATGTAAAAAGTAGGTAGCACTATAGAGGTAGAAGACACTTGTAACAGGCCACTGAAACAGACGATCTTGATGTTCTGGGCAATCCACAAAGAACCTCAAGCCAGTTCTCTAAGCTGGCAGTAATTGCTAGAAGGATAGCCTTTGCTGACTTCGTTGCCAGAGCGATTTTAGAAGATACGTGCGGTGTGGGGTTTCTCATTTCCTTCTACTGCTACATGACAATCAATGACCTGTGTCTAGACTTCAGGGGCGTCAGGTAAATTCACTCATGTCCTATTTACTTCATGACCTTAAGTTTTGTTTTTGTTTTTTCACAGAGCCTAGGTCTAAAAGTAAGCACAAGGGGTTTACATTTAAATGATCACAAAATTTAAATGATTAAAATAAATGATTAAAATAAAATTCAAATGATCAAGGGGTCTCTCGAGAAGAATTTGCCATCTTAGTAAATTTACCATATCCCAGCACTCATCAACCCTGCGTGTCCTTTTAAATATCTAAGTTCTTCATGTCCTGACCACGGCCCATCACTTCCTATTCCGTCCTCCGCAAGGATGAGCCACTTCATTTAACTCTTAATATGCAACACTCCTTTTTGAGGGTTCTCAGGCCATTAAGAAAATCAGTATTTCATAGTGAAGACCCGAAGAGCAGAAAGGCGGCATTGGTTTTCTGTTCCAATCAAGCTCCCTACCAACATATGTGCAGCTTATGTTTTCTAAAAATAAACAGTATCCCAAAATGGCACCTCCTGCTGCCGACACTCAAGACTTTTCCCCTCTGCTGTAGATACAGCCTAAACTCTAGATGTCTCTCAATTCATATCCATCTTTAACTCCATGGCTAGTACAGGGCTGGATTTTATCTACCTTCCATTCCTGCTCCTCCCCTTGGAAGGATTCCTTGGCAACATTTCCCAACATCATCCTATCTCCTGACCTTAATCCAAAGTCTTACTTCCATTTTCAGAACACTTCATGGAATTTCCTAGGAGAAAACATCCAAAAAAACACCTAATTCTATTTTCTTTCTGAAATACCAAGGAATACAACTTTAGTTCTTCATACATTTTTATTATATAAATATAAAACTTTATCTTTACTGCAATAAAAGGAAGAAAAAGAAAAGTGTAAAGTGGTAAAGTGTATTAAAGTGAAGTGAAAAGAATATGTAAGCTTCTCCTCCACACAGATGCTTAATTCCTAAGGGAAAAAAAGAAAAGGAAAAACTGAGAAAGGGTTCTCCATTGGCTTTAGGGGAACTGAACAAGAGCTGCCGAGACTACATTTACTGATGAGTGGATCATAGAGACAAAAGTAGTGAATGATCAGAAAATCAGATGTAACAAGAGGTGGCAACAGCAAGGTAAATCAGTAAGTTGACTCCTGAAACACTGGGTCTTCTCACTATCTCTTCTTTTGCCCCCAGCCCTGAATATCAGAAAACCCCCACCAGGCTAACTTAAACCACTCTCTTCTATTCAATGGCCAGAAAGAAAGAATTAAGTCCCTGGTTCCTAACAGATGAGGGGCCCAGAAGGGCAATATCTTTCTGATGATCCATAATGGAATTCACTCTCTTTAACCCTAAATATTGCAACAACAGTTAGTTTCTTTGGTAGGTTAGTCCCAAGCTTCACTATTCTTCAGGTACATTATGATTACTATAGGCTCAGCTGAGACATCCAGGGAACTTAAATACTAACCAGAACATTGTTCTAGAGGAAGGTAGTATTTAAGATTTACAAAGCTTCAATGTCATAACTGACATAAAAAAGTTATATACTGCTCATGTTCATTTCTTTAGATAAGCTAAATCAAAATATAACCACATTTCCCATTACACAGACAATGCTTTATTATTTATTCTTTTTTTTAAGGAAATTATTTTTTTAATTATTTTTATTAACATATGATGTATTATTTGCCCCAGGGTACATGTCTGTGAATCATCAGGCTTACACATTTCACAGCACTTACCATAGCACATACCCTCCCTAATGTCAATTCTTAATAGCTCTTTTTAAAGATACCTTAACATCTCTTTGGCACTCAGAACTAAGAGCTAGTCAAGTTAAATATAGTTATAAAATCTTCTTGGCCACACAGTTAATTCGCGTCACAGAAAAAGCTAAACCTCTCTCATGTGTATTGGTAAAGTCCAAAAATTTAGGACTAAAGAGTTTATCACACCACAACTCTTCTTGCCATTCATATCTGTACCACAATCTGTGTCTAGAATCTTATGCAATTAGTCCACAGTAATAGATACATCACTATACAATTTAAAAGGAGCAAGTAAGGTTTTAATGTTGGCTACTTCTTCTTACCCTATTCTATAACTTCTGATCTCATTTTCATTTCCCTTCATTCATATGGTATAAAAAAAATCTGGCCCTGTTATTTTCCACCAAAAATTCACTCTTTGGTGGTCCAACTCTTTAAAACTCTCCATATCTAAATGCTTTAGGCATGCTCTGAAGATCAGCAGCTTCCCAAATGTAGGATATGCTGGCCATCAGTTTCACTCCATTCTCTCTAAATCTAATTCTTCTCAGTTCTGCCCATTTCCTCACAAACTTTTTATGCTTACTACTAAGAAGTATGATATATAACTTTGCAAGTGTTTTTTTAAGTTCCCTGGTGTTCAGACTAGAAGTTTCTTAGCTTTTGCACTACTGACATTTTTGGGCTACATAATTCTTGGTTGGAGGGGGTGGGGAGTGTGCTGTCCTGTGCACTGCAGGATGGTTAGCAGTTCCCCTGTCCTCTACCCATGAAATGGCAGTAGCACCTTCCCTCCCCCAGTCAAGACCATCCCCAGATAGTGTCAATTTTCCCCTTTGGGACAAAATTGCCCCCTGTTGAGGACTGCTGTCTAGTATAAGAATTTGGAGGTCTCAGGAGATCAAGACAGGCTAGAGAAGGGCCCCCAGGAAGCTGTCTCAGCTTGTCATCAATATTTTCTCCAGTTTCAATTATGAGCAGAGGACCATGCTGTGTGAGTAACAGTCTATACAAATGAAATATACAGGATTTACAGTTAGCATTTACTGTTATAACCAAATAATATTTACAGAAAAGAGACTCACACCTAATCAAGGTCAGGAGTCCCCAGCTTCTGAAGGGGTTATGTCCCAAAGGTTGACAAGTATATTTAGAATCAAGAACACACTCAGTTGAACTATCCAAAATAATCATTATTGTCTCAGCAAAAAAAAATGGCTTAACAACATCAGCAATTTCATATAATTCAACCTAGTAATTTCTTTCTGTAAAAACGATAGGTTCCCACAAAATCCTATTGAAGTATTCTCCCCCTGCTGCCTTTTTCTCTTGAGGTCCCTGAGTACTACTGACTTCATTTTTTTACCAAGAGCAGTCACTGCTTTTGTAGAGGCTGTCCACCTCTCTAGTCCCTGAGGAACAATATGCACACAGCCTCAGAACTGTTTTGACCCTGCAGTCCAAGGACAGAGAGGCCTATTTTTCCATGTTTCTCTTCAGCTCTTTTCTCCTATTTGTGTAGGTCCTCAAAATAAAGACAAATGAGGAGTCTTTGGATATACAAAAGACAGAAGATTCATCTATAGTTGGCAATATGACAAAGATTACTAGCCAACTGTCTCTCTCTCTCTCTCTCTCTCTCTCACACACACACACACACACACACACATACACAGACACACAGCATCAAAGGAAAAACAGATGAGAAAAGAAAAAAAGAATTGCAATTGTTGGAGGTAAAATACTAGAGAAAACAAGAAAACAAATAACTGAAGGGCATACACTTAGAGCAGCAATAGTCTATCAGAGATGACAGCAAGGATTGTGAGGTAGATTAAAGGGCTCGCTATCAATCAGCAATCAACCCTGAAACCAATAACTCGTCCCAAAGATGACTAATCATGGTCTACCACTCCTCTAAAATGTTCTGAAATAGAGAGTGATGGCAGGAATCCTGGACTCAAAAATCCCCGAGCTACGGGTTTTAAATGCGAAGCTCTATGGGTCACAAAGCTCGCATTATTGAGTCAGAGAAGTAGCTCCCTTGAACTCTGACACCCTTCATACCTCCCTTCCATTTGGTGACATGACAGTCCCCTGTTTTCTCTCAACTTTGGAGAAAGATGAGCCCCCCTGCCTTTCTAGCCACAGCTCATTCTGGGCTCCCACCCCCTCGGCCTTTCTCCCTACCCACTCCCTACATCTTTATTCTTTTGATTATACCCTCTCCATTGTAGCTTTTATTTTTTAAAATATTTCATTTGAGAGAGAGTGAGAAAGAGAGCACATGAAAGGGAGGAGGGTCAGAGGGAGATGCAGACTCCTTGCTGAGTAGGGAGTCCCATGCAGGACTTGAACCTGGGACCTTGGGATCATGACCTGAACCAAAGGTGCATGCTTAATTGATTGAGCTACCCAGGTGCCCCTTCCTCTGTATCTTTTAAACACGTGCTTAATATAGTCCACTTCTGAGGACAAAGAAACATGAAATCCCTCTCTTGACTCTGAGTTATACTGTAGACTCCCTAAACTCACAACCTCTCTGTTTCTTCACTTGCACCTCTGGAATCCACTACAACTTGGTCAGTTCCTATGAGCCTCTATGAAATGACTGTAATCCTCATTGAATCTGCTCCAGGGTCAGCAGTGATCACTAAACTGCCAAAACTAATGGGTACTCTCTAGTTCCCACCCTAATGCATTTCATGTGCCACTGGACAATCCTGACCTCATTTTTGAAGTTGTATTTCTAGGACATGGGAGAATCACCCTTTGACCCTTCTGGCCCTTTCCTTATCTCCACCTTTTCTTCTCCATCTCCATCAGGGCTCCTCTTCTTCTTCCATTCTCTTAAATAATATAAGTCCCCAAGACTACTTTCTTAGTCAAGACTTAAAAAAGCAATCTCTTCTATGCCTCTACTTCCACTAGACCTGGATAATTAAAAGAGATTAGAAACACAAAAATGGAAATCATTATCTTCTCTTCAAACCTATTTTGCCTAGCCCATAAATTGGTATCACCATTCAAAAGGGCACCTTAGCTTTCTAGCTCAGCACTTTCCCTTCATTCTGTCTTGGTCTCGTAGTCAATCAATTGCCAAGTCATACAGATCTCCTGCCTTGTACCTGTCTCTGAAACTTTCTCTGCTCTGCCTTAATCATCTTATCATCTTCTCCTTCAAATACTATCCCACTTTCTCATAACTTGTTCCCTACACATTTTTTCTTTATTTGTAATTGGCTCTCAATAGTATATTCCTAAATACAAATATGAGCATGTCATTCTAATGAAACAAGTAGCTTCATATACTCAAGTCCTTCTCGACTAGGTTCCTCAATATCCTAAAGCAGCCACCATAACATGACAAATCGACTTACCTTTCATGCATCTGGAATGGTATTAGTTATATACCATCACTGGGAGAGTTGAGGAAATAGTAAAATCATGTTCTATGTTCTGTAGTACAGATGAGGAACTCTGGTGGAGAAAGGTTGACACAGGCTCCTGCTGCCCAACCTCCATCATACCCTGCTACTTCACACACAGACTCCAAAAATGGGAGCCCCCTGTGCTCTTTTACACCTGTCTGTATTTGCATATGCTGTTGTTCAAGCCTGCATTCTCTTCTTCCTGTCTACTCTAAGGCTCCCATTCATGCTGGATGTTCACACAATACTTTCATTGGGAGCTTCCTTGGACTTTGCCAAACAGTCCTTTTCACAGTTTCTTTATACACCTTTAGAGCTCATCTTATGACATCACGCAAGTTTATTCACATATCTGTGTGCTTTACTAGAACATGAGCTCTGGAAGACATCACCAGCAAAATTCCTGAAATATAATGGATATAAAGCAAAACATTTTTGAGAGAACCATAATAAAGGCTTCTTTTCTCATCCCCAAAACCTGTGTTAGAAACTCAAATACTTGGAGCTCTATCCATTATTTAAAAAGAAAAAAATCAGAACCTAATGTCACATTGATGTCAAAACCAGTTACAAGAAACCCTTGAGTCACCATGTAATGACTCCTCTTTCTCAAAGGAACAGATGGAGGGAGAAACCCATGACAATTATTCTTAAAATGAGTTACACCAAGATCTATGCCTTTTTTCCAGAAGACAACCAACATGTGGAAAAAGAAAAAAGGGAGGATGTATAATATCTGCATAGACCTTGCTATAATTCCTTTTAAAGATCATACCTGTTTGCTGCTCTAAGTTCCTGTTACAAAAAGGAGCAAAATTCACAGACATGTACCCTGGGGCAAATAATACATTATATGTTAATAAAAAAAAAAAGGAGCAAAATTTGTCCCTTGCTGTGTAAACAAGGCAAAAATTATGATTGGATGCCACAAGCCCAAAATTTATGCTTTAAAGAAAGCTGTAATAAGGATCAGAGCACACTCCACATGGACATAGTTGCCTGGTCACGCCCTCAGGGCATGACTATTAGCAAGGAGGAAACCCCTCTGTACCATCCCCAAATAGAGAGAACTGCACCAGCTCATTCATGCTGGAAGACATCTTACTTCTGGCAGAGGCTGTAAGCAGTAGGAGCAATGCTTAATGTGTTGCTTGGCACAGAAGAACAGAGAGAATCAAGGAAATCAAGAGCACTTTGATTCTCCTTGTCCAAAAACATTCATCTCAATGTTATTAAAAAGAATTAAAGTGAGGTCCAACACAAAGAAGTATCATCCCTCTTTTAGCAAGTTAAAGACTACTGCACACTGCTTAATTTCTTATTTAACCATTTCATAGGGCAAAACTAGACATGGAACCTGTCCTCTTGAACTCTTTCCTTTTCCTTATCACCACACTAAGTATTATAAACTTCTTCATGTCTTTTACTCTATCCATTCTTCCAATTTCCCTGTACACGCCATCTACCAGCCCTTTAGATCTGCGTTGGTCTTCTCAGATAGTCTTACCAATGGACTACAATCCCTCCAGTCCTCTCTGCATTCAACAAGACCAATGTTCCTAAAACATCTCATTGAGCTCATCATTCTCTTTTCCTAAATAACTTCAATGGTCTATCACCTACACATAAAATCCAGTCATTTTTGTCTTACACTCAAGGCCCTACCTGATGAATCCCTAAACCTGTGATTTCTTTTTATTTTTTTAAAGATGTGTTTATTTTAGAGAGAGAGTGTGTTTGTGTGCGCGAGTGGGGCAAAAGGCAAAGGGAGGGAATCTTCAAGCAGGCTCCCTGCTAAGTACAGAGTCCACCATGGGTCTCCACCTCACCTCCCTGAGAATATGACCTGAGCCGAAATGAAGGGTCAGACACTTAACTGACTGAGCCACCTGGGCACCCTTCCCTACATCTGTGCTTTCATCTCTCTTTTTTTCTATACAATTTTTCTATACAAATATTTTTATACAATTTTTCTATACAAACCCTAGCTGTTTGTCCTTAACATCTTACTCAATTTACTTATTTATTATGTGTATTGGTTATCAACTATCTTACCTCCCACCTCAAATATAAACTTTCATAAGGAAAGCATTTGCACCTGCTTGGTTCATAGATATAACCCTAGGCATTTAGAATGGTACCTGATATAGAGTAGACATATTCATTAAATATCTGGAATGCACTCTGCCTTGATTTCAACTGCCTCATTCTAGCCTTCATATCCTATAGTCAGCACTGATTTTTTTTTTCTCATGTTTTTTACTTAGGTCCTTCCTATATCAGGCCCACGAAAATTCTTCAAAATCAGATGAAGTCTCTCAGATATAAACTGACTAAATAGTTAACTACTATTTTTGTTACATCAAGTATTCTTCAGAATAAGGTGGTCATATGTATACAACTCATAGTAAAATTCAGCATTTAGTTTTTAAAAAGTTACGGGCCACAGAAGTATTTAACAACAGAGGGCAGAGTGAATGTAATAAATTCATCAGAAGGGGGCGCCTGGGTGGCTCAGTGGGTTAAAGCCTCTCTGCCTTTGGCTCAGGTCATGATCTCAGGGTCCTGGGATCATCGAGCCCCGCATCAGGCTCTCTGCTCAGCAGGGAATCTCCTCCCCCTCTCCTTCTGCCTGCCTTTCTGCCTGCTTGTGATCTCTCTCTCTGTCAAATAAATAAAATATTTTAAATAAATAAATAAATAAATAAATAAATAATAAATTCATCAGAATTTAAATACTAAAGAATCTCTTTTAGTCAAAGAACAAAGTTCTGTGCTTAAACTGTGGCTAGTAGGTCTTTAGTGACTAATTCAGCAAATAAATGACTTAAATTTAGAGCCCAATAAATTACTTAAATTTAGAGTCCAGGCCCTTAAGTGGAGATAAAATCACTTTTACATTTTACTTTTATATTGTCTTTAGGTAGCTTGGTTGAATTTCGGGTGTAATATATTAGAGTCTAAACATCCTTCAGGACAATGACTACAACCATTTGGATTAATAGAATGATTCAATGGCTGACACTAAATTTACCAACTCTAATTTCAATTAGTAGAGCTTAATCAAACTTTTCTTTAGTGCTGTTGCACAGGGGGGTACAACTGAATAAGGATGAAATGAAAGCCAATTTCCATAGAGATTAGAAACAACTTGAGGCACTCTTACCACCATGTTCACAACTGCACATTTGGCTAATTAACGATAATGCCTTTTCTTTTGTTGATGGGCATAAAAGTCCATTTAGACGCTTATAGTGTCTTACTTTAATAATAAGGTATGCTTACTAGGTTTCGGTTTTCTTGGGTAATAATTCCTATATAAACACTTAAGTCACTGATAAAGGTCAAATTTATCAAGTTTTGATACTGAAGAATGGATTTAACAGGATTGATTTAATTGTAGTTAGGTATTCTGTGCCTCATTTAAGCTAGCTATTAACTCTAGCTTGTTGAGTTCATACTGGGGTTTGATGAGCTCTCGTACTATAAGTAGAGTGAAGTGTTCTGTGGTTCTGTGGTAAATTATCAGTCTCTTCAAGCGAACAGGTTTATTGCATGGATTTAGAGCTGTTTTTACCTAAATTATGAAAAGGAAAGATACCATTTTAAGGAAAAAAACAGCAAATTATTCCATGCCCTTCAGGAAATAATAATATTCTAAATAGGTCATGTGTTTGTTATGAAGTTCACTTGAAATTCAGCTACAGTGTAACTGTGGTGAAAACTTCCAAATCATACCTGTATCACCAAAAATGTAAATATGCCAAGAACTTAAATATAATTAATAATATGGTTAATAACATTTTTTCTACATGTATTTCTTTTCCTCCTACAATTTTGTTAGTTCATCTCGGGCAGAGACCATCATGCTTATCCATGAAGATACTTGGAGAAAAGGCATTTGAGACAGAGAGAAGAGATGGTACTAAGATAGATACCTCCCTGACTTGCTCAGAAACAGTAAGAGCCCATCAATATGCCTGGAGCCCAGTGTGAGGTGGAGGGGGCAAAGGCCAGATCCTATGGAGCCTTGAAGTCCATTAAAATGGCTTTTAGTTTTGGGGGTGAATGAAATGAAGGTTTTGAGCAAAGCAGTGCCATGACTAGAATTACATTTAAAAGGATCAGCCTAGCTGTTATGACGAGAATACACTCTTGGAGGGAGGAGGGAGGATAGAAGCAGATTTAAGCAGTTGTGGCAGTAATCCTGGTAAGGGAAAATGGTGGCTAGAATTGGATGGTGGCAGTGAAGGTGGTGACAAGTGGTGAGATCTATATATATTTTGCAGACAAGCAGAGCCAACAAGTTTTCCTGACTAAATGAATATGGGGTAGGAGAGAAAGAAGAGTCAAGAAGACTTTAATGACAAATGACTGGACAGATGAAGTTCCTGTCAACTGAGATTCAGATGACTCACATGAGATTAACCAGGTTTGGGGGCAAGACGAAGAGTCCAGTCTTGGATGTGCTGAGTGTAAGAGTCTGAAAATGTTTCCAAACTCATACATTTTGCCTTCATAGTTTGCCTAGCTAAAAATGTTAGGTTACCCCAGTCTCATAGCTCTCCTTTCCCTTCAGATACAAGCCCATGGCTTCTTTTTTGTTCTTCTTGCTTTGTAAGTTTTTTTTTTAATTTAAATTCAATTAGCCCACATATAGTACATTATTTTCAGATTTAGTATTTAGCAATTTATCAGTTGCATATAACACCCAGTGCTCATCCCATCATGTGCCCTCCTTAATGCCCGTCACCCAATTACCCCATTTCCCTACCTACCCACCTCCCTTCCAGCAACCCTCAATTTCTTTCCTATAGTTAGAGGCTCTCATGGTTTTTCTCCTTCTTTGATGACTTCCCATTTAGTTTTCCCTCCCTTCCCCTATGATCTTTGCTGTTTTCTATATTCCACATATGAGTGAAATCATATAATTGTTGTTCTCATTAATTTATTTCACTCAGCACAATACCCTCCAGTGCCATTCACGTCAATGCAGATGGTAAATATTCATCCTTTCCGATGGCTGAGTAATACTACATTGTATATACATACCATATCATAGCTTCTGTAGCAGAATTCCTTTCCCATCTAGCCTTTCTATTTTTTAAAAAAAGATTTTATTTATTTGACAGAGACAAAGGAGGACAGAGAGCACAAGCAGAGGGGAAGAGCAGAGGGAGAGGCACCCCGCTGAGAAGGAAGCTCAATGTGGGGCTTGATCCCAGGACCCTGGGATGGTGACCTGAGCTGAAGGCAGATGTTTAATGGACTGAGCCACCCAGTCCCCACTCCACACCCCAGCCTCTCCATATTATTCTCTTGGTAATGTCCTTGGGCAGGCCTTCATTATCACTTGACTCCCTCCAGTACTTTTATCTGCTCTTTTAATTCTCCCTAAGGAGGGTGTCTTCTACATAACCACATGTACATTCCCCAAAAATGAATCTGATGATGGCACGCACTCCTTAAAACTCTGCTGGCTTCTCACTACTATATAAAATAAAACTTAGAGCTGGCTTCTGATTTTTTTTACTACATTGCTTCACCCTACTTGTCTTTTTCTTTTCACGGCACACTATGTCCTGCCCAGTCTTGCTTCTCTGTCTGGGAGACTCCTGTTCATCCTCCAATATCCAGCCAAACATCTTGACTTCAGAAAACCCTTTCCTGACAACTTTCGGGCAAAATTGGCCATTCCCTCCTCTGTGCTCTTCCAATATATCCACCATACCTTCACTGTATCACTCATAATGATGAATCATTACTGGTTTGCTTATATATCTATCCTATAAGGCTCTCAGTAGAGTCTGCTTGTCTTACCCCTGTTTTCCACAGCATCTCCCCAAAGTACACTCTCTGCTTACTGAGCCCCTGAGGGAATTAAGTGTTGCTCAAAGGTACCTGTTCGAGATCTTTCAACTTCAAGTCTGCCACCCTTCATGGCTCAGGGTGGGGCTTGGACCATCCTCTCTCATTCTGTGTGCAACATTAGCAATGAAGACCTTTAAGACCATCCAAAGAAAGAGAAGCTGGTAGCAGGGCAAAACAGCTTGATGACAAAGCAGCCATCGTAGCAACTGAACTGCCAGCCCTTCATATCTGGATATATTGTGGTCTTTAGAATGTGCCTATGAGACTACATAGCACAGCTTTCAAATAACCACCCGCTTAAATCCTAGCAATTAAAAATTCTATTTTGGCTCTCCTACCGAATTATTGAATTATAAGAGCAAGAAAATCAACCCTAGCAAATTATAGTATGGTCTTCAATAAACATTTAGAGCAATGATAAATGAACTTTAACACATTGTGCTCACATAAAAAACAGTAAAAAAAAAGATTACGAGAAAAAAAGAAACACAAGAGAAGCACAAAAAATGGAAACTTCCAAATAACTTTGGGATAATTATCTTTAAAATATGATAAATATTAACCTAATTTCATAAGATGGGCTGTCTTTATTCTAAGTTTAAGATCAAGAGAGGATGGGGCACCTGGGTGGCTCAGTTGGTTATCAGTTGGGCTGAGGTCATGATACCAGAGTACTGGAACTGAGTTCCACATTGGGCTCCTTGCTCAGCAGGGAGTCTGCTTCTCCCTCTGCCTTCCTCCCCTCACCCCCACTCCCAGCTCCTGCTCTCTTGCTCACTCTCTCTCAAATAAGAATGGTACTCTTGAGTCAAGGCAAATGTTCACCGTTTTCACACTTTTTATAGCAGCTGGCCAAGTTTAGCAATTTAATAAATTAAAAAAACACAAAAAAAATGTTCAAAAATAAAATAGCTCATATTTATAACCTATTTAAGATTTTGACAGACTCTGAGAACTATAACTTCCCTAAAGTTCTGTCTAGTCAATTAGCCTATTAATAGTTACAAATTCTCAACCACAGCCATACAGCTTACTTACTGTTAGCTATAAGGATGAAATTCTTACATACAAAATTTTAAATGATTCAATTATTCAGCTAGCAGTTTTTCAAAATGTCTTCAATTCAAACAATGAACATAATGCCCTAAGCATTATTATATTTTGCTACATAGTACTAAGCCTCTTTCACCTTTCTATTAGTATTAAAAATTGTCTAAGTCCTTCAAATATATTTCACTATTAATATATACAATATAAACTAAGATTCACCATGAAAACTGATCTTACTTTTAAATCAATTGTACTACCAATTCAAAAATTTTTCTCTAAATATTAAAAAACACTCTTTCCTCAGGGGACCTGGGTGGCTCAGTTGGTTGAGCAGCTGACTCAGGTCATGGTCTCGGGGTTGTGCGATATAGCCCCACATCAGGCTCTGCCCCTCCCCCATTCACTCTCATGCACATGCATACTCTCTCTAATATAAATAAATAAATCTTTAAATCCAAAAAACTTTCCTCAAGGGCAATTCACTAATGCTTAATGGAAAACAGTCTATCTAGTGTCTCTCCATTTCTAGTCACATCTTCAACTATAACCTGAGAGCAGTGCAAAATGCTAACATGAAGAATGTAGGCCCAACAATAAAGTCACTCCATATATTTTAGTTTTATCACTTCCTACATCTTGAACATTTCCATGGATGAATACCATTATTTTTCTTTAAGAAGAATCCTCTTTTACTAAAAGACTGTATTTGAAAAGCTTAATATCTAAAAAATGCTAAATCTAAACCTATACTACCAAGTCTCAATATATTTGAGATTATTTTAATCAAACATAAGATACACTAACACTTTTATAATTAGTACTAGCATTTGTTGACAGAACAAAACAAGATCATGAAACCAGATAGTGAGGGTTTAAGTGCCTCATTCCTTTTTCATATCTTCTAGGAACAGACTATTATCCCTCAAGTAACACAAGATCGGCACAGAGCAGCTGAGGCTGCGCTCTTTTTGCATAGTTATTGCTGCACACAGGACCTGAAAGGTACTTAAGAGGATAATTGTTAGGACCCAAAAGGGTTTGCCTCTAATAACAATAATTTGTAATTTAAAGTCAAAGCTTGGGGGTGCCTGGGTGGCTCAGTGGGTTAAAGCCTCTGCCTTCGGCTGAGGTCATGATCTCAGGGTCCCGGGATGGAGCCCCACATCGGGCTGTCTGCTCATCAGGCTGTCTGCTCATTGGGAAGCCTGCTTCCCCCTCTCTCTCTGCCTGCCTCTGCCTACTTTTGATCTCTGTCAAATAAATAAATAAAATCTTTAAAAAAAAATAAAGTCAGAGTTTATTGTTATTATTCCTGTTTTTAAGAAATCTATTCATTAAGTGTTACCATATCCCAGGAAGCCTTAGAAGAGATTAAGGCCTGAAGAAAGAAAGTTAATCTGGACAGTAGCCAGATCATAGCCAGAAAACAACAGAGCCTGCCTCCTATTACCTGTCCTCTGATTACAAAAAAAGTGGTCCTTCTGCTCTACCTTCCACCACCTCCCAAAGTCCTTAATTAACACATATGATAAGTAAAGGCTTCAGTAGCAAGTCATCAAAAGACAGAACTGATTAGGAGCAAAACTGGCTTAAGAACAGCCATTTGAACCCAGCCCCTCCACCTTTTTTCCCATTAGCCAGAGTGGGGCCTTTGCCCATCTAGTCAATTTGCTAATGAACTGTTTTTTACTCCCTAAAAACAATCACGTGGTGCTTTAACTGGTTTCTTTTCCGATTATTGCTACTTGTGGCACTAGAGACACAGACAACAAGCAAAAAATATGACATAAAGTACCCCCACAAGTCTTATAGGGACAACCTCTGATAAAATCCTGACTTCTCCCCTCATTATCTGTGGGACCTTGGGGGAGTTCCCTAACCTCTTTGGCCTTGTTCTCCTTCTCTGTAAAGCAAGGATAAGACTATTTACTCACGGGCATTTGTGAGGATGGCAGCAGTCGATAACATGCAATGCTCATGCATGAGCCTCTCCTTCACCCCAGAGAGCCCCTTTATTATTCCCCATTTAAATCTCACAGGAAAAGACAGTTAATGTACTACACATCAAAAAGTGAAGAAGCATCTTACATTAAAAAAGAAACCATATCCATTGTAGGTACCTAAGTAACAATTCAAAGAAAATTTCTTGGTACTGAAATGCTTTGTATAACATATTTTAAGGCAATTGATTGATATCAGATTTGATGCCTAAAGAAAGTTAGATCTTAAATGCAAAAATTCAAACATCCTTTCCCTGTCTCACATTATCTCTAACATTCTCTGTTAATGCGAAACATAAAACCAGGAACCCTGGCTATTATATTAATATACATATTTATATATATTTATATTTATTTTATATATATTTATATATATAATATATATTTATATATATAATATATATTATATTTATATTATATATATTTATATATATAATATATATAATATATATTATATATATTTATATATATTATATAAATATATATAATTAATAATATTATATTAATAGCCCCTTGGCTATTAAACAGAACAAGGAAGAACTTCTCCCCATGGCCTATCCACACAAATCACTGGATTACTAGATTTTAAAGAAAAGGTCATTGCAGGATGAATTCTGGGCTTGGAAACATTCAAGTTGAATGCCAATCTGGAGTTCTGGGTAAATCCAGCAAATGCTTTGCCTTACCATCTAGCATGGATAAACTGCCTAGACAAGGGATGGCAAATGGTGTTTCATCCCAAGTGCCAACTATGATTGACAGTAGAAATCCAAAGCATTGTCTATGGATGTAATGGGAGGCCAAATCAAAGCTTTGAAGAAAATTGTGCCAGAATCAATCTGCAAAGTCCACCAAGGACAGAGAAGTACACAGTGAGTCAACTGGCTGGCTATTAGTCATCCGTTTCCAGAATCATCTGATCTCACTGAAATAAAAATTAACAGCAACTAGCTTATTACTAGATATTAACCATCACATGACTATAACAGCGAACACAAAACACATAACACAAAAGTGTTTTCAGACATAGGAGACAAGCCATAATCCAATTTCTTTTTCCACGGGCATGGTAGAGTCAACGTTATGTGCTCATATGCAATTTCCTTCTCCTGGATTCACAGCTAGTTTTCATTTCCCACTTTCTCCTCGTAAGGCCACTAAGTTCTTCCCAATGGAATATAGGCTAAATTATGTCTAGGCCTGGACATAAATCCTTGCCTGCAATACCGCCCTTCCATACCCCTTCTTCATTCTGTCCTCTTTCCTCTGTCAGATAGATGCATAGAATCCAGTGGAGGACTCTGAAACCCTGGTGATAGAATCTCTAGATGAAAGGAGCTATCTATAGCAGACTGAGATGTGGGCAAGACATAAAACTTGTATCAAATCACTAGCTCTTGGGATTACCAACAAGGTAGTTCTGGTTAAGATCTACAGCCACATTATCATGCCACAGACTCATAAAGATAAACCATGACCCAAGTAAAGCATATCAGAATTCTTCCCTATGAATTTATAAAACTAGATCTAGGAAGACAATCCCTTTCTCTTGGTGGGGCTGTGGTGGTGATGTGAGCCTAGGAGCTTTAGTCCACCATGTTTCCGGACTCACTGAGAAAGTTAGCTTGTGAGAATGAAGTATGTGCTCAGCCACTATTATGTGAAATGGAAGCAAGAGAAATAGGAGAAGGGGTGGAGAATCCTAAACAAGCACCAGAGAGGCCCAGTTCACCTTAGCTTTCCCTCAGCTTGTTTACAAGGGCCAAAATGATCCTGTCTTTGCCCAAACAAGTTTGATCTGTAGTCCTGTAACCCATAATCAAAACAGTCATGATTAATATGGGTATAAAATAGGAAGTGAAAATCCTTCAACCCACAGATAACATTTTGGCATATACCCTACCCATATATGTATCATGAATATACACAGTACTTTTTTAAAAAAAAGAAAATTATGGGATGCCTGGGTGGCTCAGTTGGTTAAGCAGCTGCCTTCAGCTCAGGTCATGATCCCAAGGTCCTGGGATCGAGTCCCACATTGGGCTCCTTGCTCAGCAGGCAGCCTGCTTCTCCCTCTGCCTCTGCCTGCCACTCTACCTGCTTGTGCTCTCTATCTCTCTGACAACTAAATAAATAAAATCTTTAAAAAAAAAAAAGAAAATTAGATCATATCTGATAAATTGGCTTTACATGTCAGATAAACTTTAACATCATTTTTCAAGGTTGCCCAGTATTATATTATTTGGATATACCACCATTTTTCAATCAAGTACTTAGGTGTATTTAATTTTGTATTCCTACATATATAGCTGCAACAAACACCTTTGAATGCATACTTCTCTGTAGTTTGCCAATTATTTATTAGAGATAAATTTATAACCATTAAATTGCTGGGATTTAAGAGTTTTGAGTAATATTGCCAATTTTCCCTCCCCAAAATTTGCACCAATTTATATTTCTACCAATTAAGTGCCCAATTTATAATCTTCTTTATTCATCTGAAAAAGTACTGCTGAACTCAACTGAGGAAGCACTTCTTTCTGAGTTCACAGCATTACTGCATGAACTGATTAGCACACTCCACAGAAGAGCCAAAGTCACTATATTCCACTGAAATAGAGAACAGACCCTTGACAGAGTAATGTTATTGCAGTACACAGTTCTTTATAAAAATGCAATAAAGTATAACTAAAAGTTAAGTGACTCCTTTGGAACTATGATGAGCTCCCTTGTGGGGAAAAAAGTACAGAACTACAAAGCAATGAGGAGATGCAAGTGGTAAACAGTGGGTTTAGCCTGATCTTTAGCACAGCCTCAAATCAGTCTTCTATGGACCCTTCCAAGGGTGCACTCATGCTCATTCAAGGCAGACAAAAACCAGAATGTTAAGTGTTAAAATGCTTAATGAAGAGCCCAGAAAAACATGAACACCCTGCAACCCTGTTGAGGTAGGGAGACAAAAATAACAAAATTTTGTTAAGCCATGGTCTGTTTAGTCAGTTATCTGTAAAATGTATAGTCTGATGCTAATCAAGTAGATAATGAGATTATAGGAAGTTTTCTAAAATTCTATTTCAGCTTTTAAGAAAAAATAATAAAATATTTTCTGTTATTTTTAATACTAAAGGAAAAGAATTACAGAGAATGATAATGTGGAAATGACTGGCTTTGGAGAGAACAGGAGAAAGAAAATTTTTCACCTGGATATTTCCTTAACCTCAATTTTAATAACACGTTTTTTTCTTGGGCATTAACAGGCTAACAAACCCCATGAAGTATGACACAGACATACTTAGATATACTTAATACATATTGTGATTTGGGGGACGGTTACTTTTGTTTTCTGTTTTTGCATTAAAGTTAAGCCTGATCATAAAATTCTATTATTTCAGTAGTGATAATTAAAGAATGTTATAAATTATGTTGCCAAATAATAAAACCAAACTACATGGCCTCTAAAGTTCATTTAATATACACTTTTTAGAAGACTTTCAACTAAATTACGTGAGTCTATAATCTTTTTAGTCTTCACTGTCACCAATGACATAGGCAGGATTCTCTGGTGTTGGCTCCATGACCCAAGAACCAGGCAACAGACAAGAAGAGGGAAAAGGCACAAAGAAGTCAGGGTGGCAAGACTTGTCCTGAAATGCCATCAGGGACTGCTTCCTGACTGTCCAAGGTGTCCGAATTCTGCCTGGGTTTGGTTTGCATTTATGGTGAGTTTGAATTCAGACTTATTAAATTCTGTGTGTGTGTGTGTGTGTGTGTGTGTATACATTTAAATATGTTTACATTTCTCACATAACTCACACAGATATTTCCCGGTACCAATACAGCAATCAGAACTAGATGACCAAGGCAATGACCCATTAAGGCACCAATTCAAGGAAGACAAATAAGAATTATTCAGTATTAACCCATAAAGAAGGTATGATTTTGCCTCTTTCAGACCTAGATTCCTCATCTGCAAAACGAAGATTCTCTCCAGCCTACTAGCAGTCCCTCCATATCTGGGCCCGGTTCACAACTCAGGTCTTGCTTAACATTCTTGGCCCTCTTAAACTCAGTGTTCCAATAACCTTTCACTTCTTGAAATTCCTAAAATGTGTCTTGTTCCCTCTGAACCTCTTCCTGGAACAGTGTCCAGGAGCTCCTGTCTGCACCTCACCTAGGCAGTCCATTCATTCTTCAGGTCTGAGCTTAAACATCGCTTCCGCAAGGTACCTCCACTGGAGTCTTCACTTCCCCTGTTAACATTTCTTCATTTTTGAGACACTTGTAATTATTTCTTTCATCTTCTGTCTCCCCTACTAAGTTGCCAAGAGCTGTATCTTATTCACCATGGCATCCTTGCCTCCTGGAACAATTCCTGACATTTAGTAAATACCCAAATATTTGTTAAATGAATAAATAATGGCACTGTGCTAAATAAGTTACTGAAAGCCTCAATACTGAAAGCAATTTCTAATTTCTACAAACAGGTCATTAAAAGCCAACTTAAATATGCTAACACTTATTGCTCTCTTTGCAAAGGCCAAACAACCCGAAGTTTTTGCTTAAGCTTGCTTGTCCCCCTTCCTCAGACATTTTCTAAAACTCTTGTGCATCTAATGGTAATATTATGTTAGTGAGTAGCATCACCATATATACAGTGAATATCATTTTAATGAAAATTAAGAGTACATAGATACTTTGAAGTAATTCTTTTTCCTACCACTCATAATGTGTGTACTTGGGAATTATAAAGTGGATACTGAAAAACAGTGCTACCTAACTGTATCCAACTCAAAACAGTCTAAAGCATATGGGTGCACACATATACACACAATCAATGCTAATGAAGAATTTTCTCTAATATTAATAATTATCTACTATCTAATCATTGATATATGCACCAAGAGAAATACACATATGCTTTAAACCTACAACCAAAAAAACTTTTCATATCAAGGATCGAATTTTCCCCAAATGAAATTTTTTTAAGTAGGCTGTGCATGGAGCCCAATGCAGGGCTTAAACCCCCAACCCTGAGATCAAGACCTGAGCTGAGATCAAGAGTTGGACCCTTAACCAATTGAACCACCCAGGTGCCTCCCTAGATGAAATTTTTATCATGTCACAAGGATGTAAGTGTTGAAAGACTATCAGGAAATGGGCATCTATGTACATTAAGCAATGTAATGTTTCTTTTAGTTGCTTGTTTTCCTTTAATATTACACTTTCAAAACCTTGCGAGAAAATGACCAAGTTTAACTCCTTGCTCTCCTGCAAGGTGAGCAAGTAAAAGCAAAATCTTTAAAGAAAAGATTTATAGGAACACAAAAGGTCTTAAATTTGGGAAATATGAAATCTGTAATAAAAAAAAAATCATTCAGCAAATGTTTACCAAAACCTGCTTCCATGCTATGTTTGATGTTAGGGATAAGGCAGCCTCAATGAAACTGCAGACTAGATGAAAAAAAATTTCACTAAAGAGGATCCCACTGCAGCTCTGTGAGTGATAGGGCAGGGATACATGCAGAGGGGCCATCAAAGTCCTGAGAAGGAGTGACTAAAGCCAGGTTTTAGGAATGAGATTTTTAAAATATATTAGAACACAGACAGCATAAAGGCCCAGAAGTAATACAGAGCATAGTGGACCTAATGAATTTCAAAGTTTCTCAGTAATGAACTGTGGTGTGTATGGGGAGTGGAGGGAGAGGAAAGAACAGTGGACTGGAAACAGGCTGCTTCCAATTCTAGCATACAGAATAAACCACCCTTGATAATTTCGATAAATATTACTGGAATCCTTCTACTCATCTGGGTGAACTCACAAGAAAATAAAAGGTGATCCTCAAGGCCAAAACATAAAGATGCAGAAAAACACATGGTCAAGTGATAGGGAGGAGAAGGTTCCTTGAGGCCAAGTGTTAGTTTGAGTAGCCAGAAGTCTTCGATATTAACAGCCCTCTGGGAACAGAAAATAAGATCTTTGAGACTAAGCAAGGTGGCAAGTTGAAAGACCTTCACAGAAAGCTGGGACCCTCAAAAGGTTACTCCCTTTGTAAAATCAGTAGAAAAAACAAAAACAAAAAGAACACCTTTCAGCAAAGGAAAACAACAGAAAAGCTTGTCCCACTTAGTCTAGGTTCTGGGGTAATGAAGAGGAAAAGAAGAAATCTCTAGGGCTTTTGTAATCATAGCTTTCCTCTTGCCCAAGTTTCTGACTCAAATTTAGACTACAGATTCACACTCTTCTATTCAAGACCTTCAGAGCCATATGTGTTTCAGAATTTATGATTGTTCAGATTTTACAAAAGTAACATGGAACATACACCAGATATTAAGTAACACCCCAGTCTAATCTGGACAGCATACCATAATACAACACTATTTCTGTAGTTCAACATACGAACTTTCATGGTAGCTAGTACAAATTTTGCTACCAAATGATTTACAAAAAAGAATTTTGGTCTTCTGAGCTTTTTAGACTTTAAAAATTATGGACCTAGACTTGCACTAAAAGGGAAACTCCAATAGCAGAAATCCATTTAAGGTGCTCTCAGGACAGTAGCACTTGTGGGATCTGGCAGAAGCAAATACTAAATCCTCTTCAGGTTATCCTAAGTTCTCAGGATTCCCACAGGTGAAGTCCAAAATTACAAACACAAGAGGAAGCATTTCATGACTGAGGGTCAGGCAAAAACAAATAGCAAACAAAGGGCTTTGTATAATGAATCTATGAGATACAGAATATGAAATGAGTTGTGTTTCAAATGGTGAAGACACAAAAGAGGAACTCAAACATGTGAGGAAGAAATATAAGTCATCCAAAAAAGGAGTAAATTTGAAAAGCTTCAAAAATGAAAAATATAATACAAATTAAAAACTAAGCATCAGTAAAAGCAGATAAAACATAGCTAAAGAGAGAATAAATAGGAAGTACCTGAAAAACAAAGCATGCTGAACAGTAAAGAAAGCATTTGAAACTACAAAAGGTATATTTAGTGATACAAAGATATGATGTGAAAGTTTAGTGTATATATAATATTTGAAGACAACAATAAAAGAAAATGGGTTTAGGCCACAATCAATAATAAGAAATGCTGAGAATTTCCCAGATCTGATAAGGGAAATGAATTCTCAGATTCAGGAAACCCAACAAATTCCAAAAAGAATAAATAAAAAGAAGCTACATCTAAGAGGAAGGAAAGTTTCCAAATTCATTCTATGAGGTCACCATTACTCTGATATGAAAACCAGATAAAAAAACACTGCAAAAGAAGAGAACGATAGGCCAACATCTCTGATGAACACAGATGCAAAAATCCTAAACAAAATATTACCAAATCAACAATACATTAAGAAATCATTCACTACAATCAAGTGGAACTTATTTCTGAGATGCAAAAGTGGTTTAATATTTGCAAATCAATCAATGTGATACATTACATCAACAAGAGAAAGGATAAAAACCGTATGATTATTCCAATACATGCAAAAAAGGATTTGACAAAGCACAACGTCCCTTCATAATAAAAACTCTCAACAAAGTAGGTTTAGAGAGAACACACCTCAGCATTATAAAGGCCATATATGAAACCTACAGCTAATATCATACTCAATGATGGAAAACAGAGAGCTTTTCCCTTAAGATCAGGAACAAGATCATGTCCATTCTCACCACTTTTATTCAGCATAGTACTGAAAGCCCTAGACACAACAATCAGACAACAAAAAGAAATAAAGGTATCCAAATTAGCAAGGAAGAAGTAAAACTTTCACTATTTTCAGATGAAGTGGTACTATATGTAGAAAACCCTAAAGATTCTACCAAAAACTGATAGAATTGATAAATGAATTCATAAAGTCACAGGATAAAAAATCAATACACATAAATCTGTTATATTTCTATGCAGTAAAAATGAAGTAGCAGAAAGAGAAATTAAGAAAATAATTCCAGGGGCACCTGGGTGGCTCAGTGGATTAAAGCCTCTGCCTTCAGCTCAGGTCATGATCTCAGGGTCCTGGGATCAAGCCCCGCATCGGGCTCTCCGGTCAGCAGGGAGCCTGCTTCCCCCTCTCTCTCTGCCTGCCTCTGCCTACTTGTGATCTCTCTCTCTGTGTCAAATAAATAAATAAAATCTTTAAAAAAAAATAATTCTATTTACAATTATACAAATAATTAAGTGCCTAGGAATAAACTTAACCAAGGAGGTAAAAGACCTGTACTCCTAAAACTATAAAACACTGATGAAAGAAATTCAAGATCACACAAAGAACTAGAAAGACATTCCATCCTCATGGGTTTGAAGAATATTGTATAACCCAAAGCAATCTACCAATTTAAAGCAATCTCTATCAAAATATCAATAGGATTTTTCACAGAACTAGAACAAACAATCCTAAAATTTATATGGAACCACTAAAAAAGCCAAAGCATCTTGAAAAACAAGTATAAAAAGTTAAAAAAAATCCCAGATATAAAGATATACTACAAATCTGTAGTAATCAAACAATATGGTACAGGCACAAAAACAGACACATAGATCAATGGAAAAGAATAGAGAGCCCAAATAAACCCACAACTATATGGCCAATTTATCTCCAACAAAGGAGGCAAGAATATGCAATGGGAAAAAGACAGTCTCTTCAATAAATGCTGTTGGAAAAACTGGACTGCTATGTACAAAGAATAAAACTTTCTTACACCATATATAAAAGTAAATTAAAAATGGATTAAAGGACTTTGATGTGAGACATGAAATCATAAAAATCCTAAAAGAAAGCACAGGCAGTAATTTCTCTGACATCAGTCATAGTGATATTTTTCTAGATGTGTCTCCTGAGGCAAGGGAAAAAAAGGAAAAATAAATGATTGGGACATCAAAATAAAAAACTTCTGCACAGCAAAGGAAACAATCAACATAACTAAAAGACAACCGACTGAATGGGAGGAGATATTTACAAATGACATATCCAATAAAGGGTTAATAACCAAAATATATAAAAACACTTTTACAACTCAACACCAAAAAAGACAAATAATCTAATTAAAAAATGGACAGATGACATGACCAGGTATTTCTCCAAAGAAGACATACAGATGGCCAACAAACACATGAAAAGATGGTTATCATCACTTATCATCAGGGAAATGCATATCAAAATCATAGTGGCTATCACCTCATGCCTGTCAGAACAGCTAAAGCCAAAAACACAAGAAAGAGTAAGTGTTGGTGAGGATATGGAGAAAAAGGAACCCTCTTGCACTGTTGGTGAGAATGCAAACTGGTGCAGCCACTATACAAAACAATATGGAGATTCCCCCAAAACAAAAAAATAAAACTACATATCATTTAATAATTCCACTCCTGAGTAATTACCCAAATATGAGAACACTAATTCAAAAAGATATATGCCTCCCTGTGTTTACTGTAGCATTATTTACAATAGCCAAATTATGGGCGTAGCCCAAGTATCCACTGATAGATAAACAGTAAAAGATGTGGTATATATACACAAAATGGAATAGTACTCAGTCAAAAAATTAAATGAATCTTGCCATTTGCAACAACATGGATAGATCTAGAGGGTATAAATCTGAATGAAATAACCCAGTCAGAGAAAGACAAATACTGTTTGATTTCACTCATATGTGGAATTTAAGAAACAAAACAAAGAACAACAACAACAACAAAGAGACAAGCCAAAAAACAGACTCTTAACTATAGAGAAAAATAGAGATGAGAGAGAGAGAGCTATAGAGAGAACTATAGAGAACCACAGAGATGGTTATGGGGAGGTGGGTCAAGGAAACAGGTGAAATAGATGAAAAGGAGTAAGAGTACACTTATCATGATGAGCACTGAGTAATGTCTGCAAGTATTGAACTACTATTTTGTGCATGTGAAACAAATATAACACTGTTATATTAACTATACTGAAATTTAACTTTTAATTTTAAAAAAGAAGAAAGCTACACCTACATACACACATACCACAGGACAAAACAAACAAGATTATAAAGGCTGCCACAAAAATAGAGATTACCTAAAGGCAGGCAGACTCATCTAGGACTTCTTAAAAGGAACAACAGAAGCCAAAAGAGTGAAATTATCTTCAAAGGAAAAGTAACTGTCAATCCAGAATTGTATATATGGATAAACTATCCTTCAAAAATATGGGCAAAATTAGATTTTTTTTTTTAGACAAAATCAGAGTTGACTACTAAAGAGCCTCACTGAAGGAGCTTCAGAAGGATACAGTTCAGAAAAATCCTAGGCATAATGAAGGTATGGTGAGAAAAGAAGTCAAAGAGGATTTACTGACACAAACATTGCCTGTATCGAACAGCAATGTCTAGCTTTGGGGGTTAAAACTATGGTAGAATTAAAATACTAGGCAACATAGCATGTAAGTAAGAAGTGGATGGTTGGGGTAAAGTTTTTAAGTTTCTTTTCTGTGGGAGAAAATAAAAAAGATACTGTTTTACTTTAGATTTTAAGTAGGCATATTAAATTTTTAAAGGTGATCACTAAAAAAAGAGAGACATAACATAGATTTTAAACTTCCAAACTACAGAAAAAAAAAGTTGGAATTAATGTAAAAACTGAAGCAACTGAAAGCAGGGAGCGAAGAACAAGCACAGAGAAGCGGTAAGGGCAAAGCACTAATGATCCTAGCTGTCGTTATGCTGGTGAAAGTAGCAGTAATGACACTGGCAGGGGCAAGAGTAGCACCAACGATTGTACAAGTAATGGTTGAAACTGATACTCATTGCACATTTGTGCCTCAAGCTCTGGGCTAGGTATTTTACATGCATTATCTCATTTATTCCACAGCAGAGATGAGGTAGGTCCTATTACGAAGCTTAATTTTAGAAATGAGGTTTATTACTGACCTAAAAGCAAAGCAGAGATGGTTCAGAAGGAGATTTCAGAGAGTTTTGAACAACTGAGCACCCACTGGATGTGAGAGATGAGGGATAACTCTCAAGTTAGTGGCTTGGCCATTTGGGTTGGTGATGCCTGGCCATTAATGCAATCCTGTCACTTCATGCATGGATCAAGCCAAAGACAAAGAATATCCAAAGAAGTGTAGACTTGTATGTGTTTTCTCTGGAATGGTGAACTTCTGTTTCAAGAAGCTTGGGTGTGAAAGAAAAACAAGGGACAATGGGCTGGTTGCTGGAAGAAGGCATAGAGTCCAAGGATAGCTGTGTGTAGGTGGCTTTGTTTGTTTTAAATGGAGATACTTGAAAATGCTTATAAGAGAGATAGAAGGAGAGCTTAAAAATACAGATGACAGAATAACTGACACAGAAAGGAGGAGAGTCATCATTTAAAAGTGCTAACCCTGGGAGAATAATTAATGATCAGGCCAAAAAGCAAAGCCCCCAAAGTAGACAAAGATGCAGCTTCCCTCTCTCCCGAGTAGCCAGGAATGGCGTATGACAAAATCCCTTAGGAAACATTAGATTCTTCTTAAAGATGAATAGAGAAAGTACATGTATACATGGAAGGGCAGAAGGGATCCTCATATATTTGGAAGAGATGAAGAGAGAGCAGGAACCCAGTTGTAAGAAGGCTGGGGTCTTCAAGGTACAATTCTCTCTCTGGCCTGTGCTTTCACCCAGCTGCTCCTAGGAAGACTTCATTCTATCTTATGGATGATCATGCGATTGACGCTGGGTATGCCCTTCAACTAGTCTCCCCTTTGTGAGAAACAAAACCTAGAGCACATTACATAAACGCTGAAGAAAAAACAGACAGCCAACATTTCCCTTCACAAGGAAAGTTTTTCAGTAAAGAGAAAAAAATTTGCCAACAAGGTGGAACTGAAGAATAAATATTTTTAATGGCAAGAAATGTGACTTTTCAAATTGATTAAATGAATTATGCTTATATTTGAAGGCTTAGTCAGTAGCAACTGGCTCAGGAGTGGAGCCAGACACAACACAACTCTGTAAGGAAAGCATCCTAGGTCCTCAGGGAAGAGGTTTATATGTCACTTCTGACCTTCTTTACCAAGTATTGAAACCTAGATAAGCTCCAAGAACACCCTATCCCAGTATCAATCAATCTGAAGGGAGGAGGGAAAATATTTAAAGGATATTTATTTGTGAAAAGCTAAGAGATAGATCCATAGCAACTAAGTGCACCGATTAAATTACAGGTAAGACTTCAGCAGCCATTTAGTAAACATTAAAACTCATATGGCAATGTACCAAAAATTGAGATTTTAATCTAAAATGCTGCAAACTAATATTGCAATTAAGATGTGAATTTACCTACTCTGTATACAATTTTATATTTTTCCCATATATTCAATTTTTACATTAAAAAAATTAATTTGAATTACCAATTTTATACTGGTTCTAAGAATGTATCTGCTAACCACATTAGTCACCAAAGGAGAAAAAAAAATATCTAATGTGACCCAAATAGAATTAACATTATACCATAAAAAAAAAAAAAAAAAAAGATTTCTCTGAAAACGTGGAAGTAAAAAATCCAGGAAAAAGTCGTTACTGTTCCACTAGCTGACATAAAGTCTGCTTAATTATTTTTAAGTCATTTCTAAAGCACACTCCCTGCTATTACCAGAGACTCTTTGCCACTCCTCTGCTTCACCTGCTCCTGCCAACCCCTGAACCTCACAGGATCTCTCTGCCTCACTCCTGGCATGCTGAGTATTGTCTGGAAATGTCACCGGACCATTCAGATTGGATCTCTTACAAATTTGCTGTATCAATGATCATCAACTCAGTGCTTTGTCAAAAGTGTATTTCCCCCAGCTCTTCCTGACTGTCTAAAAAATACTATCTCCATCTCCACGCTTGGGCTAGGTCTTCTGGTGAAATCAAGAAGGAATAGAGCATGCCTTGGTATAGAAGAATGAGAGGGTATATTTAGTCAATATCAAATAGTGAAATGAGAACAACTGGAATAAAAGTAAAATATATTTACAGCAAATTAGTACACTTCTCATGTTGAAAGTTACTCTAGTGTTCAGTAAACTTTTATATATTGACCTAATTAATTTTATTCAATAATCTTTGCCTACTTTTTGGATCTGTGCACTACAGAAAGCTTTATTAAGTTATCACAAATACAGATATGGGTCAACTGAATTGGTGTGCAAATAGCATTTCTATAAATCAAGATATATTTTATTTCTACTAAGCAAGCTTAGGTATAGCAAATAAATTTAAATTTATTGTAATTAAAATTTAGGGTTAAATTTTCATTCTGTTTACTCACAAAATTTCTTATTTACAGATATTTTATGAACAAAATTAAAGCAGCAGGTATTTTGTATTTTGTGGTAATTTGCCAATATCCACCTTGAATCAAAACGGAGTCCTTATGTCCTATTACTTCTACCAGACATTCTAATAAGAAATAAAATCTTCCTTTTTTTAATTAATTAATTTATTTATTTGGAGGGAGAGAGCTTGAGCAAGCAGGCAAAGGGAGACAGAATGTCCAGCCGACTCCTTGCGGAGAGTGGAGCCTGATGTGGGGCCCACCCTACCACCCAGAGATCACAACCTGAGCCGAAATCAAGAGTCAGACGCCCACCTGGCTGAGTCACCCAGGTGCCCCAAATTTTACTTTCTTCTTAATTTGGGAGGACGGGAATCATTTATAAAATGCCAGTGTGTCTCAAACATAATATTCAGAACCTGAATCATTTGCTCATTATGTCATATAAGCTCATTATTAAAAACCCTCAAGAGATTAAGAATGGGAAAAAAATAGCATTACTGATAATCAATTTGACTTTTCATGAGGTTTGGTTTGATATTAACAGTAATGTCTAAGTTTGAATTTTGATGATGTTAAAGAGGTTTTGTGGGTTTTTTAAATACAGCATATATATAGAAATTGTGGGTAAACAGAAATGAAACTTATACTAGAGCTGCCAAACTTTCCAAGTTTCTCCCTGCAGATGTTATGTTGGGTCGACTCTCTTTCTTGGTAGGTCTTTGGTGAAACAGCACTTGGGTAGGTACTAAGTGCCTCACTGGATCTTACTACCTTATTACCTGATGTGGGCTATGGTTAGGGCATCAGCTACAAAGCAGAAAAGGAAAAGCAGCTAAAATGTAGAATAGTTGTAACCAAGAAGGTAAATACTTGCTGAATCCTGGATGTTTTATGTGTTACCAAATAGGTACACAAAGTTACAAGGAAAAGGAAACAGGGATGTACAGGAGCCCCTGAAAAACTAATGTCAAAATAACACTGGGTCAGATGTTTATCAATGTTCATGTGCAAGCGGCAACATTATTAGAGTATGGAATAAAAGCTTTACATAATCCAAAAGTACCTTAAGATAGATAATCATTATTCAGAATGTTAAAAATATTAATATTATTTTAAATTCAATATATAGCTGCTGATCATGGTGAAGCTTTTCTGAATGTATTTTTCCTCTAAGAAACTGCTATTATTGAAAAAAAAGGGGGAAAATCTGAGACTGTATATCTAGAATTTATCTCTACCTTCTCACCGTAGATAATTCTGCCCCAGATGTTAACAAATCATTCCTGTAAATGTTTAAATCATATATTATTAAGCATAATTTTATAAATTGCCAGAATTAACAGTCATTTTCCTGGCCTCTCAACCTATAGAGAAAAAAATTATCTCTTAAACCAGTACTTTAAATAAATAATATTTGGAGCCCATTCAGTTAACCTAATATCTGGAAAAATAATCACAAAACCATAAACTTTAATCTTATAATCTTCCAATCTAAACTCCTAACCTAAAGTTAATACATGAAACAAATTAAAATTTTAAATTTTTTGGCCTCAAATCCCCAATTCTACATTGTGCTCTTTTCCTCCCAACTACTATTTAATATTTTCTTTTTTTTTTTAAGATTTTATTTATTTATTTGACAGAGATGAGAGAGATCACAAGTAGGCAGAGAGGCAGGCAGAGAGAGAGGGGGAAGCAGGCTCCCCACTGAGCAGAGAGCCTGATGTGGGGCTCGATCCCAGGAGCCTGAGATCATGACCCGAGCTGAAGGCAGAGGCTTAACCCACTGAGCCACCCAGGCGCCCCTACTATTTAATATTTTCAAAACTAAAACATTACTTAAGAATGCTTCAGTGCCTATAGGGAAACTTAGTTATGTGTTTGCATGTTCTAATAATAGGTGTGATTCACTTTTATAACTGGTGTTACTGAAAACCTGTGAATAAATTACTAAGGTAGCCGGCTGTTATTTAGAAGAACTTCACAAGGAATTCCGAGCAAAGATGCCTTCTTACAGTGCATATAAATACAATAATATTTCTATTTTCAAATTTTCCATATCATTTTTTCAGTAATGTGATATCAGACAGTAATGTGATATCTGTCTTTCCAAATTCTGCCCTAAGGTTGTTTTTAAGTGCACTTAATTTACTTTATTACTTATTCAAAAAGTAAAACATCAAAATAATACTTTTCAAAAGTGCTTGTCTTTTAGTCATTTTTTTAACTGACCAAATTTAAAATTCTTCACACATATCATAGAGGTTGCAATAAGGGTATGGGCTGTACTGCTTGATTTCACACAAAGCCATATAAACAGGATGGATATTTTGGAAATTAAACCATTCAGGCTAATAATTACTGTTCCTTCCCCACCCCCAACAGAAAATATGACTAAATAAATCACAGACAACAGTTAAGTGCAGTGGTTAAAAGCTGTTAAAGTTAGTTACCTTCTCTGAACCTGTTAAGCAGTGATAAATTAATAATGTAAAGTCTAGTGCCTGGCATATAGTAACTGCTCAATAAATGTTTCGCTGTTATGATTATCCACATTAATAATTCAATACCAATTCCTGCTTCATCTGCTTTCTAAATACAGAATCTCCTCCCTTATGTCCCACATCTTCAAAATCACCCCACTCGCTAACATATGCTGGAGATACTGGAAAACTTTCACCTTGAAATTTTTTAAAAGAGCATCCAGCTCTAAAAGATTAAGGCGACTAAATATTTAGATACGGAAAAATGAGTCTTTATCCGAATAATGCTTTAATGAAATGCTCAAATCTGTGAACGTTCTGTGAAATGTATCGATATACTAATCTACTATTTTCATAACATTTAGCAAATCCATCACCTATAACTTTTTTATTACGAGTATTTCCTAGACTGACACATACCTTGAAGACATGAGTCACCTTTCCAGAGTTGGGAAACTGATGGAAAGATGGCTAAATGATTCAGCATGCTGCAGCAAAATGAGCTGGTCATGAATTTATAATTTCCACTTCTGTTAGGTGCCCTGGCCCTGGAGGTCTCTTTCACCCTGTCCTGCATATACAATGCATGATACCACATCAACAAATTTTGTTAAAAATTCTCTCAGGAAGGGGCGCCTGGGTGGCTCAGTCGTTAGGCGGCTGCCTTCGGCCCAGGTCAGATCCCAGGGGCCTGGGATCGAGCCCCACATCGGGCTCTCCGCTCTGCGGGAAGCCTGCTTCTCCTGCTACCATTCCCTCTGCTTGTGTTCCCTCTCTCGCTGTGTTTCTCTCTGTCCAATAAATAAAATCTTTAAAAAAAAAAAAA
>CM053608.1:64854677-64880105 GCA_028646535.1 Procyon lotor | reverse complement strand
ATCATTATCATCAAAAGTCCCCAGTTTACACTAGAATTTATTTTTCGATATTGTAAGTCTATGGATTGTGATAAATGTGTAATGAAACATATCCATCATTGTAGTATCATACAGAATAATTTCACTAGAGATCCCCTGGGCTCTGACTATTCATCCTTCCCTCCTCACTAACCCTTGGCAATGACAAATGTTTTTTGTTTGTTTGTTTTCTTTTTATTTATTTATTTGTCAGAGAGAAAGAGAGAACACAAGTGGAGCAGGGGAGCGGCAGGCAGAGGAAGAAGCAGGATCCTGGCTGAGCAAGGAGCACAATGCGGGACTTAATCCCAGGACCCTAAGATTATGACCTGAATTGAAGGCAAAGGCTCAACTGACTGAGTCACCCAGGGGCCCCAATCACTAATGTTTTTTATGGGCTCTGTAGTTTTGCCTTTTCTGGAAAGTCACAAAGTTGAAATCATATAGCATATAGACTTTTCACAGTGGCTTCTTCCCTTAGTCATATGCATTTAAGTTTCCTCTATGCCTTTCCATAGCTTGGTAGCTCATTTATTCTTAGAGCTGAATAACATTCCATTTTCTGGATGTACCACAGTTTATTTATTTGTTCACTTCCTGAACAAATAAATGGTTTTGGTTGGTTGCTTCCAAATTTTGATAATTATGGATAAAGCTGCATGTGCAAATATTTGTGTGAACATGATTTCAGTTCATTTGGGTAAATACCAAGGAGTGCAGTTGCTGGATCTTATGATCCATGACTGTACCATTTTACAATCTCACCAGCAGTAAATGAGAGTCCCTGTTGCTCCACAGCCTCACCATCATTGATGTTGTTAGTATTTTGGATTTTGGTCATTGTATATATGTGCAGTGATATCTTGTTATTTTAATTCATGATTCTCTAATGACATACGATGTCAAAAATCTTTTTGTATACTTACTTACCATCTGTATATCTTCTTTGGTGAGGTGTTTGAGTCTTTGGATTATTTTTTAGTTAGATTGTTCATCTTTTTATTGTTGAGTTTTAAGACTTTTTTGTATATTTTGGATAACTGTTCTTTATCAGATGTTTCTTTTGCTAATATTTTATCTCTATCTATAGACTGTCTTTCTATTCTCTTGGCATAGTTTCTCACAGAACATAAATTTTTAATTTTAATAAATTACAGCTTATCAATGATTTCTTTCACGGATTGTGCCTTTGGTATTGTATCTGGAAAGGTGACAATACTCAAGGTAACCTAAGTTTTCTCCTAGTTATCTTCTAGGAGTTTTATAAGTCTTGCAGTTTACGTTTAGATCTGTGATCTATTTTGAGGTTGTGTGTGTGTGTGTGTGTGCGTGTGTGTGTGTGTGTTTGTGTATGTTTGTATGTGAAGGAGTTAAGGTTCATGTCTCTGCTTATTTCTTTTTTTTTTCTTTTGCTCATTTTTTTTTCATGTCATGTCCAGTTGTTTCAGCATCATTTGTTCAAAAGACCTTCTTTGTTCCATTGTCTTGCTCTTGCTCCTTTGTCAAAAGTCAGTTGACTGTATTTATGTGGGCCTATTTCTGGGTTCTGTCTTTTGCTCCCTTTACTGATTTGTCTATTCTTTTGCTAAAACCAGTGTCTTTGTTACTATAGCTTTATCGTAAATCTTGAGGTCAGGTAGTTTTTGTCCTTTAACTTTGCTCTTCAATATTGAACTGGCTCTTCTGGGTCTTTTGCCTCTTCATATAAACTTTAGAATCAGTTTGTTGATAACCACAAAATGACTTATTGGAATTTCAATTGGGATTGCATTGAATCTGTAGACCAAGTTGGGACAAACTGACATCTGGACAATATTGAGTCTTCCTATCCATAAATATGAAATATCTCTCCATTTATTCAGTTCTTCCTTAATATCTTTCATCAGAGTTTTATACTTTTCCTCTTATAGATCTTATACCTATTTTATTAGACTTATACCTATGTATTTCATTTTTACATGTATTTCATTTTACCATTTTAATGTAAATGGTAACATGTTTTTAATTTTAAATTCTATTTGGTCATTGCTGGTATATAGGAAAGTGATTGACTTCTGTATATTAACATTGTATCCTGCAATCTTGCTATGATCACTTATTAGTTCCAGGAGTATTTTTGTCAGTTCTTTCAGATTTCCTACATAGATGATCGTGTCATGTGCAAACAAAGCCAGTTTTATTTCTTTTTTCTAATCTGTATATCCTCTATTTTCTTACCTTATTTTAATGTGTTAGCTAGGACTTACAGTAAGATGTTGAAAAGCATGGTGAGAACAGACCTCCTTACTTGGTTCCTGATCTTAGCAGGAAATCTTTGCCTTGTCTCATCAAGTATGATATTAGCTATGGCACATTTTGTGGGGGTTTTGTAGATTTTCTTTATGAAATTGAGAAATTTCTTTTGTCTTATTTACTGAGTATTTTTACCAAGAATATATGTTGGATTTTGTCAAATGTTTTTCTGCATCTATTTGTATGATCATATGATTTTTTTTCCTAGCCTATTAATGTTGCTGATTATCTTAATTAAATTCTGAATGATAAACCAGACTTAGGTACTTGAGATAAATCTCACTTGGTCATGGTGTGTATAATTTTATACATGTATATATTATTGGATCTGATTTGCTAATATTTTTGTTGAAAATTTTTGCATCTATATTTGTGAAGGATATTGGTCTGTCATTTTCTGGTAGTGTCTTTCTCTCATTTTGGTACTAGGGTAATCCTGGCCTCATAGAATGAGTTAGGAAGTATCCTCTCATTTTATCTTCTGGAAGAAATTATAGAGAATTGGTATAATTTCTTTCTTAGTCGATTGGTAGAAATCACCTGTGAACCCATCTGGTCCTAGTGCTTTCTGTTTCAGAAGGTTATGAATCATTGATCCAATTTCTTTAATAGTTGAGCACAAATTCAGAGAATCTGAATTTTTTGTTTGAGTTTTGACAAATTGTATCTTTTAAGAAATTGGTCCATTTCAAGTAGGTTATCATCAAATTTGTGGGGCATAGAGTTGTTTAGAATATTCCATTATTATCTTTTTAATGTCCATAATATTTGTAATAATGTTCCTTCTTTCTAATCAGTTTTTAAATGAGTGTTTGGAACATTTCTTATATCTCTAAAAAGAAATCAAGTAAGTGCTATTTATTTTTTTATGACCCATAACAGATTAACACTGAGAAGTTAATGACATTCAACAGAGAAATCAGTTCTTCACTTTTATACTTTCTATAAGCAAGAATAGTACATATAATTTGGTTTGTGTGTATTGGTCATAGTCTACTTAATAAGTAATAATATAGTTAAAATGCTCCTGTAGAAAAAGAACCTGCCTCCTTAATGCGTTTCTTTGTTAATGAAAGAAACTAATTTTTTAAAATTTTAATTCCAGTGTAGATAACATACGGTGTTATTTTAGTTTCAGGTATACAATATAGTGATTCAACAGTACCATATACTACTCAATGCTCATAAAGGTAAGTGTACTCTTAATCCCCTTCATCTATTTCACCCTTCCCCCAACCCACAGTTTTTGTGGTAACTCTTTGTTCTCTATAGTTAAGAGTCTGGTTTTTTTAGTTTGTCTCTCTTATTTTTCCCCCTTTGTTCATTTGTTTTGTTTCTTAAATTCCACATATGAGTGAAATCATACAGTATTTGTCTTTCTCTGACTGACTTATTTTGTTTAGCATTATACTTTTTAGATCCATCCATGTTATTGCAAATGGCAAGATTTCATTTTTTAAAAATATTTTATTTGTTTATTTATTTGAGAGAGAGAGAGAGCCCAGTGTGGCAAGGGGCAGAGGGAGAAGGAGAGAATCCTCAAGCAGACACCATGCTGAGTGCAGAGCTAGACATGGGGCTCAATCCCAGGACCCGAGATCATGACCTGAGCCAAAATCAAAAGTCAGACACTCCACCAACTGAGCCACCCAAGCACCCCAAGATTTCATTCTTTTTTACAGTTGAATTGTATTCCATTGTACACACACACACACACACACACTTTATTTATTTTTAAGTTTTTATTTAAATTTCAGTTTGTTAGCATATAGTGTAATATTGGTTTCAGGAGTAGAATTTAGTGATTCATCACTAAAATACCCATCACTGGGTATCATAAAATACCCAGTGCTCATGACAAGTGCCCTTCTTAATACACATCACCCATTTAATCCATCCGCTCCCACCCCAGCCCACCTCCCCTCCAGCAAACCTGAGTTTATTCTCTATACTTAAGAGTCTGTTTTATGGTATGTCTCTCTTTTTCCCCCTTAAGTTCATGTTTCATTTCTTAAATTCACATATGAGTGAAATCATATGGCATTTGTCTTTCTCTAACTTATTTCACTTAGCATAATATACTCTAGCTCCAACCATATCATTGCAAATGGCAAGATTTCATTCTTTTTTATGGATGAGTAATACTCCATTGTGAGTGTGTGTGTGTGTGTGTGTGAGATATCACATTTTCTTTATCCTTTCATCTATCAGTGAACAATTGGGGTGCTTCCATAGTTTAGCTACTATAAACAATGCTGCAGTAAACCTAAGGGGTCAATATATCACTTCAAATTCACATTTTTCATATTATCTGGGTAAATACCTAGTAGTGTGATTATTGGATCACAGGGTAGTTCTCCTTCTAACTTTTTGAGAAACTTCCATACTGTTTTCCATAATGGCTGTACCACAAATGGTGTGTGATGTTTCCTTTCTCTCCACATCCTCACCAACACTTGTTGTTTAAAAGAAACTATTTTTAAAATATATTAAATTCCCAGACCTATGGGATGGTCAAGGATACTTGAAATCATGTATCTGATAAGGGGTGAAAATCCACAATATATAAAGAACTCATACAACTCAATAACAACCCCCCAAAAATACTAATTAATAATATTTAGTTCAGAGGAACTAAATAGACATGTTTCGGAAAAAGACATACAAATGGCCAACACATACATGAAAAGCTGCTCAACATCATTAATCAAAGCAGCAATGAGAGATCAACTCACACCTGATAGAATGGCTATCATCAAAAAGACAAGAGATAGCAAATATTGGCAAGGATGTAGAGAATAGGGAACACTTGTGCACTGTTGTTGGGAATGTAAGTTGGTGCAGTCACTGTTTACTGTGGTAAACAGTATAAAAGTTCCTCAAAAAATTTAAAAAATAGAACTACTATATGACTTTGCTATTCCACTTCTGGGTATATATTCAAAGGGAATGAAAAGAGGCTATCAAAGAGGTATCTGCACTCCCATTTCATTGCAGTATTACTTAACCAAGATATGGAAAAATCTAAGTGTCTATGAATGGATGAATGGATAAAGAAACAGTGGCATATATATTAATGAATTATTAATTATTAACTGTAAAATATTAATTATTAATATTAACGATGGAATATTATTCAGTCATTAGAAAGAAAGATAGCCTACCATTTGCAATAACATGAATGGAACTTGAGGGCATTATGCGAAGTGAAAGGAACCAAAGAAAGAAAAATTCTATATATCTCATTTACATGTGGAATAAAAAAAAAAGGGATCAAGTTCACAGAAACAAAGAGTAGAAGAGTGGTTGCCTGGGGCTGGGGGCTGGGGGGAGTAGGAAGAGATTGGTAAAGTGGTACAAACCTTCAGCTCTGAGATCACTAAGTTCTGAGGGTCTTATGTAAAATATGATGGCTATGGTTTATAACACTTTATTATGTAATCGAAATCTTCTAAGAGAGTAGAACTTGAATGTTCTTACCCCCAAAAACCCCCAAAAGATAAATATATGAAGTGATGGATGTGTTAATTAATTAGATGGTGCAGATCCTTTCACAATGTGTATGTATATCAAATCATCATGATGGACACTTCAAATATCTTACAATTTGATTTGTCAATTATACTTTAATAAAGCTGAAAAAATATATGGAATTCCCCAAAGGATTAGATTTTACGTGGCACACCCTCTCATTTTATTTAGGAATTTTCTAGCTTCTGCTTTTTATAAAGAAAGAATTCAAGAATTAAATACGAGTCTTCTTCTCATTTAACAGTCAAAACACTTCTTGGAAATTTTGGTCCTTTCCATACAAATATGTTTGGGGATTTTTTTCCCCCAAGTCTTTCCATGACATCTGTCACACAGCTAATGAATTTCTGCCAACATCTAAAACTTCATCATAAATTTTTAATTATTTCCTAAGAATTTATTAAAATATTAGTCATTCTCCCAACTACAAGCAAATCATTATTTTCTTCTATCTTATCAGTTTTTTGGAGTCTCACGTAATTATATTAATTCTTATTTCCCAACTCGTATTTGAAAATATTTTGGGAGTCCTTGCAAGACATTCTTTCAAGATAATCCTTTTGATAAATCCATAAAGTAGTAAGTAAGAACTCGTTTCTTAGTATTATAAGTCATAGTGTCAGTTTTGCAACAATAAAACAATTGTTCGGATACAGAATTAGAAACAAATTCTTTGTCTTTCACTTATTATTTCACAACTTTTCTCTAAAAGCATTAATGTTTGATATTTGCATATCTTAAGAACACTTAGTAATCAACTTGCTAAAGCCAAAAATATTTCTTGGCTGCATTTATTTTTGCTATAGAAGTTTGACTTCTATGAGGTACATCTGAAGTTCAGTAGAGTATTTAACAGGTTTTACTTCCTTAATTAATTTCAGCATGTTAGATTTACAATGTTTCCTCAGACTTCTGTTCTCTTGCCCACAATTCTCAGCGACAATGCCACAGAGCAGCAAGCAGCGTGAGCCCACAGGAGGGAAAAGGTGACAACTCTCTGGCCCCCAGGGTCTGGGCTAGTGGACAAAGGAAGAGTTTCCTTGTTCCTTTCTGGCATGAACTAAATCTTGAAGTGAGCCAAGAAGCTTGGAGATGAGGGAAGCTGGTGGTCTTATTTTTTTCGTTTCTTTCCTTCCTATAATCTAGTCACCAATTCCAATGTGTGAGTTTTCTTCCCGTACTTCCAAGTGATCCCCTGACAGCAGCTGGGTGTCCTTCAATTCACCTCGATTCTAGTGAGCCCTGTCTGGAGACAGCATCAGATCCCACAGGGTGAGTCCTGCAGGACTAAGACTGCCTCACTCCCCACCTGTGCCGCGGCAGATGCCAATCACAAATCCAGGTTGTCAACTGTGCTTCGGACCCTGCAGCTATAGATCAGAGGTTCCAACAAACCCCCGTCCTTGGGTTTGATTAATTTGCTTGAACAGCTCAAAGAATTCAAACATTTTACCTACTAGATTGCCAGTTTACTATAAAAGAATATAATCCAGATACCGACAGACAGAAGAGACACAGGACAAGGTTTACAAAAAGGACACAAGGCTTCCAGCCAGTCTTCCCATATCTCCATATGTCCACCGACCCAGAAGCACCAAAGGGAAGCTCTGCCAGCCCTTTTGAGTTTTTATGAAGGTATCATGACATAGGCATGATCAGCCACTGGTGGCTGATTCTTTCTCTCCTCTCCTTTAATCCTGGGGTTGGTTCTCCAGGCAACAACCAGCTCCCACCTTGAGATGAGGTCCAAAAGTCATCTCATGAACATAACAAAAGACACCTATGTCACTCTCATCACTGAGGAAATTCTAAGGGTTTTAGGAGCTCTGTGCCAAAAACAAAATGGAGGAAGACCAAATATATATATATTTCTTATTATAAATCACAGTGTCACATCTTCTTCCCGCCCCCTCCTCTCCTTTCTCTCTGTTTCGGGTTAGACTCTTACTTCCAATGAACAGAATTTATTCAGATTTCCCATAAAGATATAATGTTAGAATACAGAGAATCCACTCCTAGTTGGGACTCTGGATGTAATAGGAACCACAGAAATCTCTCTGTTGCTGTCTCTCATTCTGTATTTCTTCCTCTCTCTAGTTGTGTGACTTCTCTCTCATAACATGTTTTCCTTTGTGCATCTGTTCTATTTGCATCTCTCTATTAATGGACTTCTCATTACTATAATTTCTGTACCCACCACATCTGTGTCTTGACTCTATATCACACCATCAGCACTGCCTCTCTTTCCTGATTCACTCAGCTTCTCATTCCCCAACACGGAAGCCCCAGCAAATGAATTTGATTGGCTCGGCTCATCTTTGTGAGCCATAATCTACTGGGGCTGAGGAATAGGATCATGTGATGCAGAAGGGCTATGAGCAGGGTGGGCAATGATCAACACTCTGGTATGATCTCCTTCTAGCTTTCTGTCTTTGTTTCTTTATTTTTTCAAACAGTTACTGAATACCCTCTATGTGCTCATTATTGTTATAAGTAAGAGAGTTTTAAAGACTCAGTCTCTGCCTTCAAGAAGCTAATTGTCCATAAGGACTGAAAAGCAAGGTTAGTGAAAGCTATTAGAGGTTGTCATAATGGCTACAATAAAGGCTGCTAAAGAAGAACTTGGAAAGAGCGCCCCAATGATGGTGATGCCAGAGAGGTTTCTCATGTAAAATGATACCTGAGCTAAATGTAAAAGAATAAGTAGAAGTCACCCAGGGAATGGGAGTGGGAGGTGGGTGAAGGGAAAGAAGGCCAGGGATTCCTGGCAGAGGAAGCCATTTATACAAGGGCACAGCAGTTAGTGACGCTCTATAAACTCCTGGGGCTGCAAGAGGTTTGGTAGTGTTGGGCGCCTGGTGAGGGATAGAAAGAAGAGGTAGTCAGGGGCTAGATCATGAAGTGTCTTGGGAGATGATGACACTGCTGAAGAATTTTTAATAAGGCAGTAACACAATCAGATTTGTGTTTCACAAAGATGTCTTATAGCAATGTTGGCAGTGGATTGGGCAGGTGCTACTGAAGCTGGAAAATAAGTTAGAAGGTCACTCTAATATTCAAGGTAGGAAATGATGCAAGGGCCAGAATTAAGGCATACCACTGGGGTGGGGAAGGAGGGATGGATTTGAGACTCCTTAAGAAAATAGAATTAATATACACATGCAAAGGACCTAAAAGGAAAAGGGGCCAGGGAGATTTACCTCCCCAAATAGTCTCCAAAGTAGGTGGAACTCCTAGATTTTCTTCCATGTCTTACCACTATTGTGCACAGAAGAGGAGAAGATGCAGGGAAGGATTAAGCATCCTCTTATACATTCAGGGAGAACATTTTAACAACTCTTCAACTCCCTTTTGCAAAACCTTATTCACTTTCATCACTTAAACCCCTTTCCCATCAGACCCCTCTGCCTCCTAGCCCATTCTTCCATGCTCTATTTTCCTTCCTCGGCCATTCTGCTCTCCTACCCTTTCTTGATTGATATTGGCTAGAAATACCTTATTCAACTATTCAATCAACATTTACTAATTATCCTGTTATAGTCAGAGAGGAGAGAATGATCAAAGAGCAATCCTTCCATGACACCACAACCACTTTCTATAACTTTGAGACAGAAGATGAAGGTGGGAGTATGTGAATGCACTGGGATTAGCAATAAATGAACCCATCAGCTATAATGAAATCATAGTGGGCTCAAACTTTTACTGGACTTCAATCTGTAGGAACCAGAGAGGAGTTGATATCAATTTCCAGATTTTACTACCTATGGTCGATAGCAAGGGTAGGAACAGATATAATTTGGAACTGCTTCTTTTGGAGGACCCTCTGGCCTTTCTCATCTCATGATCTCTTAGATTTGCTTTCACCTTCCAGTGTGTAAGCAATAAATAAAATCACTGTTTAAGGATGAAAGAGGTATACCCTCCTTAGAGTCACCAGGAGTTACTAGCTCCCATTCCACCCCCACTTTAGAATCATGGTCGCTGTATTCTTCCAGAGAAGTTTGGTCTTCAGCCATACTGACTCCCTGCCAACAGATTTCTTGTCTCCAGCATGATAGTAAGGTGCAAGAAGAAAAAGAGGCAATATATGGAGAATCGGGAAGGGACCCTTGAGTTTTACACTAGAATGACCACACTGGGTTCAAGCAACGTCCCTCTATTTCATGAGGCACGACATGTCAAAAGACTGAGCAAAGTATTTCTGGTTCACTTCTGGAAAAGAAGTGAAGCTGTGTGTGAATTCAGGTCAACCAATGAGGAAGGAACCAGAAGAACAATGGCGGAGCATGCCAGCATCTGCTTCCCAGTGACTGTCGAACAAGGCAGGGTAGGGTATCAGTCCATCTAATGGTTGATGAAACACTTCAAACTTCCACTGAAGTGCAATTGTGAACAATTTCACATGGCTGTGAACAGCTGGGAAACATCAAGATTTGACGGAAGCATTCCAGAGGGTGATATCAGGGCCAGGGTTTTTCTGTTTGGTCAGTAGCTGGGCAAAGGCTACAGAGACAGCCAATCTGTAAATCTTGCCATAAAGGTCCAGACACTGATCGTTTATGCAAGGAAGTCTTGCAGCCAACCACACTGGACTCATCAAGAAGCTTGGTAAACAATCTCTGTCTTGGCTGCTATGTTAGGGCAATACAAGGTGGCCAAACAGTTAGCAAAAGAGATTTTTGCAGTTTCACCCAGGTTATCTTCTGCCTCTAACCCCCAGAAAACCAGACGTTTCCCCTGAGGAGAACTTGCCCCTTGAATCATGATCCCTTCAGCTCTCCTATGGTCCTCTTCAATTGTCCATTCAGCTCTACAGAACAAACAAACATTTCGCTACACATAAGGCAAATGGCTTACAGCTAGGTGGATTTGTAGCAATACATTCTTTCCCATGTGAGTTGACATATGTGACGCCATTTTACAGTCATTTCACACGCCTTCTCCTAACTTGCTTGTACTTCCATCTTCCTTGCACACCAGAAACATTTCTTTCAGCTTCTTTGGTAACGAGAAAATGAAATTGCTTCTCTCTGAGTTTACAGAGTCACCTCTGTTTCCAGGTCATATCACTTACTTTCTTGAGTTCACTTGAACTGCAACTTCATTTTCTTATATACATACCCCTGGGTCAGAAACTCAGTTACCCATGCTGTAACCACTTCTTCCCATTTTATTTTATTTTATTTTTTTAAATAAAATAATCAGATTGTCATAATGGCCACATAAATATTTTGAAGATTTTATTTACTTATTTGACAGAGGGAGAGAGATCACAAGCAGGCAGAGAGGCAGGCAGAGAAGGGGTGAGGAAGCAGGCTCCCACTGAGCAGAAAGCCCGATGCCAGGCTCGATCCCAGGACTCTGAGATCATGACCTGAGCCGAAGGCAGAGGCTTTAAGCCATTGAGCTACCCACACGCCCCAACTTCTTCCCATTTGAAAACCTTCTCAAAAAGCTCCCAATATTTCTCCCAATTTTCCAGTGATTTTTTTTTTCACCATCTAGGGTCCCCTCAGTGCCCAGGGAGCCCTCTTTTCAAGGCCTACATTGGGTTCACACTTTCTCCTCAATAACATGTGAAGCATCTTTTTAGTACCTCTTCAGATTGCCCATTTGATTTGTTTTACTATCTAGTCTTCCTTCAATTTCGTTGGAAGATAGGGGTTTATTTTGCATTTTGTAGTTACACTGTATTGGCAGGATGGACAGGAGTTAGGGAGGTCCAAGGAGGTGAAAATGTAATAGAGAAAGAAAGTTACACTGTATTGGCAAGATGGACAGGAGTTAGGGAGGTCCAAGGAGGTGAAATGTAATAGGTGAAATGGAGAGAGGGGGAGAGGGAAAGAATAGGAGAGAGAGAGGGAGAGAGGGAGATTCTGTGTAGAAAATGCCCCCCTGCTGCAGTAGTTAATATTTTCCAAGTCACTTAATATAGTGCTAAGTTAATAGAGGCATTTTCCCTTCTTCCCATAGCAGGTAGTGATACTTGTTACAAGCTTGTCTACTTATTATTTACTTCTCCCCTAAACTGGACTATAGTCTGAAACCCAGCTCTCACAGTTCAACAGAGCCATGCCATTTCATTTGTTTAATTACAATGCTTATTTTTACCAACACTCAGAGGCCTATTAGTGAAGGCACATTTTTAGAAATCTAACAAATGTGTCCTTAGATCACAGACACAGTGCTCCTATCTTGTTTTGTACAAAAAGGAAAGCACTTATCACACCTACACACACTGTTTTTTTTCCCTGTTTTCATCCACTTAAATGTGTTTTCTGGAGAAATGACATGTGATTCCTAGTTTTTAAAACCATAACTAGAATTTCCTTATTGGGCATTAATGTGAATATCTTCCGAAAATCTTCTATAATGATATTCAATCTCTCCTTTGTGCTTTTAAATGGCTTTATAACTGAGTGAATAAGGAAAAAATTAAGAAGGCATCAGCACACTAGAGAATAACTGGAAGGCTATACCACCGAACCAGCAGGACTTTGATTTGGGAAACTGCCCAGATAGCATCACCGGTTAATTCCTTCCAACATTGAAGAAAGAAATAATAGCAATCTTACACAAACTTTTTGAGAGTATAGAGAAATAGTAAACATTTTCCAATTTGTTTATGATGCCAGCATAATTCAGATAGCAAAATCTGACAAAGACATTATGAGAAAAGTAAAAAATAGCCCAATATAGCTCATGAACATAGGTGCAAGAAATCTTTTAAATAAATGGTTGGATATCTATATCAGGAAAAAAATGAACCTTGACTCTTAACTCATACTACCCAAATGGATTGTAGACCTAAATGTGAAAGCATCGAGAATAATAAATGTGGGAAAATAAAACATGGAATATTTAATGGCCTCGATGGGCAAAAATTTCTTAAACAGGAGACATAAAATTCTAATCATAAAGAACAACAACGATAAATTAAATTTCATTAAATTAAGAAATTCTCTTTTTCAAAAGACAACAAAAAATGAAATAGCATGTCACAGAGAGGAAAGAGCTTCTTTCAATACATATATCCAACAAAGGACTTATATCCAAAATACATAAAGAACTATTACAGGTCAATAAGGCAAAAGCAAACAGTCCAATGTCTGAATGGGCAAAGACCTTGAACAGGCACTTCATTAAAGAGGATACTCAAATGTCCAATAAGAACTTGAAAAAAGTACTCAACATCAATAGGCAGTAGGAAAGTGAAAATCTTGGTTTCTGCTCAGGTCATGATCTCAGGATTGTGAGATCAAGCCCCATGTTGGGCTCCACGCTCAGCATGGAGTCTGCTTGAGATTCATTCCCCCTCCCCCACTCCCTGTCCATGTGCTCTCTCTCTAAAATAAATACATAAAAAATATATTTAAAAAAATCACTTAGAAAGACTCTTAAAAGCCTCGTGGAAACCAGAGTTTCTCCATCAGGAGATTGAGAAACACAGTTTTTGGTCCATTATAAAATGGTAATGAAGAATAAATTTGAAGGCATCACACTTCCTGATTTCAAACTATGTTATAAAGCTATAGTAATCAAAACAGTGTGATATTGGCATAAAAACAGACACATAGATTAATGAAACAGACCAGAGAACCCAGAAATGAAACCAAATATATATATGGTCAATTAACTTAAAACAAAGGAGCCAAAAATACACAATGGGGAAAGGACAGTCTCTCTAATAAATAATGCTGGAAAAATTAGACAGCCACATGCAAAATTATGAAACTGGATCACTGTCTCAACCATACACGCAACCCAATTTAAAATGGATTAAATACTTGAATGTAAGACCTGAAACCATAAAACTTTAGAAGAGAAGATAGGCAGTAAGTTTCTTGACGTGGGTCTTGATGATGCTTTTCGATATGACGCTAAAATCAAAGGCAGCAAAAGCAAAAATAAACAAGTGATACTATGTCAGACTAAAAAGCTTCTTTCTGTACAGTAAAAGAAATCATCAACAAAATGAGAACGCAACCGGGGTGCCTGGGTGGCTCAGTGGGTTAAAGCCTCTGCTTTCAGCTCAGGTCATGGTCTCAGGGTCCTGGGATAGAGCCCCGCATCAGGCTCTCTGCTCAGCAGTAGCCTGCTTCTCCCCCCTCTCTTTGCCTGCCTCTCTGCCTACTTGTGATCTCTGTCTCTCTCTCTCTGTCAAATAAGTAAATAAAATCTTTAAAAAATGAGAAGACAACCTAATGAATGGGAATATTTGCAAATTATGTATCTGATAAGGGGTTATTATTCAAAATGTATAAAGAACTCATACAACTTAATAGCAAAAAAACCCACAAAAAAACAGAAAACAAACAAAAGAACAATCCGAGTTTTAAATGGGCAGAAGATCTGAATAAATATTTTTCCAAAGAAGATGTACAGATGGCCAGTAGGTACATAAAAAGGTGCTAAACATCACTAATCATCAGGGAAATGCAAATAAAAAACAAAATAAAATATCACTTCACAAATGTCAGAATGGCTAGTATCAAAAATACAGAGATAACAAGTGTTGGTAAGGACGTGGAGAAGAGGCAACACTTACACACTGTTGATAGGGATGTAAATTGGTACAGCCACTGTGGAAAACAGTATAAAGTTTTTTCAAAAAATCAGAAATATTACTATGATATGATCTAGCAATTCCACTTCCAACAGTAACTCAAAAGAAAATATATACTCCTCTGTGCACTGCACCATTATTTACAATAGCCAAGATGTGGAAACAACCTAAGTACCCATCAAAAGATAAATGGATAAAGAAATATTATGTATAGTATATAATCTTTATCTATATATAATATTATATATAAATAATTTCTTTAGCCATATATAATTTATATATATATATAATATTATTCAACTACAAATAAGATGGAAATCTGGCCACTTAAAACAACATGGATGGACTTCAAGGCATTATGCTAATGAAATAAATCAGACAGAGAAAGACAAATATTGTGTGATCTCACTTATATGTGATATCTGAAACGACAAAAACAAAACCTATCAAGCTCAGAGATACAGAGAACAGACTGATGGTTACCAGAGAGAGGTGGGGAGGGGGGATGGGCAAAATGGATGAAGGTGGTCAAAAGGTACAAATTTCCAATTATAAAATAAAAACTCTGGTGACTATAGTTGATAATACTACATTATATATTTGAAAGTTGCTAAGAGAGTAGATTTTAAAAGTTCTCATGACACACATTTGTAACTATGTGTAGTGACAAATGTTAACTAATCGTGGCAATCATTTGTCAATATATACAAATATTGAATCATTATGTTGTACACCTGAAACTAACATAATATTATATATCAACCATACCACAATTTAAAAAATGCTTATTAAGTTCATTCGGTACCTTAATTCTATATGACAAGGTGAGAAAGGCAGAAAAATGCTCATATTTTTTGCTTTTGATGTGATCAATGTGGAATGCATGCAGATAAATGAAATTCAAGAGTATTGCCAATATAAACAAAAGAGATGTATTATCACTTTGCACATCTAGTTATTATCAACCATGACAAATAGCTCAATGAGGGTTGACACATTCATGTGTGAAAAGGATTTGAATATTCATAGCGATGCAGCTACCCCCTGGAAAACACACGGAAGGGTAAGAAAGCAAGAGGGACTAATAAGGAGAGTGACCAACAATAATCAGCTTTATCGCTACAAGTTAGATTGGCGCAGATAACTCTTCACACTTTTTTCTTTTCTGAAGTCTTTTCTAAACTTCTTTTTCTTTTGCTTCTCCTCCTCCTCCTTTGTCTTCCAGAGTGTTGTTACTTACACAAAACACTCTGTGGGCTTAGAAAAATGTTTTATTGCCGGTTATCTAAATCTCAACTCATTTTTTTTTTTTGAGAGAGAGAGCGAGAGAGTGAGAGAGAGCACACGTGCCCATGTGCAGGGGAGGGGCAGAGGGAGAAGGAGAGAGAGAGAGAATCTTAAGCAGGTTCACCCCTAGCCCAGAGCCCAACACAGGACTCAATCTCACAACTCTGATATCATGACCTAAGCTGTAATCAATAGTCAAAGGCTCAACCAACTGAGCCACCTGGGTGCCCCAATCCCAACTCATTTTCTATTGGTGAAAGCATTCGTTTTTAACCTGTAGCTTTTATCTTCTAGGATATCAGTGGTGTCAAGCAATAGCCATTCTGTGCTATTTTCCTTATAGTTACTATTTCCTTATACTTTTCAACACGCTTGATACATTGCAGCTACTAGTGAATTCCTTTCTAAGAGTATACCAGCCTAATTCACAATCAGAGCTAGGGGCTATGTTCCACTCATCACCGGTATCGGAGTCCTCATTGTCAGCTAGACATAAGTGATCAAGCACCAAAGCCCTACCTTATTGCCTTAGAACCACTCCTGGTATTGTCTCTGTATGCAATAATAAGCAGAAGTGTAAGGGAGGGGTGGGGGCAGATTGAGCATAGGGAAATGTCAAACTATGATACAGGATGATAAAGCCTTGGCAACTCCCTTGGGAAATTAGAACATGTACTGTTCATCATCGTGATGCCTCATTGGGCCTTTATAACCCTGCCACCATCAGCCCCTAGATGTGGGACATCTGGGAAGGGTATGCCATTGAGGAAGGGATTGTCTGCAACAGAGGCAAACCTAGAAAGGTCCTGATAGCTGGGGCATCAAGTTCTTCCTGGAAGGGGGATGGTTTCTACCGCAGAGGTCCACGAGGACAGAATGCAGATTATGTCAGGTCTGAAAAAGATCCCAATCCTTCAAAATGACCCCAGACTTCACATGAAAGACTATAGATTTCATTCAGGCCTGATCTTAATTTGCAGCCTGGAGTGTGTGCCAAAACTTCCCCATTTACTTTGGAAAATACTCTAAAATCTCACTGACCTGAATCTTTGGTGCACTGTAAGGTCACTAGGAAGGCTTTTTAAAACGTACTTTTGAAAGAGATTTCTAGTTTGGTCTTCAAGAAAGATTGAATATGAAAAACGGTTTTGGAGGGAAACGATGTAATTCTAAGACAAAGTGATTTAATGTCAGCAGGGGAGAAGAGAACTCATAGAATCTCCTTAGAAGTATGTTCGACCTTAGGCCACGCTTTGGTAAATATTCACTTGTGACCCTGTAAGGTTCAGCGAGATATATTTCCCAAAAACCTCTTTAGCCTTTTCCTGCCTCCCTAAATCCAGGCCAGAATATCATGAGTCTAAAATTTAAATTCCATTTGGAGCACTTAAGATCTTTAGCCATTAAATCAGGTAAACATTTTAAAAGTCCTAATTTGGGGGCACTAATCCCTTCCTCCCTTGAGTTGAGAGTTTTCTTTGCTCTGTCTCAAGAGCAGCCCAAAACAGAAAAAGGTCCACTAGGCAAAGTAAGAATGTTATCTAAGGACACAGAGCTTTGCTGTGAACTAATCTGAAATCAGTTTCCTATGCATTATGCTTCTGTTTATTTTTTAATATCTAGCTAATAAACGTACTTTGAATAAGTTTCAACATCAGGAATGCTAAGCCATTGTTTTCAGTTGCCTTACCAACTGTCAAACCAAATTCTTTTATTTCTCTGGTGACCAATAAAAATTGTATCAAATCTATTCCTTAAAATAAAAACAAAAAATAGTTTATTGTTATAAATTTAGAATTTGTGTCATTGATTAAAATCCCATTACTATGATTTGATCCCATCAATGATGTAAAATCGAACTTATCATAAGAGTTCACATTTCCTTTGGGAAAAGAATGGAAGGTTTCTTAGGGTCTATGTCTTGCAGGGAAAATAATGTTCTCCATCCAGTACTAAAGGTATTCTTGGAACATTTCCCTTTGTTCAATTAGCTTGATTAGGAACGATTCAGGTGCAGTGTTTTCTCTTATTAAATTCATACCACCCAAAACTTCCCTCAAATAAAGCAAAGTTATTGTGTCCTCAGCCCATCAGAGTAAGTGACGATATCCAGATTTTTCTCGCTTTTCTCTTCTTGCTTCGTCTCCTTCTTTTTTCCTCTTCATCCAGAGTGTAACCCCCACAGAAGAAAATCAAGTCTCCTTGTCTTCTATTGCCTTCAGTTTCTGGCACTGGACCAGTGGGTAGAAGAGTCCCCAGGGCTTGGAAGAGAGGGACAAGTAAATGTAATTTTACAATGTGGTGGGGTTGAAGTTGTATCACGTATCAGCCTGATGGGCCTATCTAATTAGTTCCAGTGAGAAGGCAGGAGAAGGGCACAGCATCAATAAAATAGAGCTCAGTCAGCAAATGTGACTCATGTCAGCGTGTAATTCCCCTTCCTCCTCCAGCCGCTGCCACCATTCAACCATCTTTTCCACACTGATAGTCACAGTCTGGCAGGTGTCTCTTCCCTACTCTGCCCTCCAGCCAAGACTCGAGTGATCAAATTGTTGGTAGGGAGAGGACGAAGACGTGACCCTTTGCAACATAACTCTCCCTAAGTCCCACATTTCTCTAGAAATCACCTTAACAGGAAGTGACAAAACGTGGTCCTCTGAAGCCCCAAAGGTCTCTAGAACCCTGCTACTGAAAATAAGTGTTAGAGAGCAATGCAGACTCTCAGGCTCCACTGCCTTTGCATGGAACTAGAATCTGTGTTTTAACAGGATCCCTAAGTCCTTCACCAAAACAGTAAAGTTTGAAAAGCACCGGAACACCCTTCATTCTGTGTCCCAGAAAGCGGAGCCCTACAGAAGCAAAGTATCTAGAAAACGTGTGTCGGTAAAATTGGCTGATCAATTAATTCATTGACCCTGAAAAAACAATAACATTAAAATATGTCATAAACGTTGCTAAGAGAGGGGCTTCAGCTACCAACAAAAGATTGACCAATAGCTGAATAATAAATCCAATTACATGACAATGCATGAGAGTGTAACTCTGTAGTTCACTAATCTTTCTAAGCACCATCATAAGGACTATTCAGTGAATACATGCGTGAAATTAAATAAAAATATTACTTTTCTTCGTGTTGTTTGATGCATTGTTCTATTTTTGCCTGGACTAAGTCATAGAAACTCTAAAAGGCAGACGAAATTCTTGGTCATTAGGCAAGAGTTATAGGGGTTACTAGAACTTCAAAAGTTGCTACTTCCTTTATCTTTGAAGTTTCTACCTGGTCTGTTATTCCACCTCCAGCCACATGCAAATTCTTATTATTTATTTATTTTTGTGACAACTTGTTCATAAAATTGAGCACATGCTCTACATGGAGAACACAGCAGAGTATTTCAAAGAAGAGAAATTAAATTACCCACAGTTGCAATCCAAGAGAAATAGAGTTAACATGTTCATGTATTTTCTTCCACTTTTTTATGTAGTTAAAAGGACTATATAGTTTGGTATGCTGATTTTTTTTAATTATAACAAAGCATATTTTCATGGTATTACCTGGAATATCATCAAAACTTCATGTAATTATACTGTACTTTCAGAATATAATTAGATCCTTTATAATCATAATGTTAGTGATTACATAATATTTTATTGAGTACCATAATTTGATGAGGGAAAATAAAAATCCCATTGTTCAAATAGAAAATTTAAAATCTGTATTATATTTCTTCTCTGTGAATAATTCATTTTTCCGATGCTCATTTATCTACTGAAGTTCAGGGCATCTTTCTTATTGTTTTGTAAATGATATTTATAGCTACAGATACTGTCTTTATTTTAGTCTACGATAGTATTGTCTGTTTCTGGACTACATTTTTGAGTGCACAGTAGTTTTTATTACTGTGGTTCTGTGGCATGTTCACATACATTTTTGGCAAAATTTTTCCAAAATTTTCTTATATACTTTGATATATGAGGCCACCCAGGTGCCCCTGTTTTTCTACATATTTTCGAGGTTTTGGCTTTTTATTTTTTTATTTTATTTTTTTAAAAGATTTTATTTATTTATTTGACAGGGAGAGAGAGATCACAAGTAGGCAGAGAGGCAGGCAGAGAGAGAGGGGGAAGCAGGCTCCCTGCAGAGCAGAAAGCCCAATGTGGAGCTCGATCCCAGGACTCTGAGATCATGACCTGAGCTGAAGGCAGAGGCTTTAACCTACCGAGCCACCAAGGCACCCTGGTTTTGGTTTTTTAATTGTTAATTTCTAATGAACTGTTACAGTGAAAGAACTTCATGGGTATTACACTGGTTTTTTGGAATTTACTGGAATTTCTTCTTGCCTTGAATGTTTTATGAATGTTCCATATGTATTCTCTGACTGAAAAGTATGGTTTTATATATATATCTATTAAATCAAACATGTTATTTCATCATTAGTAGGATATTCCATGTCCTTAATTTTATTTCTGTTGGATCTATAAATTTTTGAAAGCTATGTCAAATTGCCCAGTATGATTATGGACATGTCAAATTTGCTTATTATTTTCTTAACTTGTGTTGTACATTCTTAATAGCAATTTGGTTAAGTACTTAGAAGTTGGTGATTTATGTTCTTGAAGGATTTTTCTTTCTCTTATTATGCCATGCCTCTTGATCCCTGTTAATATCTTGGCTCAAATGCTATCTGTATGTAGCCTTGATAATGCTATTAAAGTAGCAATAGTGTGTTTATCTTTATCTTTTGATTTTCAACTTTTCCATATGATTTTGTTTATGTTGTGTCTATTGAAAGTAGTATATTGTTGGATTTAAAAATCTAATTAAATAATTATTTTTTCTTTTAATTTATGAGTTTAATCTATTGGTATTTGCTTTAATTATTGATATATTTGGAATTCTTTATACACCTTATTCTGTTTCCTTCTTTTTTCCTCTCTTAGTGTCTCTTTTGGATTGATATGTTCCATATTCCTCCTTTTTTCTCCACTGCCAATTTGGAAGCTGTAGACTATATTTTAATTTTTTGGTGATTATACTTCAATGTTTATATATATGTAAATATTTCTGACAAAATTTACTCTTTCTTAGTACTTCTATCTTCCTCTCAATTTCAAACTATTTATTTCAGTCTAACTATTCAACCACCAAACTCCAATCTTGTTAATGTTATCTAGAATTTTATTTTTCTATCTTAAATGCAAAAATTATCAAATAGTTTTAAAAAATCAATTACATTTAATAAGTTCTTTTATCATATTCTGAGCTCACAATTGTTTTCTGGATTCCTTACCTCCACTCTCCATTCAGTGTTATTGACACTTCTATAATATAGAAAGAGTCTATAGGGGGTAAACTCTTTTTTTCTGCAGATGTCTGATTTTCTTTTTTTTAGTGTTACCCCACTTTCTCATACTAATTTCACCACGTGCATAATTTTAACTTGGCAGATATGTTTCTTCAGCACTTTAAAGATATTATCCTACTGTTTTCTAGCATCTGTGGATGCTGAGGAAAAGTGTGTTGCCAGTCTCAAAGTATTTCCTTTCAATATAATTCACCTTTTTCTTTGGTAGTTTTAACAATTTTATTTTTTCTCTGATGTTCTTCATTTCACTATGATAACCATCTTGCTTTGAATTTATTTATCTTTGTTTGATATTCATATTCTATTTTGTTATGGGAACTCATATATTTTTTTTCAGTCCAAAATGAAAACATTGTCTTCAAAGTTATATTTCCTCCCTTCTCTTCTTCTGGAACTTCTATTAGACCTGCATTAGAGCTGCTTTACAAATGTCTCAACTGCTTTTTCACTTATCTTATCAACTTACCACTTGGAGCAAACTCTTCAGTACCATCTCTCAATTTGTTAATTCTCTCTTTGACTAGGTCCAATCTATTTTTAGAATCTCTAATTTCAATGAATATTTTTCATTATCATAACTTTTTTGCAGATTTTATTTATTTATTTGAGAGAGAGAGAATGAGAGAGAGAGAGAGAGAGCATGAAAGGGGGAAGGTCAGAGGGAGAGACAGAGGCAGACCCCCCTCCTGAGCAGAGATCCCAATGCAGGACTCGATCCTGGGACTCTAGGATCAGGACCTGAGCTGAAGGCAGTCACTTAACCAACTGAGCTACCCAGGTGCCCATCATTTTCATAATTTTTAAAGCATTTATTTTTCATGTCCGTTTAACATTTTATTTTATCTTTTTATATTTTATTCTTTTATTACTCTGATTCCTTCATTTGGCTCTTTGAGCATTCTACATATATTTATTTTAAAGTTTTTATCCGGATGAGATAATACTATTTGAATCTGAAGCCAATCCATGTCCTATGGTTGATTTTGTCAGATAGAACTCCTCAGATTAAATTTCTTCCCACAGTACAGAAATTTAGTCATATTTCTGAGATTAATTTTCTTCACATATGGTAAAATTTTGGTTTGTGAGCTAATTTTGAATGCAAAGTTTTGGGGTTTTGTTTCTATTTTGTTTTTTTCCTCAGTCTCTCTTTTTAGCTATTTACTTGCTTTGGGTATTTCATTTTATCTAGAATTTCTCTATATTCAGGATGAGTGGGATAGGGAAATAGGTCCTAATCAGTTAGTTCTGTCATACATCATCCCTTTATCTATTTTAATATTGATATAAATTCCTCCAAAATTCACTGAGATTGTGTTCAAATATGTTAAAACTTTAAATTAGTTTAGGAAGAATCGATAGCTTATTTAGACTTTGCAACCAGAAACGTAGACTGTGTAGATTTCTGTTTAATCAGGCTCTCTTTTCTCTCTCCTAGTTTCATACTCTAAGGTCTTTTGGAGTAGTTAAATCCATATTTCTCAAAATGGGGTTCTTGATCAATATTACTAATTTAAAATTCCTTAAATGCAAAAAAAAAAAAAAAAATTCCTTGAATGCAGCCAGGATACAGGAACATTCAGACTTGATGCGATACTTCCCCTTAGATCCTACAAGGTCTCCTCTATCAATTAATGCCACTCTTTATTTCTTTCTTGCCATCAAAGGATTCCATGGGCAGTGCTTCAGGCTCTGTAAGGACATGAGTGCATTTGTCTCCTTTGGATTGCTGGCTATTTTGATCATTTAGACCTACATCTTCTTGGACCAGTTTCCTATAGTCATCTGTTTCTTTTTTTTAAGGACAATGTCAAGGCTCAGGGCCAGAAACACATGGCTGTCAGCCAAGAACAGAATTGGTCTATAGGGTAGAGCACCAGCAGTTGTTGATGGCAGGCATGTGTGGGTGTGTTTGTGTGTATTTGTGTAGGCTAAAGGCACCTGTTTATAACTCTCTGGAGAAAAAAATCTTAAAATTGTTGAGCTCTACTTCTTTTACCTTGCATTTTGTCGATTATAAAGTATTTGTTCTGAAGGCTAATTATCTAGCTGGTAGGGGAGGGACAATAGCAATCTAATAAATATACCTTATTGTTCATATTTAATCCATTTAGATTTGACTATGTGTTTATTTAGCAATGGGAGCTTTCAAATGTTTTGGGGTACCAGCATGTTATATGCTTTCTTTCTAATTTATTTATACCTGTTATCTTCAAAAGAAATGTCACTTGGCCTAGCACTCACCAAAAAAAAACAAGATTTAAAATATAAATAATCTGTTCTGGAAAAAAAGTACTTATGAGATACAATAATTTCTGAGCTATTTCTTAAAATGACAAATAATGTATACCTATATGTGATATATACATACATACATATGTGGGTATATATAATATATATTTATATTATATATATATAATATCTTCTTTCAAAATAAAGATCTTAAAGTTTAAACCAAATCAAAGTTTCAGGATCTACAAAATTCCTGATGACAACAAAAACCAAACCAAAATAAAACAAAACAAAATCTTATTAGACAGGAAGGACAAAGCCAAATTATCTTGAAATGAAGTGTGTTACATGGGTCATCTGTTTTGGAGCCACAAAACCAACTTGCCACAGATAAAATAATTTCAATCAGGCATTTTTAATTAAACTAGTTTACTATGGCACCCCATTACCCTAATTAAAGAACTAAATACAATATTTATAGATACTTCTTAGGAACTTCAAAAATAGATAACAACGATTATACTTAAAATTCCACATTAAAACAAAATCCTAATACCCAAAACATTAAAGTAAGTTATTATAAAAAGGAACCCCACAGTGTTCATTCTTTTTTGCTGCTTATACTGTGCAACATTTCAAAGGTCATAAGAAGACAAACCAGAGATTCAAAACATTTCTTTGGCTGAATTATGTCCTTGTAGTTTCCCACAGATCATTCAATTAAAGCAAAAAGCCTCGAAGGATTACAGTAATAATCTGAATCTTTGACTCTGTTTTTACTATTACTCCAAAGAAGTGAATATTATCCTATGAAAATCAATGACATAGGAAGCAATAAACATGCTATTATTTTGGACATTTTTGAGACCAGGTCTTTAATAATCAATCACAGAAAATTCCTAGTTCAGAAACCATCTTTTCAAGAATAAAAAGATTCACTTTAAAATATGTCTTAAGTATATCTTTCGTTCTCAAAGACCAGAAACTATGTGAGTCCATAGTTATTTCTCCAGATTCTGGAATGTTCCTTCAACATTCCTTCTGAGGATTTAAATGGATTTAATTTTTACTGGAATGAAATTTAATAAAACCATTCCTCATTGCAAAATGTCAGTTATTGGAATAGTGACCATAACACAAGCTTTCCACTTTTCATCCAACTTTTTATTAATAAAGGGTTCAATAGTAACATGTTTTTCAAGGCACTCCTTTCATCCCTAAAGAGCAACTTTCTTCATTTCCGCTGTCATTCTAACATCTCACCCAGCCCTTTCTCATTCCTAAGCAGAGCAACTTAGTTAATCATAAGCATAATAAGAAAGAGAAGTAACAAGTAGGCTCTGCAGATTCAAAAGCATGCCAAGTTGTGGATTTCTTGAGAAGACAATTTGAGTTACTGACTCTCAGGATTGGGCTAGGTGTTAACAAACACAGTCTAAACTCACCTCCTCTGTAATATCCCCCACAAATCATGTTGGCTGGCTTAACCAGTCTAATTCTAAGGAGTTCATCATCTTTTGTGACAAACCATTTTGCTTTAAGTAGGATGAACCGGTCTTATAAATTACATTAATTCTATAAATTTAGATCTGTTTTTCCATAATGTTCACTGACGGGGACTCCTGGATCTATACAAAGAAAGTCTATCCCATCTTCTCCAAGACAACACTTATTATTTTTGAACATAAATATGCTATCCACTCATCACCATGTTGCCTTTCCCTTTCCAAATTAAACATTGGCACATTATTCAATTTCATTCCCTCACGTTTTCTTATGTAAATGTACTCCAACTTGCCTATATCCATCTTAAAAGATGTGGCTTCAAACAAAAGAAGAATCAGACATAGTGTGATCAATGACAACTGAAAGAGGGCTGCCACCTCCCTATTATAAATCCTCTTCTTGTAGTTTTTCTCCTTAATATGGGATTTGCTTTCTGGAGAGTGATATCAAATTGTTTTATTTTGAATTTACAATAATTCAACTCCCTGGGCTTTTTTATCTGATATGTTGTCAGTACAGTCTTTGTAGTCCAATATTTATCTTTTGGACCCTATATGAAGAAATTTTTATTTTCTTTTGCATTAAAATTAATCAAAAAAGAATTGGAAAAATGCTTAAATACCCACAACTTCA
>CM053608.1:64832144-64854177 GCA_028646535.1 Procyon lotor | reverse complement strand
AGGGCAAGGGAGAGGGAAAGAATCTCAATCAGACTCCCTGTTGAGTAAAAAATCCCATTCAGGGCTGGATCCCAGGACCCTGAGATCATGACCTGAGCCAAAATCAAGAGTCAGATGTTCAACCAACTGAGCCACCCAGGTGCCCCACCCCCCTGTGTGCCTCTTCTTCCCTTGTTTAACTTCTTAATGTTAGAAAATAAAGAGCTAAAAAAAAAAAGAAAAGAAAAAAGAAAATAAATAGCTATTATTGTCTTTTTCTACTTTATGCCGAATTCCCTAGAAATGCATGCAAGTATGTTATGACCTGGTCTCAGATTACTGTTCCCCAGTCATTTCCTCCTAGCCAGGCAGGCTTAATAACCTCTGCCTGCCTGTTCTGTGTTCCGGATAGCCTTTTGTACATGCACCATGGGTAAGAGAGCTTCAGTAAGCACGAATAAGGTACACAATCCATCACATTGTTTCATAATTGTCTACATGTTTGCCTTTCACTGGACTATAACTAAGATTTTTCAAGGGACGTCTGATGTCTTAATTTTTCTTTTTTTTTAAGATTTTATTTATTTGACAGAGTGAGAGAGCACATACAGAGGGGGAGTGGCAGGCAGAGGAAGAAGCAGGCTCCCTGCTGAGCAGGGAGCCAGATATGGGACTCAATCCCAGGACCCTGAGATCATGACCTGAGCCGAAGGCAGATGCCTAACCAACTGAGCCACCCAGGTGCCCCGACTTCCTCATTTTTCTATCACCAGTACCCACAAGTGTACCTAACATGAAGAGTTAGTGTTTTATGAGAGAATAGAGGAACATATCCATTCTGTTTTGTCTACAATGGCCTTATTATTACAATGGCATCTTCTCATTTTTTAAGACGTGTTTCATTGGTTATTATTAATATTGACTATTTTCCCATTCTTATTCAATCACTGAATCACCTGTTATGTGTCCATGTTCTTTGTCCATTGATATGCTGAGATAGGTCTTTGCATTTCTCTCATGAATCCGAATATTCATTTATTTTCATTTAGCAAATAGTTATATAGCATTGGTTATTTGCCAAGTATTGTTCCAAGTGCTTTACAAATATTAGTTCATTTAATCCTTGCAAAAACCTTTTGAGATAGCTATTATCAGAGATGCAGAGAAATTGAGTAGCTTGTTCACTAGTAAGTGGTAGAGCCAGGATATAATTCTAGGGACTTTAGAGCAAGAAATACTCCAAAGTGGGCCCCAGGCATCCTCCTACCCACCGACTCCTTCATTCCCTCTCCCCGTGTGCAATCCTGATCGTGGAAATTTCACCTTTGTTTCCAGAGTGTAATTTATTTTCCCTGCTAGAACTGACATTCACTTATCCATAGGACTGACTTTCTCCACAGCTCTCTCTAGCCCCCACTGCTAGGACTGTGCCATATCAGCTAGATAGCCTGCTGACCTCCATCAGATCACCTGGATGCTAGTAGGCAGACTACCCTCTATTGAGAAACCCTTACTGCTTGCCTCAACTACGATAGAACCCTCAGCGACATTAAAGGTTAATTCTGATCCACAACTTACCTCGCCTTTTGGGTGTCACGATGTAAAGCTGCTGTTTACATGCACAGAGATTATGGTGTCCCTTTGAGTGTTAAGGCAGACCCCTATCCTCCAAGGCACAGGGAGACACAAGCTTCTGCAATCCCCTTCCCACAACTTAAGCATCTTCTGCCGCTTTCTGGAGTAGTTCCCCTTGGCCACTCTCCTCTGTAGAGATTCCAGTCTGCCCTGTTGCATTGAGAGAATCTGTTGATCTTTTTCTTCATGTTCTGTTCTCTTATTTTAAAGTTTAGAAAGTTGTCAAACTTTGAAAGACACTGGGATTGGAAGGCAAGTGTGGTGTACCTCCTTCAAAGTTCAGTCTCATTAATTTTCACCAATTACTCCACCTATTCTTCTGAATATGAATTCTGTGTCTCAATATATTCACATTAGCAAATTTATGATCTAAAACTTGATAAAAATGTCTCTTGTGTTTTCATCCAAATTATCAGATCAAAGCTATTGTCAAATATAAGACCCCTTACATACACCCAGGGTTTCCTATCTTATTTGAACACCTATGGGTCTATATAGCTGTCCTGTAACCCAGCCCACTCTTCTGTCCCCATCTATTATGTTATCATAAGAGATTTTGGAAAATGCCTTCCTGAAATCCAGGTTGATGTTCGTACAGATGTGCCTGAGAAAACCATATATTTGTGTTAAGAAAGGAAAAAATGTCCCCAGGGATTTTGTGATTTATATGTTTCATTGCTTTCTATTAATTGTATTTGTCTTCCATATTTGGAAGCTGTAAAGTTGTTGTGGGATATCCCTAAATGGATATTGATCTTCATTCATCCTAATAGTCCCTTCAGGTTTCAGCAGTAAGGCTATCTACTTACCAAGGTCCCTAGTTTTCCTCAAGGTTCCTCTAAGTCTGGTAAATTTTCTCAGGAGAGCCATAAATATCTCACAAGGTAGAACTGACTGTTACTTTCTTTTTTTTTGTAACTCATCAGATATTTCTTGATGATGATATTTGCATAAAAATAGCTTTCCAGTAAGTATTAGAAGGAGTCAGATTAAAAAAAAAAGAAGAAGGAGTCAGATTATTTCTTTACAGTCATCAAGAAATAGTAGGAATGATTTTGAAAAGAATACAGTGGAGACTTTTCCTTTTTGTAAAAAATAGTTCTGCTGCTTTCACAATTAAGTGATTTCAGTTGTTTATAAAAATAGATCTCTTTCCACTTGATTCGGGTGGCTTCTGTCTTCATATGAAAGTCCCTCACTATTTCCACTCTCTCATTTCATTGATCTTTTTAAATGGACAGCAAGTGAAACTGGAGGCACAAAGTTCCAGGTACATTTAACTAAGATAACCGTGGTCTAATCACTTACAGAAGTCAAGTCTGCCTCAGATATTACTTTGTATTATGAAATAATTTTTCAGTAGCTCATATATAAGAAAGTAGTTTCACCACCAGAACTTAAAATTTAGAATGAAAGTCTTGAAGAGATTGCATATAAAAAATTCCCCACCCTGTCTAATGTTAACCCTAGCAACAGGCAAGCATAATAGAATGAAAACCTCTTACCTCCTCTATGAAATTCTTGACATTTCCCCATTGCTATGGGGATTTTGTCAGCTGAACGCACACAGGCCACTTCAAAGTAGCGCTTTTCCTTAGCAAGCTCTCATGATATTTTTCTCTAGCACTCCCGAACTAGAATTGTTAGTTCAACTCCTCCTTTTTCAGAAAACAGAATCTAATTCAGATTTCTCTTTTTGGGCTTATGTCTTGACTTGATAATCTTTCATTCTACAGAACAAGATTGAAAAGAATGAATATTTTGTACTTAGGAAATTGTACCCCCATGGACTACTAGAAAGCTTAACATGAGAAAGCTAGTGTGGATTCTAGTTTCTTAAATGCAATGTTGGGTTGGTTTCTTCCCCCTCCCCCCCGCCCCCCATTCACTGGCAGGACCAAGTGAACGGCTGTTTGCTGGTATGAAAAGCACCCTTTTACTTTAACATGTCCTCAAGAGTAACCTGGTCAAAATGCACTCTCTTGGTCTTAATTGTCAAGTACTAAATCTTTTGTGTGTTTTCGTGTATTACATATTGTATTGTGTATTGTGTGGAATCTTGGCCAATTTTCTTCAAAATCCAATCATAAAAGTAAACTAGCAACATATATGACTACCTCTGTCGTCACACCCATTCGAGTTCAGGTTAGTCTAAGAATTTCCCTTCCCAATACTCGGAAGTAGGCAGTTAACACCTTTGCAAACTAAGCTAAAGAGCCAGTTTCACTGTGACGTTAATTGCAATTGGTCATCATTTCATTTTAATGTAGGCATCAAGCAAAGAAACAAAATGAAAACACATTGTCAAAAAGTTATTTGTGGACACTTTAGAAAGCATTTATGGTTCTATTTATATGTATGACAGAGTGAGGAGTACAACGGAAAATGTTAAATCCCCACACCGTAGTGCTGAGTAAATTCTACCCTGTGGCAATACCAATGGCTGGATGAAACAAACGTGCCCTTGGCTGTGCGCTAGCAGAATTACCAAGCCTTCATACACCAAAATTAGTGACACTTCACACTCTTGGGAAGCTTAGAATGTAGAAAGCTAGTGGATAAAAGAATATTATCTAATGCACCAACGATTCAAACACATACGGCGAATGGTTCCTGTTAGCATAACACGCATGGAATGAGATCTTGGGAATTCTGCAGTAGCAGGTGTCAGATATATAAATATATGTGCAGAACTGTACATTTGGCTTCTCTCTAGTTGTTTCCCCTTTTCTGTTACTCTTCTTTTTTAAGGCACTGACCTTATTGCTTATTCAAGAACAAATTACCTGAGGTGACTGTCATGTTCTTCAGACTAGAATAATAAATGCATATTGTTTTATGCTACTATGAAATTCATTTAGAATGCCTTTTAAATAGATGAATTCTTTATTCTGAAATAGATGGCTTTTTCCCGCTGTAAGAGCTTCATTTATCTGATGATTTTGGATATAGAATTCGTTGCCTAGTATACAACCCTCTGATTAAAAGTTCTGTGAAAAATACATTTTGGGCAGTTACACTTTTGCCAAAAAGGCTTATTGACTCATGAGGGTCATTGTCTGCTTCTAAACAGGATATTTTGCAAGAGCTGAGAAATGTCATATGCCAGATAACCAAACAGACATCTCCTCATTCATTTCATTTCCAAGAGTTGGAATATCACTTTATGGTCCATACTGCTATCCTACAGGCACAGTGATTTTTTTTTTTAAAGATTTTATTTATTTGTTTGACAGAGAGAGAGATCACAAGTAGGCAGAGAGGCAGGCAGAGAAAGAGGGGAGAAGCAGGCTCCCTACAGAGCAGAGAGTCCGATGCGGGGCTCGATCCCGGGACCCTGAGATCATGACCCGAGTTGAAGGCAGAGGCTTTAACCCACTGAGCCACCCAGGCGCCCCCAGGCACAGTAATTTGTGAGACTCACTTCAATGGTATAACACTCTTCAGAAACTTCCAAATAATTTCTGATTAACTGATAATCAGTTAACAAATAATTTTAATTTAATAAGCAAATAATTTTGTTTAATATAAACAAATATAATATATTTTTAATTTAATTAAATAAATTTAATAAATTAAAATTTTAATTAAATAAAATTTAATTATTTAATTAAATAAAATTTAATTTAATTTAAAATTTTAATATAAAAATAATAAACAAATAATTTCTAATTAATCAGAAATTAATAATTTCTGATTAACTCAAGCTAGGCTGTTAGTGCCACAAAGTAGAACCAGATCTACTTAATATTTAGGATAGAGTCTGGCACATTTCAGGATATCAACGAAGATATTTGGTTTGTACACAAAAAATTATTTGCTTATGGTTGTAATAAGGACTGGGAAGAAAAAATGCTGTGCAATGAGAATCTAAGAATACGGGAGAGTTTGGGAGGTGGGATGGATGGCAAGTTGGGAAGCCAGTCAGGTTAAAAAAAAAAAGTCCAGGGAATGTTTACATGGTGAGAGAAATGCCTATAGGAAGGCCTGAAAGTGGGGATGTCACTGGTACTCGGGAGGGAATTAAAATAAATCCAGTGCAGCTGAAGCAGAATAAGCAAGAGAAAGAGGCAGAGGGCTAGAGGTTGAGGCAGGGGTGAAATCTCAGAAGCTGTCATAAAACAAATTAAGGAGATACATTATCCTAAATCAATAGGAAGTCACTGAAGTTTTCGGCAAGGGAATGACATCATCCGTATAAATATATAGACATATGACGGCTGTTGGAAAGGATATTTATAACAATAATTTTCAAAGCATTGTACACCAGTGGGTCATTCACCATCTTCAAGTCCTTCCTCAAATGTCCCTTCTCCACGAACTTCCCACCTTTGACTATCCTAAGATTATATGACCACTCCTCTCGTACAAGTTTCCAGATCCTGGTTACTAGTCATTTTTCCTGTAGCACTGTCATCTTTTAACATTTTAGACAATTGACTTACTTATTAATTCATTGTCTGTATTCTCTTGTTAGAATGTAAGATCCACAATGATTTTCTTTTCTAGCAAGTGCCTGGTAAATGAGTTTTCAACAAATATTTGTTGACTTAATCGCACATCACATTATTATTTAAGCTATATCATAAGATGGTTTATCTATCAGTGTTTATGATTCAATACACTCTGTTTGAAAAAACTGTTTCCTAACTACACGGTCCTAGGCAAAGCATATACTGAAATTTAATTCTTAAACATGAAAATTGCTGCTGCAGCAGAAATTTCATCAGCTACTTATTCAAGTTTATGGAAACACGTTTTTAGTTGATTTTTTAAATTGAGCAGATTTTAAGAAGAGATTATGAAACTTGGGTTAGGAATCATGAGTCACAGGGACAGCTTAGCTATTTTACAATATTGTTGTATATCCCTATCAAAATGTACTGCTATGCTACAAAATTATAGTATTTTTACAACACAGCAGTGATTAACCCTTTAAATTTTTACTTTTGAATGATTGTAACCTTACTTGATGGTGTTCTAAGGACTAATATGCTTTTGGCAAGTTATAGCTTATGACAATGTCTAGAATTCCTTGGAGGAAAGCCAGTTGATTTGTAAAGTGCCAGGCAGTCTGCTTTGAATTTCTCTGTGTGTCTGATCTCATCTAATCAGAAGGACACTTAGAGTTTCCTGGCTAATTTCACAAATTAAAATTTTCTGAAAAATTCATTCTTTTCCTCCACATTGTTATTACCCATGATTTCCCATTTATTCATTTATTCAACTCATTTATTGAGCATCTACAATATTTTAGGTACTGTGTTAGTTATTGGCCCATTTATTTGTTAACTCACTGGCCAAACATTTATTTATTTGTATTGGGGAGAGGCACAGATTTTAAGAGGTTAAATGGGACAATTATATAGTCAGGAAATTATCTATAAAAAAGTGAGAAAAGTTAAGTAAGTAGAGGAAGACCTATTTGATTTTTATGAAAAGAATACACCTCAAATTAGCTCCAGTTTTAAAAATTATTTTGACTCTGAACAAGGTTGAAAGCAAGAAGGTGAGGTTATAATTAAAATCTTCTTTGTATTAAACATATATAGATATACGAAACCAAATATAGAAATCAAAAAGTAATTACATTATTTCAATTATATGTTTAGCAGGAGGAGGAAATATGTCCATATATTATTAATAGTCTGCTTTCTAAACCACTTGAAAACAGCTTACACAAGAAGCCATAGTACAAGATAATAAGACTAAAGCAGGGCAGAGTTTTTGCTGAGCTTGATGTCTTGCCTCTGCACCCGTTTTTAGAAATTGGGCTACTTTATTCTTGTTTGCAAAATCAGTGCTATTCCAAGTCTGAATCAAGCCAGGTAATATTTAAGAATGACTTTTTATCATTGTTCTAGAGTTTCTCTTACCAGCTCTCCTACCAATATTAGGATCCTGCCTCTACCCTTCACCTGCTCTACCCATGACTGGGCTCTGCTCCCTTGTCTGGATAACCAAGTACTGCCTGCTTGGTCTTTGGCTCACCATGGCTAATAAGCACCTAGCATTTTCTGGCACATCGTTATCCTGGTATGTGCAATTTGGGCTCAGGCACCTGTGTTTTGAACTCTAAAGATGGGCTCAGGTCCCTATCCTATTTTTTTTACTCTTTCTGTAGCTGGAACAGCCTGAATAAGACATCAGAATATATGCTTTCGGCAACAGTTAAAGCAATCTATTCTACATAAACTTGCTTGTAGTTGATAAAAATAGACATAGATTGTACCACAACATTCTTCCACACCTGTAAGAAAATCTTTCATTTCATTAGCCTAAGATATCCTTCAGCATCATGAAGGTAGCTCATGTTCTTCTATTTCTCAAATAATTCTGCTCAGTGCTGTTCTTCTTGAAGTTCCCATGCAGAAAGAAATTTGCTAACCATGGCATGAGCACATCTCTACTGACCCGATTTCACACAAGCCTCTGCAAGGTAGCCTTACCACAGTCAGGACCTCTCTTCTACTCGATGGGGCTGGAAGCCACAGTGTATTGTTTGATGATAGGTGCTTTGGCTTTCTAAATCGAGGAGGCCAAGATGAAACTGGTAACGTTTAAAACTAGTGAAGGGGGCGCCTGGGTGGCTGAGTAGGTTAAAGCCTCTGCCTTCAGCTCAGGTCATGATCTCAGTGTCCTGGGATCGAGCCCCGCATCTGGCTCTCTGCTCAGCAGGGAGCCTGTTTCCCCTCTCTCTCTGCCTGCCTCTCTGCCTGCTTGTGATCTCTCTCTCTGACAAATAAATAAATAAAAATCTTTGGAAAAAAAAAAACAAAGCTGGCGAGATACCTGCTCTAGAGGTATCTGTCTAAACTCCCAGATGACAGTAACACTTAAATCTATCATAAATGTCACATCCAGCCTTTGAGATGGTCCTGACGAAAACAAAGTGGTAACCATGACTCTTGAGCAATGAGTTCCTTGACTGAGGACAGACCTCCATCATTAAAGTAATTCCTTACACACACAGCTGTTGGAAATGGAGCAGATGAGGATACGGATATGGAAATGCCACCATGATTGCTAGTGGAAGCTCAGACAACTGCAACTAGAGGAAAGCACACGAGATATTTTAAGGACATACCAATGCTTGGTAAGTGTCAAGGCTGTGGGCTGCTGGGGAATGATAGCCCCTGCAAGATGATGTACTCTGGCAGATGTAATTACCATCAAGGGCTTATGAGCATGAGATGGTGTATCTGAGGCAGTTCTCAAAGAAAAGCAGCCACACCAACCATTACTGTAGTTGGGAATCAATCAATAATATTTATATGCATAGGTCAGAATGGACTATAGGGACCACGTGGTAATAATCATCAATAACATCTCCAAGTGCAAAGGACAGCAACCAGCAGTAAACCATGCAGCTTCCAAATAATGTCCCTCTTGGATATCACCAGGCCGAGGGCTAAAACCCCCAACAAAATTTTGAAGATACAAGCAGCAGGATAATTATCTCCAATATGCAATGAAATGTGTAGATCTTCAAAACTTTGTGGTCTATTAATAATAAATATTTTGATGATCCTAGGAAATAATGCTGCACGACTACTAAGTTTATTGACTTACTCATTTGATTCATATTTCATTGCTTTTGGCCTCAAAATGGAAGTTTCAGGGTTTTCTTGTAATGTCAATGTTCATTCTTTCTTAATAGCAAAATCCTGAGTGAAGTTGACAGGGGTTGTAGAATAAAGTCAGTAACAATGATAACAAATTGACTGTCTCATCACATCTAACAGATGTAAGAAAGGCGCCACTGACATTGATTCAGGTGTCATTAAACCAAATGCTCATCTCTGATAATACCCGTTTAAAACATTAATACAAAGACATAACAAGTATCCAATCCATACATGATGAGTGATGATGCCAGAGAACTTCCTGAGTTTCGTTTTTATGACTATATCCAAAATCATTCACTTTAGGTTAAAAACAGAATTAAATCAGTTTTAGGTTAAAATCAGTTTTAGGTTAAATCAGTTTTAGGTTAAAAACAGAAAATTTTAGGGGCGCCTGGGTGGCTCAGTAGGTTAAAGCCTCTGCCTTCAGCTCAGGTCATGATCTCAGTGTCCTGGGATCGAGCCCCACATGGGGCTCTCCGCTCAGCGGGGAGCCTGCTTTCCCCTCTCTCTCTCTGCCTACTTGTGGTCTCTCTCTCTCTGTGTCAAATAAATAAATAAAATCTTTAAAAAAAAAAAACAAAAAAAAAAAACCAGAAAATTTTAAGGGAACATTCTCCATTGATCAAGTCAATAATGGTCATAACTTCTGGAAATTACAACAATCAACTCGTCTTTAGTTTCTCCAGAGGAAATAACTGGCACTCCAGCATTTTTTTTTAACCTGTTTCCTACTTAAACGTGAAAATGTGGGGGCACCTGAGTGGCTCAGTCAGTTAAGTGTCTGACTCTTGGTTTGGGCTCAGGTCATGAACTCGGGGTTGTGAGATGGAGCCCTGCATCAGTGGGAGTCTGCTTGAGATTCTTCCCCTCGCTGGCTCCCTCTGCCCCTCCCCCACCCTGGCTTTTGCTCTCTGTGTCTAAAATAAATAAGTAAATGAAATATTTTTTAAAAAAATGAAAATGTGATCCTCTGTTGAAAATTTGGTTCTCCAAACTAACATTTTTTAAAAAAGAAAACTATATATTTTGTTTCATGACATTTTTATTTGAGGGCTAATTTGGGAACATTCTAGCAAGAGGCTAATACAAGCATTAGAACAAACTATATATGTAGAGTCCTCTAATTTGCTAAACCTCCCACAACAATGCTCTGTCCTTTATAATGACTCTCAGATGGCTAAAGTCTAAATCCTTGGACAAAGAAAAATACTCAAGGCAAGTAGAAAAACAATGTCATTAAATGGATTATGCTCTTAAAACAGTAAGGCCTTCCTTGTTCCAGTCAAAATTAGTTTAAACAGTAACACACCCACTCATTCTCATCTGGTTATACTGAACATCAAATAGCCTAAACTTTCCATTTCTCTTTAATGTTGTCTTTACCGGAGACACAGAAATGGTTGACTGATATAATTATAGTTGATAATTATATAATTATAATTGTACTTGATCTAAGTAATGATTTTTGCAAGAGAACTTTTAACACTGGCCAGTAATGCATATATTCCAGTTACACAATTTGACAAGTGTGAGAATACCAAGTCTTCTCCCGCACACTGCTGTATTCCCAGAGCTTTAAACAGAGACCAGTGCATGGCCCTCTGTGCACTCATGCCCTGAATTATCAGGTGGAGCCTGAGTCACTCACCCTAAGCAGCTCAGAATGTAAATTGAGCTGTAAACATATACAAACAACACTCAAAAATAGAGGAGAAAGTAAGATCATGAGAGGAAAACTTAGAGATGATAAACTTCATAGTTTGTCACGAAAAACTATGAAATGTCATAATTTCTTATGTCTCTTTGAAACAGTTTCATATGTGAAACTTTTCACTAAACAGTGAAAAGTTTTCACTTTTCACTGAAACAGTGAAACTTTTCACTAAAAGCATGTGAGCCTCACATGCTTTTAAGTTAGAAGTTTATTTAGGAAACTTACATGCTTTTAAGCCCTCACATGCTTTTAAGTTAGAAGTTTATTTAGGAAACTTCCTTCCCCAGATAGGTTTCCCTGATTAATCCTCTCATTTCTCAGAGAAAATTCTTCTTACTCCCAAAAATTTCCTTGAAATAATCTCTCTGGGTTGGAAAAAAAGACAGAAGGAATGACTGTTACAGCATTATTGCCCAATGACTATTTGTATGTGTGTGTGTTTCCTGCTCTATTTTTCTGGGAAAAGTAGGAGCTCAGTCCAATCCATAATGATATTTGAAGTAATCTGGTTTCATATCTCAGGAACAAGGTAAATTATTAGTTTATCTTCTCACTTTAGAAATGATACTAGTAGAATAATAGATTTATCAGAGAACTGTATACACTTATAGTTACAAATATTAAAATAAGATAATAAAAATATAACTGTAAGTTAACAAAATAATAAAATCAATTACTCCAACAACAACTACTCTCTGAGTACTATTAATCACATTTACTGGGCTTTCACTGTGTGCTACACATTGTGTTATCTGCCCTATATGCCATTATCCCATTTGATGGTAATAATGATCCTTTAGATCATAGATCTAGGTAGATATTATTATTATGCCCATTTTGTAGATGAGGAAACTCAGCCTTGAGGGCTGCTGAATTTGCCTGAAGTCACACAGCTAGTCGGGGCCAATGCCAGGAACTCAAACCAGGGCTTGTCCAATTTCATAACCTAAGATATTAGCTACCACACTTTCCAGCCCATGCATTTTAAAAAGGGCTTTTCTGACTAAGGAGGAAATTAATATAATGAAATGAGAGTCTAGCATAACATTATTATATTTTTATTAGAAGCAAGGGGCGCAGTGCGGAGAAGATTGGATTAGAAGTTTGATAACTAGAGTTCAGGACTGGTTATACCATTACCTTAGTGTGACAGAGGGAAAGTCGCTTAAATTCTCTAAAGTTCCTCAGATGTAAAAAGAAGGCTAAAATAGAGGATTTGGGGAAGAGTTGGAGGTCATGATATAACTTGCTATGAGGTCTTGAGGGATGAGTAGGAGTTTACCTGGTATTGGAGAGACTATTCAAACCAGAGTAAATAATCCATTGTATTATTTTATTGCATGTTCAAGCATTTTTAAAATCAATTTACAATTATTTTTCAGTAGTTCTCAATGAATCTTTTTTTTTAAGATTTTATTTATTTATTTTACAGAGAGGAGAGAGATCACAAGAAGGCAGAGAGGCAGGCACAGAGAGTGGGGGGAAGCAGGCTACCTGCTGAGCAGAGAGCCTGATGCAGGGCTCGATCCCAGGACTCTGAGATCATGACCTGAGCTGAAGGCAGAGGCTTTAACCCACTGAGCCACCCAGGCGCCCCGTTCTCAATGAATCTTAAATGACTCACTTAACCTCATACTTCTGAGAGTACAGGTTTCTCTTTATAGGTTCATCACAAAGGTTTACTTTTGTGTGTCATCACTGTGTGGCTGGTCCTCCAGTGAGCTTCTCCATAATAGTCTCCTCTTGTTAAACCTGGGCCATCTCTGTGACTTGCTTTTAGTTGAGAGAATATAACAGAACTGATACAGTACAACCTTGAACTTAGGTCATAAGAAACCTTAAACTTCTACAAGATTTCCTGGAACATTCCACCTCAGGATATTCCCTTTTGGAAGCCAGATACCATGTAATATATGTGACATCTCTGGACTCTCACATGAGGAGCCTAAGCCACATAGAGATGCCCTATGTTGATGCTCTGGTCCAAACCTCAGCTGAGCTCAGTGAGTAGCCAGCATCAACTGCCAGACATGGAATGAATAAGTGAGTCCTCTTGGGTGGCTACATAGAGACTTCCAACGATTACGCCCTGGCTGCCATCCGATGGCAACCAAATGAAAGACTTCAAAAGAGAAATACTCAGCAGGGCCCTGTTAATTCACAAAACTGTGAGAGAGAATTAAAAAAAAATGTTTAAGACAAAATTTGTTATAGGTAACCAGAACAATGATAGAAAATCAGAGTGGTATATTAGATTTAAAACAGGGAAGCAAAAAGAAAATATCATTTTTGAATTATTTTCATTATTATGCATGTAAAATGTACATGTTCCTTCAAATACCCTGGTTGCCATGGACTTTATTTATTTATTTTTGAGTTTAATTTTTTTTTTTTAAGATTTTATTTATTTGACAGAGAGAAACACAGTGAGAGAGGGGACACAAGCAGAGGGAATGGTAGCGGGAGAAGCAGGCTTCTTGCCGAGCAGGGAGCCCGATGCGGGGCTCGATCCCAGGACCCTGGGATCTTGACCTGAGCCGAAGGCAGACACTTAACGAGTGAGCCACCCAGGCGCCCCTAAGTTTAATTTTTTTTGAGAGAGAGAGAGAGTGCACGCACAAGCATGCACACATATGCAAATGGGGTGGGGAGGGGCAGAGGGAGAGGGAGAGAGAGAGAATCTTAGGAAGGCTCCATGTCCAGAATGGAGTTGGATGCAGGACTTGATCTCACAACCCTAAGATCATGACCTGAGTGAGAGTCAACAGTAGGATGCTTTACTGACTAAGCCACCCAGGCACCTCTCCATGGAATTCATTTCTAACCTGACTGTTAGGTGGAATAAAACTTAATAAATATGTTTGTCCTGACTTGTCCCTGTTTGTCTCTTCATTTACTTTTATTCTTAAATAACTTGAATGGTTTCATGGATGAAATTTTATACTTCTCTAAGATAATCTAGTTGTTTGAATCTCACTCTTACTGATATTCTGTGCAACCTACTATTGTCTTGCTACATTAGAGTGTTTGTCAGCTTTATGGTCTCTTTCATTTGTCGCCTTATTAAAGTGAAACAATCTTTTTGTCTCTATACAAGTGCATTCAGGATAGCAAAATTTGCTTTTTTGTCGCCAGTTGCTTTTAAGTTTGGATAGGCGTGTCACATTTATGTTTGGGGATGGATATACTCCAAAATAGTTATTTTGGGACCTAATGGGGTTTTTTTGCCACTTTGACAGAAAATATCCTTGGAATAAAATCACCCTATAAACTACCTTAAGACATTATCGGTTTTAGAAAAAAATGTGAATTTTCCAACACCATCTAAGTTTGTTGCCTGAACAAATCAGGAATTAAAGTTACTTTTACTCTTGCTGTATCTTACAAATAAATTGAAACCAAGAGCTTGAAGACGTTTGCCTTCAGGTGTTGATATGAATTGTGTCTACATGTCATCATTGTTGGTTCGGTTTTTCTGTATTAAATCTGATACTCAGGGGCACCTGAGTGGCTCAGTGGGTTAAAGCCTCTGCCTTCAGCTCAGGTCATGATCCCAGCGTCCTGGGATCGAGCCCCACATCGGGCTCTCTGCTCAGTGGGGAGCCTGCTTCCCCCCTCTCTCTGCCCGCCTGTCTTCCTACTTGTGATCTCTCTCTCTGTTAAATAAATAAATAAAAATAAAATCTTTAAAATAAATAAATAAATAAATAAATAAATAAATAAATAAATAAATCTGATACTCAGAAGAAAACATAGGTATTAAATCAGATTCAGAAAAAAATCTATGTGATGACATACATGATTATTGACTCAAAACAAGTTCAATATATATATTTTTAAAAGCATGTTCTGAATGTCTATCGTATATAATTTCTTCTGATCACTGAAAGAGACCAAAAGATTTTTCAGTTTTAAAACTATTGAATTTCAGGGGCGCCTGGGTGGCTCAGTCGTTAAGTGTCTGCCTTCGGCTCAGGTCATGATCCCAGGGTCCTGGGATCGAGCGCCGCATCGGGCTCCTTGCTCGGCAGGAAGCCTGCTTCTCCCACTACCATTCCCTCTGCTTGTGTTCCCTCTCTCGCTGTGTTTCTCTCTGTCAAATAAATAAAAAAAAAAAAATCTTTAAAAAAAATAAAAATAAAAATATTGAATTTCAATGCCTATTCTTTTTTTTTTTTTAGAGTAGAAGAGAGAGAGAGCAGGAATGGGGGAGTAGAGAGAGGGAGAATCTCAAGCAGATTCTACACTGAGTGTGGAGACTGATATGGGGCTCTGTCTCATAACACTGAGATCATGACTGGAACTGAAATCAGTAGTCAGACACTTAACCGACTAAGACACTCAGGAGCCCCACCAATGCCCTTTTTGGCTAAAATTTATTGAATGTTGGGGCACCTGGGTGGCTGAGTGGGTTAAAGCCTCTGCCTTCAGCTCGGGTCATGATATCAGGGTCCTGGGATGGAGTCCCACATTGGGCTCTCTGCTCAGCAGGGAGCCTGCTTCCCCCTCTCTCTCTGCCTGCCTCTCTGCCTACTTGTGATCTCTCTCTGTCAAATAAATAAATAAAATCTTCAAAAAAAAATAAAAATAAAATTTATTGCATGTTATTTATTGTGTTCCTGGGCCTTCAAAGGGAATATACTGATAAGGAATCATTTTTCTTCCTCTCAATGTATTTCTACCTTTTGATCAATTTTCTTCCCTTCAATTTCATATACAACATTCATGGATATATTTCTAGGTTTTCCCAGATAGAAGAACCTGGCATTTCTTTTTTATTTTTTTTTTTAAGATTTATTTCATTGATTTGAGAGAGAAAGTGTGTGCAAGTGGGAAAGGGACAGAGGGAGAGGGAGAGGGAGAATTCACAAGCAGCCTCCCTGTTGAACGTGGAGCCTGAGGGCTTGATCTGAGGGCTTAACAACATGACCTGAGAAGAAATCAACAGTTGGCCACCTAACCGACTGAGCCACCCGGGTACCCCAAGAACCTGGCATTTCTTAATCTTTGCCACTGCAAATATGCTATTATTTTCAAAGCTCAGTAAGACCTTCTTCCAAAACAATCAATAGCTTTTCAAAAGTTGATTGTACACTTGACATAATTTATTAATTTGTATATGACACTTTGAGAGTTTGCAGATTTTCAAATATTTTTCTGCTACAACCCATGACAGAAGGATGTCCATGTGTGAGATACCCTCCCATACATAGCATAAGAGACGTGAGCAGTATGTCAAATACAGACTAAGGTTTCCCATATTTCACAGTGCTATCTGTACCTAAATAACCACATGTAATTTCAAACTTTTAGAGAATTGACTGTGAATCTACTCCAATTTAATTTTGAAAAGTAAATCACTTACAGACTATATTGTTTTGACCATTACTGGAAGCATGTTACTTGCTCCAAACCTCTTAACTAATAGCAATATATGTGACATGACATTACTATTGGACTGTTGGAGAATCACAATTCTATACTATTTCCTTATTTCATGAAAATTGTCATGAAAATCTGCATAATGTTGTTCATAACATTCTCTTATCCTCTTAATGTCCATGGGATCTACTCTGCCTTTCATTCCTAACATTGGAAATATGTGTCATCTCCTTCTTTCTTTGACTAGTCACAGTCTGACTAATATTTTTCTTGATCAATTTCATTTGCAGAAAAACCAGCTTTTGGTTTCATTAATTTTATCTGTTATTTATCTATTTGATTTTTCACTTTTATTATTTTTATTTCCTTCTTTCTGAAGAAAATTCTGCTGAATTTAATTTGTTCTTTTTCTAGTTTCTTAAGATTGCAACTTAAAGTTCTTTTTAGGTCTTTCTTCATTCTGAATGTAAGCATTTTCATGCTATAAATTTCCTTCTAATCACTTTCTTACCTACATCCTACAAATTTTCATATGTTAAGTTTTCATTATCATTCAGATCAAAAGTAAATTTTCCTATGGGAAAGTTAAGGCCCATGGATTATTTAGAACACGTTGTTTAATTATCAAATATTTAGGGATTCGCAGATATGTTACTAATTTTTTTTATCTGTTACTAATTTTTAATTAAATTCCACAATAGTAAGAGAATACAGTTGGAGTGACTGTAATTCTTTTACATTTATGAGACTAGCTTTGTGCCCCTGAATGTAGTCTATCCTGGTGATTCTTCCATATGTTCTTGAAAAGAATGTGTCTTACTCTTGTTGGGTGGAGTTCTTTAGAAATGTCAATTAGGTCAAATGTTTATATGGTTATTTCAAGCCATCTATACTCTTACTGATTTTCTCTCTACCTGTTCTATCCATTACTAAGAGCGTTGAAATCCTCAAATGTCATTGTAGATTTGTCTATTTCTCCTTTTAAACCTCTTAGTTTTTACTTTAGCTTATTTTTTAAAAAGATTTTATTTATTTATTTGACATAGAGAGAGAGAGAAGGAGAGGCAGACTCCCCACTGAGCAGGGAGCCAGATGCAGGCCTTGATCCCAGGAACCCAGGATCATGACCTGAGCCAAAGGCTGATGCTTAATCAACTGAGCCACCCAGGCACCCCTGCGTTAGTTTATTTTGAAGCTCTGTTCCTAGGTTTATAAACATACAGGATTGTTACATATACTTGATGAATTTTTATCATTATGAAATGTGCCTCTTTATCTGTACTAATATTCCTTAACACTGAAGTCTACTTTGTATGAGGTTAATATAGTCATTCCAGCTCTTTTTATCAGATTTATTGAGGTATAATTTACACATAATAAAATTCACCAATTCTAAGTGTAAAATTGATAAGTTCTGAAAAATAAATGGGATTGTGTAACCATCATCACATTTATAATATAGAACATTTCCATCACTATGACAAGTTATCCTCTGTCCCTTTGTGGTCAGTCTCTTCCCCTGGCTTCTGACATCTGATATGCTTTCTATCTCTATTGTTTTTCCTTTTTCAGAATGTTATATGAATGGGATCACAATTTGTAGCATTGGAGTTTGGGCTTCTTTGATTTAGCAGAATGCATTTTCATCCCCATTGGTATTTTGTTCTTTGTTACTGCTTAGTAGCATTCCATTGTATAGATAGACCACATTTTGTTTACCCACTTACCCACTTAGAAGAGCATTTGGGTTTCTTCAATTTGGAGCCATTCTATAAAGCTACTGCAAAATTTGGGTACATGTTTTTAAATGGAAATATCTATTTCTCTTGGAAAAATATCTAGGTGTCCTATTGCTAGATCATAAGTAAGCCTAGAATCTGAAATCCACAAATGGTGGTCTTAGGCTATCTTTCTTTACTCATCACACTTCTAATTAATGCTAGACTCAGTCCCAAAAGTTATGAAATCATGACTCCATAACGAACACTGTACCAGTTAAACAGAGTACACCACAGAAACTTGATATCTAGAGGTAGACATTTGAAGTTCTTACGGCCTAATAAAAGCCACCTGCGGCCATAAAGAAATGTCGAGAAAATTCACAGCTTAAATTCTGATCTTGATTCTACTTTGAGAATGTAAAAGTTTTTCAAGAGTACAGTAAGTAGCAATCTTTGAAAATGGGAACACATGAAACTACTAACCCAGTCCAAATCCCTGTTTAGAAATTCATCTATGCAAATCAAATATACTTAAGACATTCAGACACTATATTTAATTGGTAGACGTTACTTTTTAAGGCTAAAAAGAGTTTTCCCCACACACCCAAATAATTACTGTGAATATAATTTGGGCCTTGATTGATGGCTTGCTTCATTTTTCGCACTTGCAGCAGACCTCTGTATCCGTTTAAGACCAAAGTGGCTAGAATCACCTGCCCACCCCGGCTCCCAATTGCAACCGAAACAAGTAAAGGAGGTCTCCAAGGAGCCGAGGCACAGGTAATGGCACGGTGGGCTTGCAGAAGCAGAATCTCCCTTCCCGGCCACCGCTGCCTCCGACAGTCGAGCGTGTCAGAGACAGAATGTAGAAGAGAAAGGGCTGGGCTTTGCCCGGCCGCGCGCGGCGACGCATTAGCCTTGGCCTTCGCAGCAGCACTTGAGAAGCCCCCTGGCAGGGCGGCTCCAACGCCCCCGCCGCCCTCCACGCATCCCGCAGTAACCGGGCAGGTGTGCGCGGTGCGCGCGCACGCAGTGCGTGCTGGGTGCGGGTCTAGCCGGCGGAGGGGCTGCAGGGCGCTTCGCGGAGGGTGGTTGGCTGGTGGGTGTCGGCCTCCCTGCCATCCCGCCTCCTTCTTCTCGTCTCGCGCTGGCCGGGGATGCTCGCGCGCGGCGCCCCCTTGCCTGTAAGCTGGCGGTTCTGGGGGTGTGTGTGTGGGGGGGGTGGCGTGCGTGAGTAGCTGGGAGGGGGCCGCGAGGCGCTTGGAGGAGAGCTCGCCCCGGTTAGTCCGCCGCCGTCACCTGACTCGTTGGAGCAGCCACAGCTGAGGTGGGGGCGGGGATGGGAACGCGGCGCGGATCGCTAGAGAGACGCGGCAGCGCCGGCGGAGGAGGCGGCGGCGGGCGGGTACAGGCTCCTGGGGCCACGGGAGGCGCGCGCAGGGACTCCGGAGCTGAGGGCCGGGGGCCGCGCTAGGGCTGGAGGCATCTCGCCCCGGGGCACCGGGTCCGCGCGCGGCCGCACACACCCACCCGGCGCGGCTTTCCTCGGCGGCCCAGGCGCCGCTCATCCTGCGGCGGGAGGCGCCGCTTCTGGGGCGGGGTGAGTACCCGCGGCCCCGGCTTGGCCCCCTCCGCCGCGCCGGGGCAGCGCGCGGATCCGGAGAGGATAATCCTAGGGCGCGGAGAAGGGCAGCGGCTGGGTGACAGCTCAGCGGCGCGCTCGAGGGCGGGCGGGGGGCTGGGCTGGGCTGTCAGCCCGTCTCTGCTCCGCTGCCAGGAAGGGCGAGGCGCCGACAGTCTCCGGCGCCTCCGCAGAGCCCCCGGGCGGCCCCTGCGGCGGGGATTGGGGGCGAGGGGAGGGGACTCGGGCTAAGGGCCTCGGTGGGGCTTGGGAGGCAGCGGCGAGGAAGGACGGGGAGGCGAGGGCATAATATGGCGCAATGCTAGGATAATCTCCACCGCGCCCGAGGGAGGACGAGCCCACTGCTGCCGCAGCGCGAGGAGGAGGGAAACGGTCAGGGCTTGGGTATCCGATTCGTCCTCCGGAGCCTGCGGGCTAAGAGGAAGAAACGCCGCGACGGGCAAGCGAGAGGTGGGCACCCGGTGGGCGCGGCGCCCAGGGAATAACTCCGATGCACGCCTGGGCTGGTCCGACAAGCTGGGATCAGGTTGCAGGCAAAGTGCTGATTGACAGGGGGGCTCCGGAGGGGTGAGGCAGGAGGGAGGGCGAGTGGGACCGGGACGGTGTCACGAGGCTGGGACCGGAGCCCGTGCTGGGGTTCCGTGACAGACCTACTCTTGTTGGAGACCCCCTAGATCGCATTTCCCCTGCTGGGCTTAGCGCGTTGCTGGCTCCTAGAGGTGGTATCAGGGCGGGGACGGAGGAGAAGAGAGCCGCCGTGCGGCTGGAGGAGGCAAGGCCGGGATGCTCGGAGGGTAGGGTCTGCGGGTTTAAAGCAGGACCATCTCCCCTTCTTTCCTGCAGAAGAGGGGGTGATAGACGCGGCCAGCGAAGATGTCGGGCCAAACGCTCACGGATCGGATCGCCGCCGCTCAGTACAGCGTGACAGGCTCCGCTGTTGCGAGAGCGGTCTGCAAAGCCACCACTCATGAAGTGATGGGCCCCAAGAAAAAGCACCTGGACTGTAAGCATCTTTTTATATAAGTGGGACATGCGCACGGCAGAGACGCCCTGGTTGCCGGCATGCGGCCTGGGCTTGCTGTCGATAATGCTGCAGCTTTCAGAACTCCCAGCTGGGCTGCCCCTGAGCTCGAAATCTCCAGACCTGGAGGTGTTGCCTTGGGTCAACCCTGAAACCTTGTTTGTGTATGAGCCATTTTTTTTCCTCCTGTTGACCTCCAAGGTCTTGGTGAAGGAAAAACAACAACAACAACAACAACTGTGTATTAACACTAAAATACTGAGGAATTGTACATTCTGGATTAGGCACTTTTCACCTCTTTTTTTTTTTCTTTCTCCACACCCCACCCTTTTGTCCAGGTTACAGGAAATCAGGGGTTGCACAGTCATACACCAAAAGAAAAGAAAACATACACCAAAAGAAAAGATGAAATTGTAAAAGGTCAAACTGTCACCCTAGTTTTCTAAATACATTTTTGAATAGTTTTAAAATAGTGTTGTCTTCTTCAGTGTGGCTGCTGAGATTTGGTGTGTGAGTATGGGTGTGAGTGTATGTTGCATGTAACCACACCAAACTGAAATTAAATTCAAGCTATTGAATGAGGAAATTGGACTTAAGAGATAATGGCGATTTCATTTTACACATCCTGGCACACTTCTTTATCCCTTGCTCAGAAACTGCTGGGAAGAATGACTATGCTGTGGTCACAAAATGGATGTGCTTTTCCAGCATTCGAGATGGTGCACTTCTTTAAGAAAACATTTCATTCATAATGCTTTTTCTTTTTGTTGGTTATTTGATGGAAAAAAGGCTTTAATTTAGTTTGGAATGTATGGATTTCTGATAAAAATTTTCATTGGATTATCACCGTCAATATTTTGTTATTGAAGGACAAATAGGGACTTAGAAAAAGGCTTTCCATTTAAAAACATGTACCCAAAATATGTTCCATAGCTGCTGTTCAGTGTTTTTGAGATGCTTGTGACCCGCTCTGATATGATGTTTGTTGGTAAAGGTCAGTGTTGCCATAAGAGACACAAGTATAGCTATACCCATTTCCCATCTGGCTTCCTTTGCCCATTTTCTGAGTTTCTTTTGCTTCAGGCCTTCCCCAATGTCTGCCTTGTGCAGCTGAGAAAATGGCACTAGTGTTAGAATTGACTTTAGTCCTATTATCTGTATAAGCACAGCTCACTGGAGCTTACAGCTGGACATTGTAAGGGTTGTCCAGCCTTGTGAGGCTGTTGTTTGTAAAATGGAATAATTTTGCTTCTAGAAGCTTGTCTGAGGGGAAAACACCATTACTCTTCCTGAGAGAATTTTTTTTTTTTT
>CM053608.1:64816350-64831644 GCA_028646535.1 Procyon lotor | reverse complement strand
TTTCACTTCCTTGTGGAGCTTAAGGAATAACATGGAGGACACTGGGAGAAGGAAAGGAAGGGTGAATTGAGGGGAAATACGAGGGGGAGACGAAACATGAGAGACTGTGGACTCTGAGAAACAAACTGAAGGTTTTGGAGAGGAGAGGGGTGGGGGGATGGGTGAGCCTGGTGGTGGGTAATGGGGGGACATGTATTGCATGGTGTGGTACATAAACAATGAATCTTGGAACACTGAAAAAATGAAATGAAATGAAATGAAATGAGATTAAAAATTACTAGGAGTTTTGTAAGCCCACTGTGAAAAATGGCCATTATTAAAAAGTTGTATAAACTTAAATAAATTATATTTAAGAGGGAAAAAATTGTTGTTTTTGCTGTTACTGAGGACATGAGTAAAACAAAGGCATCTTTGAGAAGAATAATTATTTGAAGCTTATAAATTATTTTCACTTGAAGGGTTATAAAAATCTGCTAATGTTCTCTAGTCAGGTGAACATCCCATAGATCTTGGTAACAGAGACACAAGCAAAAACTCAACCCAGGCTTTACCATCCATAATTTTAGCATTTCATAAAAAGATGCTCAACTTCTGCTTTTTTACTTCGCCTCTCAGCAACACCATCACGGATAGAAGAAATCGGGTTTGCTAGGAAGGAGAAGCCAAAAAGCATACTTCCCTCGCTTTCTAATGGGACTAAGCACTTCTTATTCTCCATCGAGAAGAAAGATCACTTTGTACCCTGAGATAAGCCAAAAATAACACGACCATCCTGTCTGAAAGTTGGTCCCCCAAAATAATAAAACTTTAAACATGTCCCATAAGCCTGGACTCCCTAAGGAAAAACAATTTTTTCCTGATTGTTGCTACAGAGTGTCTGAAGATTAGTCATGACTTCAGGGAATATGGAGATCATGTGTGAAAGTTGCCTTCAACCATGAAAAACAGACTAATGGACACTTGAGAACTCTGATAATTTTATGCAGTATTTTCTTTCAAGCATTTATTGTTTTTATTTGATGAGCCAGTCTTCTGAAGCCTGACTTCCTTGCACTCCAGGCAAGTAAACATATTCTTTCCTTTTCTAAATGCTCTTACTTCCAAGTCTGAAGTCCACGCAACATCAAGGAAACACCATTTTTTTACTATTCCAACCCAAGCATATATAATCCCCACTCCAAGAGGACACAACTGTGGAACCTGATCAAATGTCCATTTTATTCTTCTCTTCCATTGCCCTTTAATATTGACTCGGTGGATTCATCCTCCCCATCCTCAGATGAACACTTGGGTAGATCCCATGACTTTTCTGCTCAAGTAACCACTTCAAAGTACCAAAAGAATTCAAATGTGCAGTCTGGAAATAAAAGAAACTCCAACCAGGTTATAACATTAAATGTCCTGGCCTATGTAGCTAGGTCCTTCTGCACGCTGCTCTCCTGCAGAGACTGGGCCGGGGGGGTGACCTCTTTTCTTTTTCTCTACTTTATGTTCAACTGCTGGCCAGTTTCTCCCCCCAGCAAGATCAAAGTAGGAGCATAGGACTGTATTAATTGTCTTTACACACTCCGTTTATGGGTGCCTTAGCGATACTCGTTTTCCTTCAGCGGCCTGCTCACTCTTACCTCAGCCTCTGGATTTCTGGAAACTCTAGCTGCTGAGATGCCCTGACTCTTGGGCTGAATTTGCAGTGTCTCCAGGACAGGCCTCTTTCCCACATGGTCCTATCCAGCCCCCAGGAAATCCTCTGGCATCTTTTGCCCTAACAAACTCTGAGAAGGCAGGTGATCCTATTACCCAGGCTACCATATGAGCACCAAATGCAGAAAACACATGTACAGCTGAACTAGTGGTTCCTCAAAAGACCCCCTCACTAGATTTGGGATGAAGAAAATGATCTTTCCAAATAAATCTCTTTAACACAGCCTTCTCTCTTAATCCTCATATTCCTGAAGTGGCCAATGGGGTAGCTGAGTCATGGAAAAGTTCTCAAATATCTACATTAAAGTTTCTACTTGGTGGTCTAGCACTTGCCTTTGGAATTTCACATAACTTTAATGTGTGGCTCAGTCAAAACTTTAATTCAGTATCCTATTTACCTCCACACATGTACAAGTGTTTAGGATAGACTATTAATTTCCAATTATCTTTAAGTTCATTTTATTCTTATATAGCTAATAAAATTGAGGAATATGAACATTGAAAGTGGCATTCAGAGATATAAAAGTCAACACTCCAGTCACTGGTGGGGAATCCTGTCCCCATCCTGATGCAAGATTACCCAACACTGGCTTGATCTCACACTGGGAACATACTTACTTCCTCTTCCTCAGATGTCTGAGGACTGGCCTTGTAACTGGCCAAGGCTCCTCTCTGGCAGGTTAAATACTCACTGTTCCTCAAATGGCCTAGTCTTCAGACCCTCATCATCCAGCTCACCTTCCTCTGGATGCTGCAAAGTTAGTTTCTGTCCTCTATTAAGGGGCCACCAGAAGGGGATGCTATGTGGCAGGACTCTGTGCTCCCTTGACCCAGTCCCTGTAGGTTGGGTCAGATGGTAGTGGTTAAGGGCCCAGGTTCTAATCCCCACTCTACTACTTTCAGACTATGTAAACTTAGGCAAATTACCTAATCCTGCAGTACTTCAGCCTCCTTATCTGTTAAATGAGAATGCTGATAATTGTTTTCCATAGTTCATGGGTTGATACAGGGATTGAGATAAAATTGCAAAATACTCATAAATGTGCTTGGCACATAATAAGCTCCGTACAAATATCTATCAAAAAAAAAAAAAAAAAAGGTCTGTCCCTGGGCTGCCTGGGTGGCTCAGTCGTTAAGCGTCTGCCTTTAGCTCAGATCATGACCCCAGGATCCAGGATTGAGCCCCACAATCCCTGCTCAGCAGGAAGCCTGCTTCTGCATCTCCCACTCTCCTTGCTTGTGCCCCCCCAAATAAATAAATAAAATATTTAAAAAAAAAAAAAGGGGGGTCTGTCCTTGTCAGCACAACCCAAGTTTGCTACTGAGAAGCTACTTCACATTATGATACATTCAGAGCATGGACTTCACTGAAATCCCTGGGATTTTTTTTCTTTCACATGAATTGCTGCTCAGTGGGTCCACTCCATCTTTTACTTTTTAAATTGTGAACCTAAATGCAGGATTACAACTTCAATTTTCTGTGAGCTCAACCTTCTGTATTATGTCTCTTGTCCAGATACAAAATATATCTCATGGAGTATCCCTCCCAGATTTAGAGTTGCCACATCTCTGACAAATATCCCCTCTATATCTTTCTCCTGATGAATAACACCCAGAGGTGCAGGGACAGAGACAGAGCCTTGTTGTTGTACGTCCTCTCTTCCCCTACTTTATCCTTAGGGATAGAATGAGACTTTGTAAAATGCTTTTGTAAAGGCAGGACTTGCTTTGGAGCATCCATAATGGGGGGGGGGGGGGACGGGCGCTGGACCAGTGACTGAATTATCTGTATGTCTCTAGCTTTGGGAGTCTCTGTTTGTAAAATGTAAAATAGTAACAGCCACCCAGCTGTGAGAAGTAAAGGAGACTGTGCACTAGGAAGCACCTAGCCAAGTCATTGTCACATTGAAGACATTAGAAGATCAAGAATAAACATTCTCCAGAAGAGATCACATATTAGGTTACAAAGCCAGACTCAACAAATACAGGAAGACTGAAGTCATACCATGAAGGTTTTCTGACCAGAGCTCTATGAAACTTGAAGTCAACCACAAGAAAAAAAATCTGAAAAGACCACAAACACATGGAGGTTAAATAACATGCTACTAAATAATGGCTGGGTCAAACCAGGAAATAAAAGAAGAAATTTAAAAAACTATATGGAAACAGATGAAAATGAAAACACAATGGTCCAAAACCTTTGAGAGGTAGCAAAAGCAGTCCCAAGAGGGAAGTTTATAGTAAAACAGACCTTATGAAGCAAGAAAAATCTCATAAAAATCGATCCTTACACCTACAGGAGCTAGAAAAAGAACAAAAAGCAAAGCCTAAAGCCAGCAAGAAGAAGGAAATAATATAGGTTATAGCAGAAATAAATGATATAGAAACTAAAAAGACAAATAGAACAGATCAGTGAAACCAGGAGCTAGTTCTTTGAAAAGAATCAGCCAAAGTTATAAACCTCTAGCCAGACTATTCAAGAAAAAAATAAAAAGACTCAAATAAATAAAATTACAAATGAGAGAAGAAATAACCAACACCACAGAAATGCAAATAATTATAAGAGAATATTATAAAAAACTATATGCCAACAAACTGGACAACCTAGAAGAAAAGGACAAGTTCCTAGAAACCTATACCTACCAAAACTGAAACAGGAAGAAATAGAAAACTTGAACAGACTGATAACTAGCAAAGAAATTGAAGAAGTAGTCAGAAAGCTCCCAACAAACAAAAGTCTAGGGCCAGATGGCTTCACAGGTGAATTCTATCAAACACTTAAGGAAGAGTTAATACCTATTCTTCTCAAACTATTCCAGAAAATAGAAATGGAAGAAAAACTTCCATTCATTCCATGAGGCCATCATTCCCCTGATACCAAAACCAGATAAAGACACCACAAAAAAAGAGAACTACAGGCCAATATCTCTGATGAACATAGATGCAAAAATCCTCAACAAAATACTTAGCAGACCAAATCCAATGATACATAATAAAAAAATCATTCAACACAATCAAGTAGGATTTATTCCTGGGCTTTAAGAGTGGTTCAATTTACACAAATCAATCAACATGATACATCACATTAATAAGAGAAAGGATAGGAATCATGTAGTCATTTCAATAGATGCAGAAAAAGCATCTGAAAAAGCACAACATTAATTTATGATAAAAACCCTCAACAAAGTAGATTTAGAGAGAACATACCTCAACATAATAAAGGCCATATATGGAAAAACCCACAGCTAATATCATCCTAAATGGGGAAAAAGTGAGAGCTTTTCCTCTATGATCGGGAACACAACAGGGATGTCCACTCTCACCACTTTTATTCAACATAGTTCTGGAAGTCCTCGCCACAGCAATCAGACAACAAAAAGAAATAAAAAAGCATCCTAACTGGCAAGGAAAAAATTAAACTTTCACTCTTCATAGATGACATGATAATCTATATAGAAAACCTGAAAGATTCTACCAAAAAACTACTAGAACTGATAAATGAATTCAGTGAAGTTATACAATACAAAATCAACGTAAAGAAATCTGTTGCATTTCTATACACTCATAATGGAGCAGCAGCAGGAGAAATTAAGAAAACAATCCCATTTACCACTGAACCAAAAGTACAGAGATGGCCAGGAATGGTTTGGCCTAGGAATAAACCTAACCAAAGAGGTAAAAGATCTGTACTCTTAAAACTACAAACACATGAGGAGATGCTCAACATCACTGATTCTCAGGGAAATGCAAATCCAAACAACAATGAAATACCACCTCGCACCTGTCAGAATTGCAAAAATCAACAACACAAGAAACAAAACAGGTGTTGGTGAGGATGTGGAGAAAGGGGAACCCTCTTTCACTGTTGGTGGGAACACAAACTGGTGAAGCCACTCTGGAAAACAGTTTGGAGTTTCCTCAAAAAGTTAAAAATAGATTTTACTAAAATCTAGTAATCTCACTACTAGGTATTTACCCAAACAATGCAAAAACAATAATTCAAAGGGACACATGCACTCTGATATTTAAAGCAGCATTATCAACAATAACCAAATTTCGGAAAGAGCCCAAGTGTCCCCATCCACTGATGAATGGCTAGAGAAGACGTGGTGTATATATACAATGGAATATTACTCAGCCATAAAGAAAGAACGAAATCCTAAGGAGCCTGGGTGGCTCAGTTGGTTAAGTGTGTTCCTTCAGCTCAGGTGGTTCTGGGATCCAGTCCCAATTCAGGTTCCCTTCTCAGCGAGAAGCTTAACTTCTCCCTTCACCCTTCCCCCTGCTTGTGCTTTCTCTCTCTCAAATAAATAAAAATCTAAAAAAAAAAAAAGAGAGAGAGAGAGAGACGAATGAAATCTTGCCATTTGCAATGACGTGGATGGAATTATCTAACTGAAATAAGTCAGCAAAGACAAATACCATATGCTTTCGCTCACATGTGGAATTTAAGAAACAAATGAGGCAAACCAAGAAACAGACTCTTGGCTATAGAGAACAAAGGATGGTTGCCAGAGGGGGGGGGGGGATGGGTGAAAGAGATGATGGAGGTTAAGGAGCACACTTGTGGTGAGCACCAGGCGATGTACAGAATTGCAGAATCACTATGTTATACACTTGAGACTATTATTACACTGTATGGTAACTGGAATTAAAATAAAAACTTAAAAAATAAATAAAAGGTCAAAAGTAAAGGACTCAGAGGAATTTGTGATCAGCAAAATATCAGGCCTAGAGAAATGGGGAGGAGGAAGGCTACATTTTCTAGAATGCGCAGATAATACAATTTTCACAGTAAAAGATGACCCCCGCCGTGAGCAGAGTGGGGTTAGCCCAGAAGGATCAATGAGGGCAGCCAGGGAGAGGTGTGTACACCCTGACAGAGGCAGCAAGATAAACAAGACAGAGCAAAACACACTCACATTTCACAAAGCAATACTCTTCTTGCATATACGATGCGCTCTGATGTTTTCTCCTCCCTTCTATTTAATTTCATGCTGTAAAAAACGCTGGTGCAACTTACTACATCCATACTACCCTAAGGAGTCATAACCCACATTTGAAAAATGAGGGATATGGCATGCCCCAACCAACAACCCAGTAAGTTGCTAGATAACAGAAAGAAGTTAGCTTGGCATAAATTGTCTTTGCAAATCCTTTCCTAGGTGGTCTTGAGCTTTCTCCTTTAAAAATTTGCTCTGGAATGTTGCCGGGTTTCAATGTTTCCCTCTTTTGAAAAGTCTGTGCGTGTTCCTCTATCAAGCCTGCTGAAAGGTGATTACGAACACTTTTCGCTGCTCTAGAATGCCCGTTACTTTGGCCTTGAATTATCAAGCCCAGTCTTGGGTTTCAAGACCTCTTAAGGGGCTCTTATTTCTTTGCTCCCAGGAAGAAATAAACTGGGAGCAATTCTGCCTTCTAAACCTGCTGAAGTCATCTCATCTTCCATAAACCCTGCGTATCATCCTGATCAGAGCCTGACCCCTTGGTGTGGGCACCCCAGCTCACAGCAGCCTCTCCGTTCTGGACCTTACCCTTAGCAGCCCCAGGCCACTTGTCTGCATTCTTGGCAATGCACCTCACGTGTGCCTAAGGGACACTGGCCTCACAGTCCTAGTTTCCAGACCCCTACTCCCCACTCTTAACCCATTCAGTTGGAAAACTTCTCTCGTATCTCAACCTAATTTTTTTTCATGTGCAAACTGGCCACACTACCACCTACCTTTGGGGTTTTCATGAGGATTTATATGGGGAAGTTCCCTTCTTTTCCCTGGAGTAGCAGGGATAATTATCACCAACCTCCCTTTGCTTTCAGAACACCATAATGTTTTCTTTTGTCATGAGATTAAGCCCTGGGTTATAGCTGGGATTCCTCAAGTCATCTGAACTGCTGCGGAACCACAGAGCTACGAAACAAGTTTCTAATGAGGCAACCTTTTGTCTTCCTCAATTAATTATGCAGAAAGGATGGACGAGGAAAAAAAACGAAACCGCTCTTTCCCTCTATCGGTAAAATGACCTGCGGGCAGGCTCCCTAGCGCTAAGGAAATGAATTAACTGTCGAGCCAGGGTTGATTCTGGGAACCCTGCCCACTGCTCGGGGTGTGCACCACGGGCCAGCAGACCGCGCGTTTCCCCTGGACGCGCAGGGTCCCCGCGCCCGGAAGGGATCTCCGTCGTAGGGCACAGCGGTGGCAGGCAGGCCAGGACGCGGAAAGTTTTCTCACGAGCGGCAGAAGGTGTTCCACGGCCCTCCCAGCGGAGAGAAGGAAACCCGCCCAAGCCCTTAGCCCCGAGCTCCACCGCCTCCAGCCTTTCCGGACGGCTTCCGGCGGGCCACTCACGACCGCGGGCTGCGAGCAAGGTCTTAAACTTGGGTGCTCTCCACGGGGTCTCACTCTTCCCCGGGCACCCTCAAGCCTCAGTTCTCCCCTTCCCGCTCCCACCCTCCCAAACACTCCGCCCCCCCTCCTCCAAAACACCACCCCCAAACCCGATCGAGCCCGACTCCCTTCCCCCGAGCCTCCCGAGCCCCGTGCGGCGGCTCCGCGTGGCCCTGGGCGCCCCGTCCCGCTCGCGGTTACCGGATGGTGCTCCCGGGCCCGCGGACACCGCTCCTCCGAGGTGCGTGAGCGTCGCCACCGCCTCCACCCCCTCCGGCGAACGGGGCCTCGGCGAGTCGCTCCTGGCGCGGCGGTGCAGCGGGGACGCGCGCTCCCGACCTGCAGCCCCGGCAGCAAGGGGCGCGGGGGCCGCCTCCGGAGCCCGGGCCGCCGAGGCCAAGAGGAGGCGAGCTTTGCCCAGCCCTGCCCTGCTCGCACTGCCCCTCGCTGTCTGGATAAGAGCTTTCCGCGAGGGAGAAGGAAAAGAAATCAGAGAATATTGACCCTCCCCAGCTCTGCAGTGGGTCCCTCAGGCCAGTTTTGACTACTGAGCTGAGCAAGAAGGAGTGGGGCAGCACGAATGAGATTTATGAGAAATCCTCAGCGTTGAGTTCAAGTTCATTAAGGCCGAGGTCCTCCATCAGGAGCTACTAAAATTACCTCAGTTTCAGTTCTGCCTTCTGCTTGCAGGCGCAGGTGCCAACGTACAGTCGAAATGTCCCCTAACCAGGGCCCCAAAAGGATAGGGCTGGACCGAGAGTAGTTTCAAGTTAGCAGACTAGCTCACTCTTCCCTTCCAGTAAATATTTACTGAGACCGTATTCCATGCCAGACACTGATCTGGGCATTGGGGGTACTACCTCCGGGAGCTTATGATTCCAATAAAGAGACACCCAGTAAACATAACTGCGTGCATTAGGTAGCATGTGTGGTAGCAATAAGAGCTATAGCGAAAAAATAATTTCAGGAAGGGCATAAAGAATGCGGGGGTGGGGGGGACAGTTTTAATTCGGTGGTCAGAGGTGGCCCCAAAGTGAAGGTGGCTCTTGAGTAAAGAACTGAAGATGGGAGAGGAAGCGAGGTAACATCTGGGGAGAAAGCCCGCGCTGCCCTCCTCACCCCAAGAGTTCTTTACGGTGTAAGGCATTTCTTTCCTACTCGTTCCCACCATTAGCTGGCAGTATTATTGCCAGCTTACAAATGAGGACTCTGTAGTTTAGGAAGGGTAAGTGAATGGCCTGAGGTCACAGGTTAGTAAATGGAGGAGCTCAGGAAGCCTGGTGCCCCAGAGCCATGGTTTAAGCAGGACCACAGTGCAGTGGGGAAAACGCACCATGAGCAGCCCGCTTGCTGGCTGGAGGCCACGGGATTAACTCCCATCTCTTGGTGTCCAGGTTGAATTCCTGATTTCACTGATTTCATTAAGCAGGTAGTTTCCTTATTTCGTGTAATATGAAATATTTTGCACACCACCTTTACAGCTGTGTGTACGAGCCTCCCCCTCCTCCGCAGGCAGTTTCATTCTCAAAGACATAATGTGACCGTCTGTGATGAGATTCCTGAGTCCTTCCCTAACTCTGCGCATTGCTTCCAGCGGCACAGGCCTGTTTTTGCGGCCGCAATCCATCACCCCTGCCTTGGAGCCTGCACCGCCTGTCAGCAGGGCGCCCTGAAGCCATCAGAGAGAGCAGGGCAGCAGAAGCAACAGTGCCAACCAGCCAGTCTCTGCCTTAGCAGTCAGAATCTGATGGCCTCTTTGGGGCCAAGTGCCAGTGGCTCATAAGGCAGAAAGCAAGGGCACATTGTCTTGTCAGTTTCAGGGGCTGGGACTGCAGCATCCAGTGTGAGCATCACCATCAATAGGGCTAGAGAGCTCTCATTTCTCTCCCAAGTATCTCTGCCTTCCCGTGGCTGCATCCATTCCCTTCTTCCCTCCCCCAGTGCCAGGAACATCTTCCCAGCTGTCCTTCAAAGGCCACCCCCAAAGCAGCAGACATTTTGACCTTGTCAAAACAGCAATGATCCAAACAGTTCTTGGGGAACCGAAGGGAGGTGGTCCAAAGGAACAAACTTCCAGTTAGAAAATGAAGAGGCAGGCACTAGGATAGAACATTCGACAAGATGACCTTGGCTAATACTGTAGGATATGTGGGAAAGTTGCTAAGAGATAAATCCTAGCAGTTCCTGTCACAAGGAAACTTTTGTTCTCTTTTTTGCTTTTCTTTTTATTGTAGCCATGTGAGAGGATGGATGCTAACTTATTGCAGCAATCACTTCACAATACATGTAAATCAAACCATTATGGTATACCCCTTCAACTTATGCAGGGACGCAGGTCATTTACATCTCAATAAAACTGGAGGTAAAAACAGTTGTTGCCCTCAAAACTGTTTGCAATCTAGAAGGGACAGGCAAGGTAGGAAATACTCAGGCTTCAGCATCATAAATCTTATAAAAGAGATGCAGAGAAGCCCTAAAGGGATGCTTTGTTTTAGATTAATGACAAGAAGGATTCACTGAGAAGATAGAATGCTGTTTTAATTTTGAAGGATATAGGGTAGTTTATTATAATGATAATGAAGAAAAGCATATGGCCAACAGAGTAAAGAACATATGCAAAAATATGGAAGTGTGGGGGCACCTGGGTGGCTCACTGGGTTAAAGCCTCTGCCTTCGGCTCAGGTCATGATCTCAGGGTCCCAGAATCGAGCCCCACATCGGGCTCTTTGCTCAGCGGGGAGCCTGCTTCCCTCTCTCTCTGCCTGACTCTCTGCCTACTTGTGAACTCTGTGTGTGTGTCAAATAAATAAATAAAATCTTAAAAAAAATATGGAAGTGTGGAGAAATAAGGCACATTCAGGTAATGATTGCAATGATTCCGGGGGCTGCAGCATGGTGAGAGCAGTACTGAGAGGAAACTGGAAAAGGTAGGCACAGCCAAAAAACAAGGGATGCATGGATCGGCTTCATGGAGTCCAGTACCCTCTGAAAGGTACAAATTCATGGCTTTCTATGTTTGTGAACTTTCCAGGGGAGAGGTTTGACAGCTTTAGTCAAAATCTCCAAGGGGATGACTGACCCAGGGCCAGGAGGTGGGGAAGTCAGTTTCCCTTGCCACACTGTCTGCTGCCCAATCCACAGAACACGGGGAACCCCCAAGGGACTGCAACATCAGGTCTAGGGTTAGGTGCAAGGCTCACCCCCGCCAAATCACCTCTAAATATATAGTGCATTGCCAGCTCTGGGCAAGGATGGCTGAACCCCGATCCCCCTCCCCCAGCACCTGCACCCAGATCCCCTCCAGGACAGAAGAAGAGGGTAGCTAGGCAGTCAGCATACCAGATGGCAGGGAGCTGACAGCTGAGAACATTTACCAGGGAGGCAGCGGAAAGCAGGACCACAGTGAACCAAGATTCTAAGCCTTCAGTACATGCTCCTTTGCCCCACCAGACTTCTGCCCCGACCCCAGCTTCAAAGTCCTCTGCCAATACCTCAGAATATGACAGTATTTGAAGACAGGGCCTTTGAAGAAGTGATTAAGATTAAATGAGGTCATATGAATGGGCCCTAATCCTATCTGACTTGTCTCCTTATAAGAAGAGGTAAAGACACACAGAGACTTGTGCACACGAAGGGAAGACCATAGGAAGAGGCACCAAGGAAGGCCATGTACAAGCCAAGGAGAGAGGCCTTAGTGGAAATTAACCTTGCTGGCACCTTGATCTTGGACTTCCAGTCTCTAAATCAATGAAACAATACCTTTCTATTGTTTAAGCCATCCAGTCTGTGACATTTTGTTATGGCAGCCCTAGAAAATTAATATATTTATAAAACATAAATTCAAACTCAAAGATGAAGGTTTTAAGAAATTCAATATGGTGGCCACAGAACATTAAATCTCAAATGAGGGCCTTCCTAACCTTGGAATCTTGTGCTGCGATCCTGGTCACATCCCCCCAAAGCCAGGTCTTAGGAATAGGGGAGTGACAATCTTCAGACAACTTGGGATCTGGGAATGGAGAGGTGTGACTAAAGCTGTGGGAACGGATGTGATTGCTCCCTGGGAACACAGAGTGAAAAGACATGAGACGAGAAAGGCTTGATATCAGAAGCTTGGAACACAAACCTGGAAGGAAGATAGAGAAAGGGCAGTTAGAGGAATAGGTGGTGAACAAGAGAAGGTGGAACCTGATGGAGAAATGAACAATATTGTCAAAGGCTCAAGGTTATGTGATTAAGAACTGGAATCCACTGGTCTTTGCACAGAGGTCATGTGGTGGAAACTGACAGATTGCTGTTGGTTAAGGAGTAAGGACAGCAATTACAGGCTACTCCTCTAAGGAGACTGGGGAGGGGCTGGAGGTGGGACTATTGAGGACCTCTGTGCAAGTATAGGAAGACCCAGGGGTCCAGGAGACTAAAACTCAGCCCCATATTCCGTCACCTATATCAGCCTGCAGGTCAATGGAAGGTCTTCTGGCAGAGGCACCAATTGCCTCGCCTCGAATAACAAAGCTGTAGCTAGAGCTTTTCTTGTCTATTTAGTATTGGGGTCCCCTCTCGCTCTATGAGAGCAGGACCTGTTCCGTCTCCATCAGGCACTAGCTGCAGCTCCTGGCACACAGTAGGCATAGTAACATATGCTGAATCAATTAACAGGAAATAGAGTCAAGTGACAAGTTGTGTTTGTTTTGTTTTGTCTTCACTTATTTCTTTGTTTTGGAGGAAAAAGTCTTAAACCTATTATTTATAGATTGAGAGCAAGGACCCAGAAGGAAGAGAGAAGTTGAAGACAGATTTAAGAGAGGAAAGAATTGATGAAATAAGATACTAAGGGACTGGAGTAGGAAAATAAATCAACATAAATATGAGAGACAAAAAAAATTATCTGAATCATCCTTTGGGCAATTCATTTATTCATTCAGTGATGACTACCTTGCTTTATCTTGGACCCTACCAGGGACAGGGAAATCCGGGGAAGGGGAGGGTGGATACCAAAAAAAAAAAAAAAAAAAGAGTTATTCCCTTCCAGCTCTTCATATGACACCATCTAGTTAAGAAATTTCTCATGGAAAAAGATAAACAACAATGTAACACAACAAGGATGATCTCAAGTGTCTGAGTAATAAAGACTTGGAAACAGAATGAACAGGGAGGAAACCTGGAGACATTAGGAAAATGCACTGCAGAAAAGGAGAGGAGATAGGGAAAAGGAAGCAGAGAAGAACTAGGGGAAGGTGGTCCTGACCTGTGGGCAATGGGCTGGCTGGTTGCTCTCCACATCTGGAAGGCAGGGGCTCAGTGCTGCCGCAGGACCTGGGACAGCTCCATTTATTTCCTACTTAACCAGGACCTGTGCCAATGTGCCCAGCAGGAAGCAGTAAAAATCCAGACTTGTCTCAGAGAAGGACACATCCCTAATAGCTAATATGTCTGGGTGAGGAAAATTTGGCAGTGTTTCCGAGAGCCCAATAATACGGCAAGAATCAACTGAGGAAAATGAGAAAGAAAAATAGACATTGTTCTCAGATGTTAAAATATATAACACAATTACCTCTGTAACTTGATTGTTTTCTTCAGAGAACATCCATCATCAACCCACATCGAAGGTGAAATCACACACACACACACACACACACACACACGCAGTTACTCTGCTATGCAAAGTTACCCAAGCAAGCAGCAAGCACAACTCACTTCTATGATACAGTCACTCAATTAACTTTCAGAAAATAAATAGAAGAGTGAGTGTTTAGAAGTGTGGAGACTTCTAGGATGTGAGGAGTGCAGGCTGTAGCTGGTCTTCGTGAATCTCTCCCAAGTCATGAACAGTGGTAGCTCTCCACCTCATTTCCTAGATGATTTGAGAATTGTCCCCTTTTTTCTTACTCTGCCTGAATTGTATATTATTGCCTTATCTTGGCTTTATGCTATTGTTCTTTTTAAAGTAGCACAGTTAGGCCTGAGTGTATGTAACATGCTCTCCCTTGCAAACTGTCCTTCTATTCCACAGAGCAAGTACACACCGGGAAAGGTCAGACACACGCGTGTGCCTGGATGGGGCCCCTCCTCCCGGCAGCCATCCCATTCCTCCCTGGCCAGTGCGCCCGCGTGTGCTTGGAGCCTTCCTCTCGAGGCGAATCCTATTGTTCCTCTGGCAGAACTGTACAGACTTCCACCCACAGAGCATGGGACCAGGCAGACAAAACATCTAACATAGTTTAGTTCGTGTTTGGCATTCAATCAGGAAGACAGAGCTTTGAGCCACTCTGAAATGTCAACCTGAATACATTTTACCCTGTCAGAGAGAGACACAGTGCACCGGTGAGGAACTACAGCCTCGTGGTGCTAACTTGTAGCCCTAGGCTCTAACACTCCCATATTTCTTTCTCTCAAAGTCAAATTGTGCATTTTGGGGTGAACATCTGGTGTCTTCTTATTCATTTACTATCACATAAGGACAACAAAGCTGTAGTTTACTGGCTCTGGGCTCATTGACTCACTGAGAGCAAATGGAAAAAAGAGACTTGTCTGTTCTAGTTCCTTGCTTCCTATTATTCCTTAAAGTATATTACAGGCATGGGACAGCTGGGTGGCTCAGCCGGTTAAGCATCTGCCTTTGGCTCAGGTCATGATCTCGGGATCCTGGGATGGAGCCCCATGTCAGGCTCCCTGTTCAGCAGGGAGTCTGCCCCTCCCTCTGCTCATTCTCTCTCTGTCAAATGAATAAATAAAATCTTAATAAAAAAAAAAAAGTATATCACAGACAGTATAAGGCATGCAGGAATTATTCCAAAATGGAAAAGCATATTGACTACAGCTCTGATATAGGAGATTATAGCCACGTGCACGTCCCACAGACTCATGCCTCCCTGTGTCCGCGTGCCTACCTACACGCAGGCAGGTAGGTGAGGACGAGATGAGGGCTTCAGCTTCCCACAGAGTCCACCTTTCTCCCACTTTTCTCTTCCCGATCCCTTTGCCTCAGGGGACTATTGCACTCCTCATCTTTACATGAATGATTTCATTCCCGGGTTTTACTTAGTGACCCAGCCCGTGTATCCCTGCCATCACGGAACACAGACTGACCTGGATGCAGTGCCTAAAATGCCACCTGCTTCAATGGCAGCCCATCACCAGCTGCCTTCGCTGAATTCCTGCAGCCCAGAGCCCATCCACACCCCCCTCGTTCCTCCCTCAGCTCCCAGGA
>CM053608.1:64739656-64815850 GCA_028646535.1 Procyon lotor | reverse complement strand
TCAGCAGGAAGGCTGCTTCTCTCTCTCCCACTCCCCCTGCTTGTGATCTCTCTCTCACTGTGTCTCTCTCTGTGTCAAATAAAAAAAATCTTAAAAAAAAAAAAAGAATTTGGTCTTGAGGTAGGAAGCTTGACACACATTCGTTGATTTGTAAAGATTTTTTGAGTGAATGCCCCAGTGGTGTGGGTTTTACAATTGAGAAGACCCCAAGTGCGGAGAGCTATGAGTACAAATGCCAGCCAGTCTTTGAAGAGGAATCAAAGTGTGTACCAGAAACTCGCAAGTCTCAAGGTCAGGAGTACAATGACACACAGCAAGATGGAGGCAAGGACCGGAAACCAGACTGGGTCAAAGGCGGAGCATATGGCAACAAGGGAGGAAACATGTCCATCACTGGATGACAGTCCCTCACCTGTGTGGGCCTACAGATGTGTAGAGCAGAGGTGTGTCTATTCCAGATACACATTCCAGCCCGGTGGTTGGTAAAACTGACCCACAGGAAAGCAGTAGCCCTGAAACGGACTCAATTATGAAGCACCCTGAAAAAAACTGAGATAGGCTAGGGTAGCATCCTGGCATTCTATGGCATTCTATGCCAACTGAAAAAACATAAATGCCAGTTTTTCTGCCTCCATTGATTCAGGTGGTGGGACTGTAGTAAAGATTCTGAGAGAGCTTTAAAACTTTAAATCAATACTGCAATTGTAGTATTTTCTCTTATATGTGGTTCCTGTTCATGAAGGAAAAAGGACAACACATTAAATGCTTCCAAAAATAAACTCACACATCTTTCACATGAAGTGTTCTTAGTTGAAACAATATAATAATAGTCAGTGGTACAGTGAACTTAAAACCTACCCGATGATTCCTCCTGTGGGATACTGGATTGAGAAAACTGTATCTCAATTTATTAGAGAGAAAAGTGGCATAATATTCTAAGAGAGAGAGCCTGTTGAAAGATAGGTTTGTAATTTAGAGAAACTGAGGTTCTCCTTTTGTAGATAAACTATAGACTATATTTTGATTTGTTCTGTGGGGATTATATATTCAAAGTCTTATTCCAGATTAGGTAATTACATGCAGACATACACATTTCTCCAGTTCTCCGAAGGTGGTACTCACCCATTTATAGTTGAGGAGACTGGGGAAAACTCATGAAAGTTTAAGAACAGGATACTAGTAAGGGGTTTTAAATCCAGGCTCGCCTGACTTCAAAGTCCATTTTCTTTTAGGAAACCAATCCTTCCCTCTGCCACTTTACTGTGATTATTTTTTGTCCTAGCCTGGTGCTCTGTATGTGCTATAAACTCAATAAACAATACTTACTTATTAAGTTGTATAAATAAACACAGTAAAAAACTATTAAAAGTTTCATCTTTAATTAAAATCTACAAGTTCCTAAGGTGATAAGTTCCTGTTCACTAATGTTCCCCATGCGGCTGGTATGTAGTCAGGCATTCGATACACATTTAATAAAGGAAGGGTAAGAGAGACAGAGGAGGGAGAAGGAGGGAGAATATTATAGCCCAGGATGATCATGGATATGAGCTATAAGATCATGGAGAATGGAGAACAAGGATTTGAAACATCGGCATTAGGAGGTAAAGATGATTTTCTAATTATCACCCAATAGACGGAGTGACACCTGAGGCCAAAGATCAAACAATGGAAGGGCCTGACTGGTTCAGCTGAAAAAGAGGGGACCTAAGGGCCCTGTGGAAGTCTGTGATTTTGAAGGGTGACAGTTTGGAGAGCATTGGGGTGAAAAGAGAAGGAGAGAGGAAGAGGAAGAAAACCAAAGTGAGGTGTTTAAGTTTCCCACACTATGTCCAGTTAGATTGAGAAGAGGAAAGACTGATGATTCCCACGCAGGGGCAGCTATGACAGCAGCAATGGAGTCCACAACTGTCCAGCCAGCTACTGAAAGCCTCCTGAAAGTCAATGAAGAACATCAGGGAAATCTGTTACTATTAACATAGTATCACAAAAGATTGAGGAAGTAACAAGAGCAACTTCTAATATACATGTATCATGAAACTGCAACAAAACTTGGTTAAATGAAAATGATGCCCACCTTAGAGAACATTATTATACAATTTCTAACATCCAAGAGGGGAGCTCTGGGACCAGTCAAAGCAGATCCTCCTTTGTGCTTCCGGCCATTTCCTTTACCCAGGGAGCATTTCAATTAACAGATAAAAGGGATCTAAAAATTTCAAGGATCAATATGTGACAGCAACATAAATCTAGGAGAATAATATTAGAAAGGCTTGAATGCAGGATATGCTGAAGCTTGTGGAAATGTTAATCATCTTTTCAAAAGGGTTTCCAGTGATCTTTTTCTTAAGCTAAGTTCAAGGCAAGAACAATAAAAAAGAGACACAGTCAAGACTTGGGGCGGATGGTATGATATCAACAAACAAAAGAGAAAAGACAGAACCTCGGAACTCTCTTTTTATTTCTCTCTAATGCAAATGGTATTCAAACTGGGACTCATAAAGTCAGTTTAGTTAGGAGGGCACAAAAACCAGCTTCAGAGAGGCAATCATTGAAAATCACTTCCTTCTTTTAAAGTGTTTAAAGTGACAGGCATACACAAATTATATCCTCCCTGCCCCAAGACTTATTGAGAGATAATTAACTGTATGTCAATAATTATTGACATAATTATATGTCATATATAATAACTGTAATAACATAACATAATAAACTGTAATACAATAATTATTGTATATACCCAAGATTCTTAGAGGTATGATCGCAGGGTCTCTGTAGGTGTAAAATTCGGGTGCCTGAAATATAAAAAGGTTGCCACAAATTGTAAAAAGTCAGATTTTGGAGGGTAGATCTTGGAAATACAGATCAATGAACTTGAGGTCAATGCCTGGCAAAATTCTGCATAGATTATTAAATAGACAGGCATCGAGTCCTTAGGAAAGCATACTCACCAGGCCACTGTTGGGGGAAACATGGACAGTGGAAGGAGGAAGGAGCTCAAGGTGGACTACGGGATCTGAGGAGCTTAGCAGACCTGAAAGAAAGAGGTGAAACATAGAAGGAATTAGAAAATCATTCTGACAAGGGGCAAGAACGGAAAATCGGATACCAACCACACGCAGAGTGTTGAAGGGATTGTTGAGAGAGCTGAAGCCAGAGACAGCAGGAGACAGAAATAGGGCTGGAAAGGGGTTTGAGGGAGGCAAGGCCAGTGGCAAAGAAACGAACTAGATCTGGAGAATGGAAGCCGGGTGCACCAGGGCTAAACTGGCTCCTCACTGGTTCAGTGCCTTCTGGAAGTTTCTGACTCAGCTGCACCCAAGCTGCTCAAGACCATATGCGCTTTAAAGGGCCAGACACCAGGGACCAACGCCCTCCCAGAGCTGCTCCCTCCAGATGCTTTCATTTCTTTGTGTCAAAAAACAAAATCATATTTTGAAAAGAGAGAGAATTTAATTTTATTGTACTGTGAATTGCCTAAGATGCTGCCTCAGGGAAGCCCTGGGCTTCCTTAGTCACCGAGCTCTGAGCACTCAAAAAGGAAAGGCCCTTTTTTTTCTTAGATGTCACCGGAGGCCAAAAATCAGTGTTACAGAGCAATTCATGCTTGACTACGTGCTTTTTCCCCTGTAACTTAAATTAAGGATGTTAGGAAAGAAACAGAATACATGCTTTCCTTAATTCATTACAGTGACTATTGCTTATCATTTTCAGCATTGTTTGTTACTATGATAACTTACCCCAAATTAGCTAACTCTTGGCAAGACAGTATCAACTGCTGCAGCTCATATTTCCTATATCCGGGCAATTCTTTATTAGAAGCTCAGTAATAATAGAAGAATGAAAATATAAATATAAATACATATATATGTTTATATATTATATATAATATAGCTTATATATTATATATAATGTATATTATATATATTTGTGTGTATATATACACACAAAAGTATACATTTATTACTTACTCAACAATAGACTTCCCTGTCTTATTTCTCAAAGCTCTTTTCCACATATGGTTTTAAATTCCAATACACGTATGAATATTCTTTCCACGAGTCGCATATGCCCCTGTATATACTCTTCAACTCAATAGTTATCTCATCTGTCTAAACAAAGTCCTCTGGTCCCTTAAGAATTAAATATGATTAAGAGTAACTACTCATAGGACTCTTGTAAAGATTGATATTAGATAATATGAAGAATTTAATACAAACCCTTGAACTAGGAACCTGATATAAACTTTTGAACCTTTGAATATAGCAACGTTGGGTTTTGTTCCATCTCAATTCTTTTTTTTAAGTTTTTATTTAAATTCCAGGCAAACTAAGAAACAGACTCTTATTTTTTTTAAGAGATTTTATTTATTTATTTGACAGAAAGAAAGAAATCACAAGTAGGCAGAGAGGCAGGCAGAGAGAGAAGGGGAAGCAGGCTCCCCGCTCGATGTGGGGTTCGATCCCAGAACCTTGAGATCATGACCTGAGCCAACAGCAGAGGCTTTAACCCACTGAGCCACCCAGACGTCCCTAGAAACAGACTCTCAGAGAGAACAAATTGATGGTTACCAGAGGAGAGGTGGGTGGGAGATGGGTGAAATAGGTGAGGGGGATTAAGGAGTGCACTTATCACAGTGAATGCTGAGTAATGTATGAAGTGTTGAATCACTATATTGTACACATGTAAATGTGTACACATGTAACACTGCATGTTAACTAACTGTTGGGTAACTAATAAATGTATGTGTGCTTACACATGAATTTCATAATGATATTTTACACTCAGGGCTCTTTGCTGGCACAGTGACTATTAATATTTATTGGACTTGACATGATAGGCTGTAATTTTAGCTTCTATGTATATGTAAATGTGTATCTTCCTGTATGGGTTATAAAATAGGAAATTCTGATAATACTCTCTGCATGCAGCAAGTAATTGTTCACCATTTCCTTACTATCATCTGTTTTACTTCTTTGTGAAATAAAATTATTTTGAGATCAGTTGTTCAAAGCCAAAGGGAAACCAATGGAATTATTTGCATCTTCTTTTCCCTCCTTCCTCCCTCCCTCCCTCCCTCCCTCCCTCCCTCCCTTCCTTCCTTCCTTCCTTCCTTCCTTCCTTCCTTCCTTCCTTCCTTTTAAAAATTTTATTTATTTATTTGAGGGAGAGAGAGAGAAAGAGAGAGGAGCAGGAGCATGGGAGGAGGGGCAGAGGCAGGGGAGAAGCAGGCTCCCCTCTGAGCAGGGAGCATCCCATGCAACATGATTTGAGTGGAAGGAAACCGCCAAACGGAGCCACCCAGGCGCCCCTGCACATTTTTTTTTCTTAAAAGAAATTGTAGGAAATAAAATGTTCATTCTGAAAAAAAAAAATTTCATTCTGAAAATGCAGAATTGGTCATAGACAAATCATGAAGAAGAGCCACGTTTGTCTTTGGGGCTCTCATCTCTGACTCTGGGCTCATTCCTTTTCCCCTCTGCTTCTTTTCCAGCGTCCTCATCCTCCCTTCCCACCATCCATGGTGGACAGCACTTCATCATATAACTCATCTTAGCAAGTACTTGCATTTTATAAATACCAAATCCTTAAACTAAACGGATAAAATTTATAGCAAGAAATTCTCAAGTTAGTTTGTTTGGGGGTGATGTGCATGTGCAAAAAGGTCAATGACCTCACATAATACCAGTGACCTGTTTCATGTACGCAGATTTGGTTCTCCAAGACTCTAAACACTGACATAATATTGCCCTCCCAGATAAAAACATTAAACTATAAAACAAATGCAGGGAGTTCTACAAAGTTCTGGCTTTTCTAAGACTTTCTACTTAAGTTGGTTTTAAAATCAATCGTAAATACTTTCAAATATATGGTCTGTCATTATCTTTGGGCTCTGCTTATCTCTGAGATGCCTTTGTTAATTCAGCCCTGCACGTTGGCTAAGATGACAAACGTGCTTTCTAGGGACAGCTTTGGTAAGACAGCCTCTTAAGAGGCCATCAACAACACGAGGGCAAAAAGTTTACTTCTTTTTAGTCATTTTTGAATTGCTAAGAATTTAGAAAGCTCTTTGGGGATCATTTTAGCCTTAAAAACCTTCACATAAATTCATACAAAGTCAGAAAGGATGGCAGAGGTGATATCACTGAAGAGGGGTGGGGCGGCATCAAAGAGGTTGGAAATGCATCAAAAGAGGACTTCAATCGTTACCTATAATAATTTGGAATTTTTCCAAAAAATATGTATTTATATGTTACTTGGGTACTTAAACTTAATTTCAAATGAATTCATATGGTTCAGTAAGTATCATTCAGAACTCTCTGATTTGGGTCCCCTTTAATTTTTCTTGGGGTCTCAGTGTGGGTTCCCTGCACGTTACCTAAGCCTCTTCCTGGCACTGCTCTTTCCTCTCTCCCAGCTCCTGAGCCAAAACTATCTGCCTCATTTCTCCTGTGGGATTAGGTACTAAATTCCTAAGCTCTTGTCCTGGTTTTCGAGTTGCAACTTGCCTATTGTAGTATCTGCATTCTGAGAGGGGGCTCCTGAACTTGATCACCTGTAGCCCACATTCTTAGCATCTGTCCCCATTCTGAGACCTTCGTCCATCCCCTGCTTAATTCACCAGCTCCGTGATATGAATCCCAGGGCTCTGCCCTTCTCTCATTTAAAAGAAGGAAAGGAACTGATTAGGCTAAGTTGGGGGGGGTCAAAAAAAAATCAGGCCCAGGTGGAGTGAGGCCTGGCTGCACAGCAGATTTTGCACAAAACAAGCCAAGCTGATGAAAGACTCAGGCCAGTATGAGTCTTTTAAAGGATTTGGGTTCGCCTTGAGGATCTGGGTGAGCAAAGAGCCTCAAGTGATGAGTTCCACCAGCCAAATGCCTCCCTGCTCCTTCTGCCCTATTTCACTGAGTCAACTGCCATGACTCACAAAAAGGAAAAAAAAAATCCCAAAATACAGCAGTCACATCCAATGGTACCCTTCTGAGTCACCCATTCTGACATCCTGAACCATGCCAGGGGCAGTTATATGAAAATGAGTCACTATATTTTTAAATACATTTGGTATTATTTTATTTCCAAGTAATACATGGTAATTGTAGAAAATTGGGACAATGCAAACGTAAAATAAAGAAGCAAGCATCAGCCTCCATTATACCACTTGTATATATGTATTGTTAATATAAAGTCATTTTGGTGCATCTTTTATACTTTAAACCACATACATGTGTGATCTATCTTTCTCTCTCTTTTCAAATGAGATCAGACTGTACATACTGTCGGCAGTTTGCTTTTTTCATGCAACAGTATGTCATAGATATCTCTAACAGAACCACTTTCAAGTAGTTCTTTTCTTTTGCCCTATTCTTTTCATAGACTGATCTGACAGCTCTTTATTTTTGTACATTCAGTTATTTTGAATTATCTGATACCGTTTTTTGAAAGTGTGTTTTGAACAGCCTCACACTAAGTTCATTTGGTTTATAAAGAAATTGTCAAGGCGGGCAAAGAAAGCAAAAGCAAAATAATGAAAACTGGAGAAGTCTGAGCCTGAAACAAAATAATGAATATATTTGGAAGTCTTTTCCTGATTTTACAATAAAAATAAGCCACTCCAGTTCCCAATTTGTCTCATAAGCTCTTGCAACTTGCCTTTCGATTCAACCTCCATTATTCATAAATTGCTATTGTAACTGTGTTCCTATAGGTGAAATGTGCAGGACGTATCTAGAAGGCATGCATTCTGTGGTAATACAGGCCTAAGTAACATACCGTGAGACTTTTCTGCAGATGCTCCCACACAAAAGGCCTCTTGAGCTGTGTTTTGTTTCCCACCCACGCCCTTACCTGGAGTTTATCCTGACCATGGGGCCTCCCACCTTCTGGTGTGGAATTACTGCTTTTCTCAGTAGAGTACAAAGCTTAGGCAAGTGTCCACAGCTTCACTCGATTCCATTAGCACCTTAAATATTGCTGGAACATTTCAGTTCTTGTCTAAATTATGTTTTTGCCACCAGATACCAAATGTTTTCTTCTCCTATTGCAATCTTGGTTTCAGTATGACCAAATTCTCCTGGTCGGTTGACTGTTCAACATCTGTGATATATCGCTCTGCTACCTTTACGGGAGTTAAACTGGGCTATTGATTTCTTACATACTTGACTGACTTAAGCCCCTTGCATTGTGTTTTAGAATAAGCACAAAGGTTTGAGGATCTGTGGTTGTTTTTGGGCATGTGAATTCTGTGGCTCAGCCAGTCAAAGGTAATTTTAAAAATTAGAATTAAATAAATAAAAATCTTAAAAAAAAGTTAAAAAGGGACACCTGGGTGGCTCAGTGGGTTAAAGTCTCTGCCTTTGGCTCAGGTCATGATCTCAGGGTCCTGGGATCAAGTCCCACGTCGGGCTCTCTGCTCAGTGGGGAGCTTGCTTCCCCCTCTCTCTCTGCCTGCCTCTGCCTACTTGTGATCGCTCTCTCTGTCAAATCAATAAATAAAAATTTTTTTAAAAAATAAGAATTAATGTAATACTTGCTCATGAGTTTATGGCTGCTGTACTCACAGACTTCCTCTTGAATGGACTATTCTTGTGATGTTCATCCTTCTCATTTCTTTGATACTCTTTGTCAATTCTGATTATTTTTCCAGCACATGGTATATTTAGCTGCCGCAATTCTCTTTCACACTTATTTGACTTATATAGCCAGGGAGGCTTTTCTCCCTGATCCCCTTTTCCTCCTGAACCTTGACCACACTCTGCCTCTTCATGAGAGGTAGATTCCAGGTGTATGCTTTACCTCCTGGGTGGGATTTCAGTGACTGGGTAGAGACGTGAACTGTGTAAAGACCTCTTGGGTTGGGCTTTGTAGCAGCCATCTTTTTCCTGCATTAAAAGTTCAAATGTCAAATATCTCACTCCCTTTTTTTTGCTTTATCATGTTTCCCAATATCAGTTTTTTGTTGTCATTATTAATATTTAGAAGGACACTGGGTTTCTAAGAGCTCAGTGGATGACATTGGGTGGATGACATTGTGTTCTGGGGTCCTCCTGGCTTCTGCCCCTCCTAAGCTGTACCCAACACTCACAATCACTCACCCAGTTGGGTTTCTCATTTTCCTTCCCTCCTTTTCCCTCAAGGGCTCTGGGAGCATTTATCTTCTCATTAAAGACCATCTATATCCATAAACCAAGTTTTAATGCTGAGTTCCTGTAGAAGCTCTAGTCTTCCATGATTTTTGTTTAATGCTCAGGTTTCCTGGTGCTCGCTCTCGTTTTCTCTTTGTCCTGAGGTAATTTTTTTCTCCTCACTATTTTATCCCAACATACAGGTGTCCACCAAACTCTTAGTGTAAGATTCTCTGGTGTGTCACATTCAAGAATATAGTCTGTGCTTGGTTATTATTGACACAAAAATGTTAAAATGTTTTTTACCTTTGAAAAATGTAACCTGTGAGTCAGCTACAATTCCTTGTATGAAAACTGGAGAAGTCTGAGCCTGAAACAAAATAATGAATATATTTGGAAGTCTTTTCTCTTGTCAATTCCTTGTAGCTGACTCACAGGGTGCAGAGAGCTATAAATTCAGTAAACATAAATTCTGTCATCTTGTACTCAATAATTTTCAAAGCCATGATTTGTCAATGCACATAGTTGCTTAAATATTCTGAAATTATTCCTTGATAATTAGAATTATAATTCCATTCTGAGACTTTAAAAGCATGTTAAATTAGCTTTTTGGAGCATATGGTGCACCCTAGTGGGGTCTACTCGAATTACAAATGATCCTGTTTCCAACTCTTTCCCACCATTTTTGAGGGGGTGGGCATGACTTGGAGAGGCAGGAGGAAACTTAAAAAAAAGCTATGACAGTATTCATGAGGAAAAAAGCTGAAGAATTTTTTGAGTAGGAGAAGCATATATCTGGAAAGGAAACAGAGACATGCAGTTCATTCCATTGCTTCTAATTAACACTTCACCCAAGATAATCCAGAAGATAGATTTCTACCCTAAGCATATGTTTGAAAGAGAGAAAATGTGAACCATGCCATGTAAGCATGTTATGTTCACTTTGAGAACATTTCACATAGATGTTAGACGCCATTATCATCAAATATTTACAGAGCATGGCTTGGGTATGTGAAATTATACATAATTAGATGTTATGATTAGTTTTTCCTGGGCCACTGCATGGATCATAACTCATAACGAGCCACTTACACATAACTTTGTCTTCACTGGTCAAATAATTTAATAGAGAAACCAAAATGGAACTCCTCTAGGATGAAGCAGTACCATGACCTCATGTGAAATAGCCAATAAGGTTCTGCCAATAAGGTTCAGGGACCAGGGACCAGCATGGGATGGTTCTAGTTCATTCTCTTTTAAAATAGCATATTTGCTTCTTGGTGTTTTTTTGTTTTCTTTTGTTTTGTTTGTTTGTTTTAAAGAAAGGAAACACCAATAGCCAGTGTAGATATGAGGCTGTGGAAGGTTGCAAAGCTGAGAGGACAGAGGTGGGTGAGAGAACTAGATTCTAGTCTGTGCTCTTTCCCCTGCCAGCTGGGAGACTGGGGAAGCCAATCACAGTCGGGGCATCTACTTTCTCATCTTTAAAGTTGGGAGGTTGGCTAAATATTACTTCACTGGTTGGTTCATGAGTTGATGCTACTGATAAGATCACATTATTTATAACTAGACTGCTTTTCAAGGCCCTTGAAAATCTGTGGGATATTTAGGGTACATTTAACATGTATGTTTAAGGTCCTGTCCTCCCTTCAGTAGAAGGTCCTTTTAACCCTGTTAAAACTGAACACTAGATGCTGTTAAATAATGCAGGCAAATAAGGACCACAGCAGAAAGTTCCTTGAGCGTTCCATTTTGCTTATGATGCTTGCCTTCTTTTAGATCATTAGAACTCAGTAATTGATGGCAAGTTTACGGAATGAATGCCTAATTGCAATATAGGTGCTTTTGGTTTTGATAAGCAAATACAGGTACAGATAGATTCTGTCAGGGTCCTTACTATACCCTTCAGGTCAGCATGGGAAATCACTGTCCACATGTTTTTCTCATTACTAATACTACATTAAATATATATAAGTATATGTGGATTTAAATATATCTATACACCTAAGGTTTTTTTATTAAGCCATACTAAAATGTACGTAAATTCTAACTATCAAAACCACATTGAGTTACCACCTTACACCAGTCAGAATGGCCAAAATTAACCAGACAGTAAACAACAGATGTTGGAGAGGATGTGGAGAAAGGGAACCCTCTTACACTGTTGAGGACTATGCATAACAGGACTATACATCCTGTTGAGGATTATACATAACATCTAATTATGTATAATTTCACAACACTACTACTGTTGATGGGAATGCAAGTTGGTGCAGCCACTTTGGAAAACAGTGTGGAGATTCCTGAAGAAATTAAAAATAGAGCTACTCTATGAGCCTGCAATTGCACTACTGGGTATTTACCCCAAAGATACTGATGTAGCGCAAAGAAGGGCCACATAAACCTTAATGTTCATAGCAGCAATGGCCACAATCACCAAACTGGAAAGAGCAAAAATACCCTTCAACAGATGAATGGATAAAGAAGATATGGTCCATATATACAATGGAATATTATGCCTCCATCAGAAAGGATGAATACCCAATTTTTGTATAAACATGGACGGGACTGGGAGAGATTATACTGAGTGAAATAAGTCAAGCAGAGAGAGTCAATTATCACATGGTTTCACTTACATGTGGAGCATAAGGAAGAATATGGAAGGCACTGGGAGAAAGAAAGGAAGAGTGAATTGAGAAAAAACAGAAGGCAAGACGAAACATGAGAGACTGTGGACTCTGAGCAACAAACGGAGGGTTTTGGAGGGGAGGGGTTGGGGGGTTGGGCGAGCCTGCTGGTGGGTATTGAGGAGGGCACGTATTGCATGGAGCACTGGGTGTGGTGCCTGAACAATGAATCTCCGAACACTGAAAAAAGAAAATTAAAATTAAAATTAAAAAAAGAAAAAAATCTAACTAACAATTTCCAATTCTTACTTAAAATTCATACAAGAGATATATTCTGCTAAATAGAGCAACATTGGGGTGTGAAAACTTCCCCGAGAAATGATTAAGTCCATCTCTTTGACCACAGCTAAACTAATTTGCTACTTTATCTGGGCAGAAAGAGAATATTGATCTGTTTTAAAATTTCCTATTCCAGTAGGTTCCCCAGTCCTCTTGAGTAGTGCTAACATCCCTGTGTTGAACTGACTCTTCAAACCCCACTCTCCAGGCCAGGATACAATATCAAAAAACACTGTAGAAAGCTGAAAAATCAAATAACATAGAGGACAAAATTTATCCTACAAATAACACACATATTTCAATTCTGGTTTGCTTTTACTTCACTACGCTACCACCTAGGTGCAGCTGAACCATAACTTCACCCTTTAGTCATTGTTTAAATAATAGCCCCTAGTACTTAATAGGCTCTGGGCAGTATGTAAATGCTAGGATCATAGTCTGGTGATTCCTTCAGTCTTTTTTGGTTTTATGAATGTCTCTAACTTCACAAAAGAGCTCTATGGTTAACTGCTTGATACGAAACTAAATGGTTGATTTCCTCAATTGAGTACCTGACAACATGTGATCAAAATTTAAATAAAATTCCATTCAAGAAAAAGTCAGTTAAGAAAAAAGAAAAGAGTGATTATCTAAATTATGCGAGTTCACATGAAATCAAGTATGTTGCTATAGTGTAACGTGATTTTTATTACTTTCTCATATGCACAGAAAGCAAATTTTGAAGCATATTTAAATATTGTAATATTATTTACCTTAGATTGGTAAGGTGCCCACCCTCCATGCTAATAAAATGTACAAGCTATGTAACTTTCAGCTTACTATAGAAGCTTTTAATCATCTGCATGGCAGTTCTATATTAAGGCACAAGCCAAGGGCAATTGAAGAATTTGCCATATAGACACTCAGATCAAGTTTCTACATTTAATCAGCTACAAATAGACTCTATACTTAGATCACATCTCAGAGCAGTACTTCAGTTATTATCTGTAACTTATAAAAAAAAATAATGGTGGAAATGAGTCATTTTAAAGCTGATAAGCTTTCAAAAATACCCTAATTGACAAATTCATGCTAAAAATGGATACTATATAGATTAGCACAGGAAACAAAATACTATATGATGATTCAATCACCCAGAAATTCACAGGAAATTCATAGAAAATCCCCCATCTCAGGGGAAAGATTGGTCTTAATCCAATAATTACCTCCCATAAAGTTCTCGCCCATCATGTGGGTGTTCAGACTCTCTAAATAAAAGCGTAGTTAGAACTCTCACACTATGGCATCCTGCCTGACATTTGACCTGGCTACCCCAATACAATTTAAGCACAGATTTTTAATCTGTCTTTTCGGTAAATGCTAAACAACCCCCAAAAGCTAATTACCTCCACTGTCATGAAATACTGTAATATCAAATGCATGAAGTACTAAAAGCAACTTTGTAGAGGTGGAAGCATTTAATATAATGGAAGATGTTGGCGCGAATATATTATACAGAACAGAAATTCTCGTTTGAAAAGGGCAGACATTTGCTTGCGCTGTTTTCTTCCTGTTACATAAGGACCTGGGAGTCAGCCAGTGGACATCTTGCCACAGAGAATTGACAGATGCCTACTGAGTAAAAGTGGAAACAAGCCAAGGAGTCCAAATTGGCACACTTCATATCGACTATGGACAAAACATTTGCTTTATGAAAGATATGCAACCAGTTTTGCTGTTTTGACATAATTCTTAAAATTTATTAACACATTTATTGCCTTTTTTTCTGAGGTTTCTTAATAGCAATTCACACATTCGCTTTTATCAAATGCAACGGTGTTACATTTCATTATAGACCAAAAAAGAGACTGCAACATTGGATGTGGCCAAGAAATAGCAACTATTTCAATATTACAGGCATCCACTGTTGATTTTAAGATGGTGTTAGAAACCTGTGTACTTGTATGAGAGTTATCAATTAGTAAAAGTAGTAGGAACAACCCCAAAAGTTTTTCTACAAATAATCATTACCTCCCAACAAACCTGGGCCCGTCATGAATGTATCCTGGTTTTAGGTGGTGTGAATCTTCAGGATACAAAATTAGTTTTAAAAGTAAATGTATATGTAGGAGAAAATAAATCATAACCTATTACACATTTTAATAAGCTGATCTAAAAATCCAGATCAAACTCACACTCTGATTATTGCCTCATAGGACAACAATTTTGTAACAGCATTTTTGTATGTTTAGAAAAGAAAATAATTCATATTTTCAATTTAGCATTATTGATTGACCTTTGTTTTTTATACTCCATCTAGTCCAAGGAAGTTTTTTTTTAGGGTCATAACTCGTTACTGACAATGGCGTGTTATATTTTAGAATTGTGGCCAATTTTAGGAAAATTTTCATCAAGTTTCTTTCATATCCAAGTTGCAAGATTTGGGAGAATTTCACCTCTTAGTAACAAGTTCTAAACACCCTTTATTTATTTATTTATTTATTTAAAGATTTTATTTATTTGGCAGAGAGCACAAGCATGGGGAGTGGTGGGCAAAGGGAGAGGGAGAAGCAGGCTCCTCACAGAGCAAGGAGCCTGATGCAGGGCTGGATCCCAAGACCCTGGGATCATGACTTGAGCCAAAGGCAGAGGCTTTAACCCACTGAGTCACCCAGGTGCCGCTCTAAACACCCTTTAAACTGGCCACACTTGACCAATTTTTTGCTGATTGTCTTTAAATGATGTTTCATAAATGGATGGAAGATATTTCTTTTTTTTAAAGACTTTTTAAAATTTTATTTTTTCAGTGTTCCAAGGTTCACTGTTCATGTACCACACCAAGATATTTCTTGAAGTTATTCTTATACCTGGTCGACCAGCAACAATTCAGCGACAAAGTCAGCTGTGACTTTGTACCCCATGATTTCAATAAATCCAAACTAAATGTATTTCCAATTCAACTTCCCTTCAATTGCATCTCATACTGAAGAAGGGAAATTAAAGTGGAAAGGAAGTGGTCTTCTAGCCAATTGCAGTTAAAATATCTTACTCTTGCAAAATTTACAAAATATATGCCCATAGGAGTAATTGCTAGGGCTCCTCCTAGGGCCTTAGAAGGGGTCCATGTAAGTGAGGGGCCCTGAAGCTTAACCTTCATTACATTCACATGAACTCACCTTTACTTTTCATGTTTTTTCACCTTTCCTCTTCCTTTCTCGCTCATGCTCTTGCCACCTCTTTGTCTCCTTCATTGCTTCAGCTTCCTATTTCTGACCCTGAGCTCTATCTCTACATTGAAATTGCTCTCTGAAATGCGATAACATTCCATAGCTCTTCCTTTATTCTCATCAGACCTGCTCCTAGAGCATGTCAGGCTATCACTCATGTTCCTTGAAATGTCCCTTTCCTGTGTGTCTTTGGTGACTCCTCCCTCCCCCGTTTGTTCTTCAGCCAAGCAGTCTTTGTTTCCTGCCCTATTCTGGCTCCCACATTATAAGGATCCCTAGTGTACTACTCATCTCTCTGTGAACTCCAAAGAGGACCCTTGGCTCTCACAGTTCCAGCTGTAAGCTCTACAAGAGTGATTTCTAAATCTCTGATCCCGTTACCCTTTTGGTATGTTACAGTTTCATTTTTCCACCTACTGCAAGGACAGGCCTTTTCAAAATCACATCAAAATCTTAAAACAGAATGTCCAAAACCTATCTCAACCTCACCCTTCCTAAACTGACTCCACATTGGTCTAAAGAATATACATTTTGGAGTAATTCTTGACAAGACCCTTTTTGCCACATTTTACATATCAGGCTGTCTCTACAATGATTTGCTGACAATGTCCCCTTATTTATCTCTCAGTATAAATTCCCATTTCCCTCCATTTATAAGCTTTGCACCTACCCCCAATGGTATACTTTGAGTAGCCAAATGTTACCTATCTTTCAAAGATTAGCTCATGACCCACATCTCCAATGAAGTCTTCCCTGAATTTTCCCATTAGCACTTATTTTATCCACATGGCAAAATCCTTCCTGAGCTGGGTCTAATTTTACTGGAGAAGGAGATAGAGTTTAAAGGCCCCAAGAAAACTCAAGACCAGTCAATTTCTCCACCATCCCTTTATTTATTCCTCTACTGAGAACATATTTATATGGCATTTTGATATTACCCATACAGGTTTTGATACTCTGTTGGTGAGGTTTTTCCTCCAAATGTCCAAGCATATATGACCCTTTATCTTGGGGGGTGGGTGAGGAAATAAAGTTACATGCACATCCAAGTAATCGCTTCACAAAAGATAGCGTCCTCACTGTCTTTCTTTCTTTATGTGACAAAATGGTAAGCCATTGTGTTACAAACATAATTCCTTGTCTTTATATGAAGTGACAATGAAAACAACCAAGAGAAACTGCTGTGTTTATTTGTGTTATAGTTTGTGAAATTTATCTTCCTGGAAAGGCCCTCAGAGATCCCAAAGAACAATCACAGTCAACTAATTCCAGATCCTCCCCACTGGAGAGGAAAAATAGTTTTATGGTTGACATGGGCTTCGGGGCCATGCGGGAGAAATTGACCAAGGATCTTCCAGAACTCAGCTGTATCACTCTTCTCTGAATTTCTACTCCACTTCTAATCTGTATTTTGGGGAAGGTGGGAAGGGGAATGTGAGAGAAGCAATGTACTCCTGATACTCCCTAGAGATTCAGTACCAACAATATAATTTTTAGAAATAATTTCTTTATGGGAGCCTCACACATCAACCCACAAACTGAAGGATGGTAAGGAATCCTTTAATATTTGAGTTCAAGACTCAGGACGGGCAGGGATTTAGATGATGTAAGATGCCATCTGTATTATCTAATTATCTATTGACCTCTAAAGATCCTAAGCTTACAAAGGGTTAGAAATGTCTCCTTCCTTTTTGAATTCTCAGACAATACTCATTAAATAATGGATAGTCAGTAAATATGTGCAGATTAAATAATTAAAAAGATTTTTTTTTAAGTTTATTTTTTTGGAGATTGATTTATTTTTTTGAGAGAGAGAGAGCTAGTAAGAGAGCATACGCAGGGTGAGAGCAGAGGGAGAGGGAGAAGCAAGCTCCCCACCGAGCAGGGAGCCCAATATGGGCTTCATCCCAGGCCCCTGAGGTCATGACCTGAGCTGAAGGCAGAGGCTTAACCGACTGAACCACCCCAGGGCCCTAAAAAATTTTTTTTAAACATTGGGAAAAATTCTACACATCTGTTTCTTGTAAGGGAATAGAGTATGTTCAATCTTGTTTGCCTAAATAGACTTTACAAGATTAATACCTATTAAATTTCCAGGAACTCTTAAAACATGGGGAAAACCACTAAGATTTATGAAGATACTGACACATGCACAATACTCCAATTGTTTGGTCCTTCATTAAGATGAGAAAATCTGTCAAACACTACCATCTGCCGCCCAAAGGATCAGAATATTAAAAAAACACACAAATTAAGTCAATTGATGACTCACAAAAGGGATACAAGTGGAAAAGGCAACATGTTATATAATGACTAATAAAGTCTGAAACAATGGCAAAGCTGCAAGGGTACGCGAGGAGAGAGAGGCCGGGGGAGGCCTGATGGTGATTATCCAGTTGCCATGTCACTGCCGAACTACAAGACAAGAAGATGTAGGGGGAAGATGACTAAATTAACTATTCTCTTCCCTTATTATTACCAACCTCCTGTTGCCGAGACACAGGAAAGTGCCTCTTTTCAGCAAGACTGCTTGTTGTGTTTCAATAATATGATTGTTGCTCATTTCTAGGCTAAATCTGTAATCAAAGGTGAGGAAAAGTGAAATGATTGAAACACACTGATTTACTCACAGAAACATAGTCACACCGTAACAGAAGCATAATAGTCTATGGTTGTTCACATTTTCTCAAGGGATAAGCCAGCCCTGAACAAGAAAAATGCTCCTGGAAAGAACTGGAGGCTGACATCTCATAACCCACACCCATACCTTGATTTCATAGGTAAGGAAACTAAGGCACAGAAAGGTTAAGTAATTTGTTCAAGATTATACCGGTTTCACGTCTTAATGAAAAAAATCTCTCCATTCTTATTATATGCTATTTTTATACCACAGTGCATTTTAATGTATATTAGGATATCCTGTTATAGTAAAAATAGAATAATATGAATTAGTTGTAGTTGTATTACTCAAACATCAATAAAACTTAAAATTCAGTAAAAGTGAGCCATTGTGGGGCGCCTGGGTGACTCAGTCCGTTCAGCATCCAACTCTTGATTTTGGCTAGGGTCACCATCTCAGAGGTGTGAGATCTTGAGCTCTATGTCAGGCTCCAAGCTCAGCAGCATGGAGTCTGCTTGAGAGTCTCTCTCTCCCTCTGCCTCTCCCCTACTCTCCACTCATGTGCACACTCTCTCTTTTTTTAAATAAATAAATAAATAAAATTTGGATGTTCTTTTTTAAGATTTTATTTATTTATTTGAGACAGAGATGGAAAGAGAGAGCATGAGTGGTGGGGAGGGGCAGAGGGAGAGGGAGAAGCAGACTTCCCACTGAGCAAGGGAGATGTGGGGATCGATCCCAGGACCCTGAGATCATGACCTGAGCCAAAGGCTGATGCTTAACTAACTGAGCCACTCAGGTGCTCCTGGATGTTCTTCAAAAAAAAAAAAAAAAGTGAGCCATTATAATTACTTCAGATTTTTCTAAAGATTTATTTATTTGCTTACTTATTTGAGAGAGAAAGAGAGTGCACGTGTGCTAGTGAGTTGGGGGAGTGGCAGAGGGGAAGGGAGAGACAGAATCCTAAAGCAGACTCCCCTTTGAGTGTGGAGTCTGACATTGACGATCCCGGGACCCTAAGATCATGACATGAGCCAATTCAAGAGTCAGCCCCTTAACCGACTCAGCCACCCAGATGCATACCTAGGTGCATAACTATAAATAACTATAGTTATTTATTTAGTTATTTATGTGTGTGTGTGTGTGTATATATATATATATATAGCATAAATAAACTATAATTGAGGGTCAATGTAAATTAATGACATTCTAAAGTATGCACTTATTCCCCCTTATTTGTGGTGGTTATGTTCTAAGACCCCAACTGGATGCCTAAAACCATGGTTAGTACTGAACCTGATATATGCTATGTTTTTTCCTATACATACCTAAGATAAAGTTTAATTCATAAATTAGGCACATCAAGAGATTAACAACAACAGTAATAAAATAGAACAGTTATAACAATATACTATAATAAAAGTTTTGTGAATGTGGTCTTTCTCTCAAAATATCTTATCGTACTGTACTCACTCTTCTGATGATGATAATGTGACATGATAAAATGCCCATGTGATGAGATGAAGTGAGGTGAGAGGCGCATGGGTTATTACATAATGTTAGGCTACTATTGGCCTTCTGATGACGAGTCAGGAGGATCATCTGTTTCCAGATGGCGACTGACCCTGGGTAACTGAAACCATGGAAATCGAGACCGTGGGTAAGGTACGACTATTGTATACTGCTTTTGCCTCTCAAGTGATCTCAGACTGTGTATACTTTTACAATCAAGTGTAAAACCTTAATATAATTATGGATTAACCATTTTTAAAATTTAACTCATTTAAAAGAAAAAAGGAAGGCAGTAGCTACACTTTCGGTGAGTACAACATAATGTACAGGATTGTGGAATCACTGTGTTGTACACCTGAAACTAATGTCATGTTTGTGTCAACTAGACTTCAATTAAAAGAGAGAGAGAGAGAGAGAGAGATCGAGAAAGGAGATAAAACATTTGAAACATTTATATTCTACTATTGCCAGAAATTCAAATCTAAAAATTTCATTTAGTACCTCAATTCAGAAAGCCTTGAAAGGATGTATAAGCCTCACATCTGTCAAGTGCTTAGGAACATCTGGCACAAGTTATCTTTAAACAATTTGTTTTTATTTTTTTATTTTATTTTATTAATTCTTTTTTCCAGAGAGCACAAGTAGTCTGGCACAAGTTGCCTTTAAACAATTTGTTTTTATTTTTTTAAGATGTTATTTGTTTGTTTTTTACAGAGAGAGAAAGCACAAGTAGGCAGAACAGCAGGGAGAGGGAGAGGGAGAAGCAGGCTCCTGCCGAGCAGAGAGTCCCACACTGGTTTTGATCCCAGGACCCAGTCTCCTTAAACAACAGAGCCACCCAGGTGCCCTAAAAGATTTGCTTTTAAATAAAACTAATATAAGCCACATTTCCAATACTCTCCAATCTTAGTTTGGCCTCCCCCAGGAGCAGACCATAAGATAAGAATTTAAGTGCAGATAGTTTGGGAGGAGAAAGCAGTGACCAGAGGAGAGAAGGGACATAAGACAGGGAAGGAAGGAAGCCAGCGCAGAACGGCTGCATTAGGAAGCAGCAGTCTCCAGGGATGAGTGGAACCTAATCCCACCGGGGAAATCCTGACACCCAGAAAGGTGAGGGAGCTGGGACATATACACACCGATTCCCAGGAGTCATTGAAGGAGGGCTGGTCCGGGGAGGGGCCTCTCTGCCCTCTGGCACAGGTGTCTCCAAGAGCAAGTCCCGGGGGCAGACACTGGCAACCGGAAGTCCAGCCAGTGAGCGGCACCAGCGCTCCATTCCGCCTTTCACTCGGAAGGACGTTTTCTGTCTATAAGTCTTTATAACCACACAGCACTTACTCTTGGAAACAATAAACGATCAGCTTATCCCACAAACAAACTCGCTTCGAGGCGGTTTGCGTGAGGGCTCCACAGAAGCAAATGCCGGGTGAGAAGACCCAGTCCTCCCTGATGGAAGCTGCTGGGGTGATCAAGCACACCGTGCTTGATCCTGGCGTGCAATCCTAGGCCCAGGTTAGTGGGGAAAGAGATGTGGGCAAGAAGCCAAATCTGCTGAGTGTTGATCACGGATCTAGGGTATCACGCTGTTCTCTAGCAAGACTCTTTCAGTCCCAGGAGTAAAATGATAGTTATTGTTGGGCCTTTATGGTCACCCTTCTTACTTTCTCTATTCGTGAAACCCTAACATTCTGGGTGCCTCATAAATCATTAATTTATGAGGCAAGGAGGTTTATAGTCCAGAGAGAGATCAAGTGGCTTATCCTTGGTCAGAAACCGAGTTAATAGTTCAACTAGAGCCAGAACTGATTCCCCACGGTCAAGGAGATGGTGGAATTCTGAGTAGGAAATCTGCTCCAGTTCACCCACTCTCTTCTAAGGTGTATATATTTTCCATTCTCGCCCACCCTCTAATTTGTCTCATACTTTTCTTTCTTTCACATAAAGCTTCCCAAATTGGCCAAATGGTCAAATGACCAGATAGATGTTTTTCCTCTTAGTGTTCTCACTTTCATGGTGGTTATGACTTGCATCCCTTTTTTTAGGAATGAAAGAAGTGAGGCAATGAGATAAACTCATGGGATTAGAAGATGCGAAGAACATTCCTACTGGCTTGTACCATTTTTATTCATCTGTTTCTCAGCTGTATGCCCACATAAATAGAAAAATGAATTTATTTGTGTGTCTTATAGTTTGCCGCAGTTCTTTCCATATTAAACTTTTCCTTGGAATACGCTCAGATATTTTGTCCTAAAACATCCTCATTCATTATCCAAACACTAGTAATCAAAATAATTTAGTTTTGAAAAATTAATTAAAAGGATTTCCCAAGTTGGGAGAAAAAACATTCAAGAAATAAATGTCATGTTTTAACAAGAAAAGGTGATAAAAAGTGGGAAATCATGTGCTCAAGTAAAGTGTGACTTTCACCCTCTTGTTGGCTGCCTGGCAGGATTGCTTAAAAGATGGGGGGGGGGGGGAGGATCAACTATGTGATTTATATTTGCACGTTGAAATTTGTCCCTAGCCTGAAATCAGATCTCTATGTTTACTCAGCCATACGATGGAATCACATTACCCCTCTGGCTCATGACTCACAGGAAGCACTGGGTGATTTTTAAACAGAAAAGTAAGCATAAAATACTTTTTTGAGCATCCTGAGATTTAAGGAGATAAAAGAAAGATAGAAAATATCTTCCCAGAGTCACCACTTGATAATCCTCAAAATGTTCTGAAGACAGCAGAAATACTGACATTTTTCTCTGGTCTATGCAATGTGAAGTATGAAAAGATGCCGTTATATTGTAAGTGGATTTGTTAGGAGGTTTTCTTCTTGGCTATAACTCCAGGGTGTGTGTGTGTGTGTGTGTGTGTGTGTGTGTGTGAAAGAGAAAAGCAGGGGCATAGTTCTGGGAAAACAAAACTTATATCACTAGGCTTCTTATGCATTTCTTTTTTATATCTTCGGAGAGAAACATCATGAAGGTCTACAGTATGTAAACATAGATTATGATGGCAGAATAACATGTATTTCTGCAGTGTGTATACATGTATATATATATATATATAGAATACAACATAAGCATACTACTGTATTTAATTGCATCAAGAATACTGGTATGCAGCAAACATTGGTTGTATTTAGATTTAGGATTGCCAAGAAAATCCTGCCAATTTAAGATTTATTTATCTACTGTGCTTGGTTATTTAGTTGACGCTGTTTCAGTTATTCATATAATGCTTTTGCTAATTTGATCTATATGCATGTCTCTTTGTCTCTAGTCTGACGGACACTGGCTCTTTGGTATGTATTTAAAATAGAGATTGTATTTTATTTATACTCAAGCATGCTATTCCTATAAAATGCTTCAACATTCAAGTCAGACAAAGAGATGAGCACCAAATCTTGATTTCTTAGTATAACACTCATGTCCTTCTTTTACAGCCTAAACTGGAACTTGAGACTCAAGAAGTACGTAGGGAATTCAGATCCTTAAATACGAGTAAGTATTATGAAAAAACAATATCAACTTTATAGATATTCATGATTGCCAGAAACATCTGGGAATAGTGGCAAATTACCTTAGCTATCTAACAATGATCTGCTTAGGTGGAAAGTTTAATTAATGCCAGGAGAAAAGGAACAAAAGTATGAGGCTATTCTGGCACTATGTAGAGACATTATGATCTGTGGCATGTTCTTATCCTATACAGATATGATCTCCTGAATCTACAGAACAGAATTACCCAATACAACTATGTATGGTGGTGGAAATGTTTTCCATCTGCTTTGTGCATTGCAGTAGCCGCTATGTACATGTGGCACCAGAAATGTAGCAATTGCTGTGGAAAAACTGAATTTGAAATTTTGTTTAATTTTAATTAATTTAAAATAAAATATCCACAGGTGGCTGGTGGCTACTATATCGTACAACTTAGTCCTGGGAGAAAAAGCTCATTTTTGTAGCCTGAGAGAAAAATCATGGGAGTAGCAGAGATGAGATAAAATTAGAGATTTTGCTGCCATCAATGGACATGGAGAAAATATTTATAAGAGACACATCCGATAAACAATTGTTACTGAAAATATACAGAGAACTCCTAAAATTCAACAATAAGAACACACACAACCAGATTAAATTAAAAAAAAAAATGAAAGGCAAAGACTAATAGACACCTCACCAAAAATGGTATAGAGAAGGCAAGTAAGCATATGAAGAGATACTTTTCTTCTTATGTTAGCAGGGAAATGCAAATTAAAACAATAATGAGGGGCACTTGGGTGGCTCAGTTGGTTAAGCGTCTGCCTTGGGCTCAGATCATGATCCCAGGGTCTTGGGATTGAACCCACGTTGGGCTGCCTGCTCAACAGGGAGCCTGCTTCTCCTCTCCTCCCTGCTTGTGTTCTCTCTTGCTGTCTTTGTCTCTCTCTCTCTCTCTCTCAAATACATAAATAAAATATTTTAAACAAACAAAGAAACCAAACCATACTGTGATGCCACTACATATCTATTAGAGTGGTCAAAAATCCAGAACAGACAACACCAAATGCTGGTGAGGATGAGGAGGAACAGGAACTGTCATTCATTACTTGTGGGAATTGCAAAATGGTACAACCACTTCAAAAAACAGTTTGGCAGTTTCTTAAAAAACTAAACATACTCTTACCAGATGACCCAGCAGTGGTACTGCTTGGTATTTTCCCAAAGGAGTTGAAAACTTCTGTTCACACAAAAACCTGCACACAGATATTTATAGCATCTTTATTTGTAATTGCCCAAACTTGGAAGCAACCAAGATGTCCTTCAGTAACTGAATGGATAAATGGCCATAATCTGAAAATGTATTAAATTTTAAAGTAGGATCTAACTCTAAAGGTTTGGATATCCTTTAAAAAAATTTTTTTTTCAATTCAGCTTTGATTTCTCTAAGACTTTTGACTCAGCTAAAAATTCCTTGAAACTCTCTCCCCTTACAGAGTTCTTTGGCACTCAATCGATTCTACTTCTACTCTTCTATTATTTCTCAGTCTTCATTTCTGGTTCGTTGGTTCCTCTTTTTTTATGTGCCTCCTACCTGGGGCTTTGTGCCCTGAATCCTTAAGACTCTTCCCTTGGGGCGGGGAGTTCTTTTGATATCTGCTTGTTTTACTCAGTTTCTCTGTTCACTTTTCACTCCATTCACTTTTCACCCCATAACTATGTTTTTGATTTCCAAAACAGCTTTTTGAGCTGCAGACTTCACATTAGGCTACTTCATCCTAGCTACTAATTTTTTTCCTGCCTGAATGTTACAAACCCAACAATGGAGGATTTGGTTCAAAAACCGCTAATAATTTTTGACACTGTTAGGCCACAGGTCTATCATATTATACCCAAATTGATCTTATCATTGACCTTTTTCCACATCTCACCTTCTGTGGTTGGTAACAGTATTCTTCCATTCTCGAGACTAGAAATACTAGTGTTTATAACATTACCTTTCCATTCATCCCCTGAAAGCAATTCTGTGACAGATCAATCCTTCAAAATATCAATTCTTCCTCTGTAAATGTGTCCCATACTCACTCTACCTGCTTTTCCTAGAGGCCAAGTTGAGGCTCAGGGTTCTAAGTGCTAAGGCAGACTGGGCATGGGAATGAGAAGGGGATTGGCCATGACTGTGCGCTCAAAGCACAGAGCACTTGGGGTTCATGTTACATGAAACAGTGAGAGGTCAAGGCAGCAAGTCTATGGGAGAAGACTGAGAACAACAATGAGAAACATGGGAAAGGTGTTGTAGTGTAGAACCTGCAAGATGGAGTAAGCAGGTTTGAGAGACAAGGTCCAGGGAGAGTTCTAGAAGCAACTGGATCTAAGGCAAAGTCACTATTATGAACTTCTGTTAATGAATTCAGGGACAGGAAGGGAACTGCTAAGATTAGAGAGCCTACTAGACTGGCTTTTTTCTTTTCCCTGACACACCACCCTAATCTAAGCCCTAATACCCATATTACTACTTAATTACTTTATTACTGTTTTTTCTTAATTGTGTTACCTTTGGCAAGTCAAGAAACTCAGTGCCTTGGATCTTCCTCTATAAAATTATTCACACCTATCTCATAGAGCTATTTAAGGATTAAATGTAGAACACTTAGAGCAGAGTCTGGCACCTAATAAATGCTAAATCATTGGCTATCATTATTATAGTATTATATGAATTTTATTATTTCATAACAGTTTTTTGACTGGTCCGTCTATCCCCAGACTCTATCACCTCCATTCCATCCTGCATTCAGTTTTGTAATCATTTTCTTCATGGTACTTCCTGTGGCCCTCCATGGTTCCCAAATTACCTGATGGTTAGGTCCAAACTCCTCTGTCTTTCATGGCCTTCAGTAATCGAGCTCCTCCTACTCAACCTGACATCTCTTTGCACCCAATGCTTTACCTCTCCTTTTTTCAGCATGACCTACTTCCTGTCTTCTATGAAGTCATACCTTTCATACCACTTCATCTTTGTTTATGTTGCTCTCCTTCTCTAGAAGGCTCTCCTTCCTTACTTTCTACCTGTCTCACTTCTAACCACTTTCAGGGCCTAGGTCAAGTTCTATCTCTTCTACGACAGCACAGGTAGTTTCTGTTGTGCTTTTCCAAATTGTATGTCTAATAACATCAAGCAGAACACTGTGCACAATAGTGTTTAATAAATATTTCTATCTTAGTTATCATTGCTCTAGTACTCAACATCATAGATTTGATTTTATTTTAAAAATTTTTGTTTATTCATTTGAGAGAGAGAGAGAGAGAGAGAGAGAGAGCTCAAGCAAGGGAAGAAGCAGAGGGATAGGAGCAGCAGGCTTCCTGCTGAGCTGGGAGCCCAACATGTGGTTTGATCCTAGGACCTGGTGATGGTGACCTGAGGGGAAGGCAGATGCTTAATCCACCTGAGCCACCCAGGTGCCCCAACCTCATAGATTTTAGAACTTACTATTGTTTGATTGATAGTTTATGAATATATATTGTATCAGTTTAGAAAGCCTTTGGTTCTATGTCATAGAAGACCACATTAATGGATGGTTAAACTCTAAGGATATTTATTGTGTATTTCCAAAGTTTCATCAACAAGTCAAAAAACCCTTTGGTTTCACCATTCTCAGACTGTTGTATTTTCATCTATGTGGTTTTTGCTCACCATCACAGGATGGCTGCTGTAGCTCCAGGCATTTCATCTTCACATGAATGTCCCAAGGTTAGAAGAAAGTACCAATGACAAGTGTGCTATCCCTAGTTAGAGAAGCTAGAAAAAAAAGTGTTCTGGGAAAGGAGAAAAAGGATGCCAAAATTGGCTTAAATAATTCATCATTTGGGGCAAGGCACATTGCTACCCAAACAAAACTAGAGTTCTGCTGGGAAAAAGAAAGAAGTGCCTCGTGAGTAGGCATCTTGGTTAGTGTCTGCCCTTCTTTTGTATTTTTGTGCTCTACTGTTGTCTCCTACAGAAATATCGTCTTTATTCCCCAGGGTGCACAGTACGGTCTTAAAAACATAGCAGCCACGCAGCCAATTAATTGTTTGATTGTTGAATCCTTAACTGCTATTCAGGGCATTCCCTAAGCCCTCACCTTCTTCCTTTGTTTTGATCCATTTCAGCATCCCAAGCAGCTACCTATTTTGAAAGTAAGAAAGGTTCAACAAGCACAGTGTGAGCTACTAGACACATTTAACATGTTTTATATGGATTTCTGCAGAAGCTCGGAGGCCAAAATACAAATTTTGAGAAGTTTTTTGTTGCTGTCTGCCTGATGTAAACATTATGTGCTTAGCTGAGCTGGGAGTCCTTTAATTATCTTTTCAGGAAGCCTTGTTGAGAGTGCAGATCTTGAAGCGACCAACCAGAGCAGCCTCCTGACAGCCCATGCTTTAAAACAGGACTCGACTCCAAATAATAGTCCCTTTCCTGCACATGATAGTATTTATCTGAGCACAAAGTAATTAACATCTCCAGCAAGTCAAGTCTCTGATTGCATCATATGGTCTCAGCAACTCCCAGGTCGCCACCCATCTGGTTGCATTGATTTTGCCATTTGCCAGCATGTGGGTTTGTCTGTGTGGAGTGAGGGGTGGGGGCAGTGGAGGACCATCAGGTGTTTGGAGTAACACGTTACCACATGTGCGTGCTTAGGTTTTTAATGTGGACCCAGTCGCTGCTCAAGTAAGAGAGGGACAGATGCTCCTGGTCACGTCACTCTTGGATTTAACTCTGACGCTGTTCCTTGCTCCCTGCCTCTGGAGAGCATCATGGGTTGGAAGAGAGAAACGTTTCAGGATTGATGGGATGAAAAGCTATAGCCTAGCAAACTCCTCAGCTCAGAAAGAAAAATTCTACAGATCAGTAAAATAATGACTGCACTGATTTTAAGCCATCGGAGAGAATGATACGTAGAAAGAGGAACAGAGATTGCTAAATAGGCTCGCCTACGAATGTATTCCCAAATTAGGCATATGCAGATTAATTTGTACATATGGCCTAAATATTGCCGTGGAAAGTGAAAAATTCCAAATGTTACCAGATTATTTGGTTATATGACACTCTACACTGAGATGCTTTGGATCCAAAGCCTTCCTTTTAGTTGCTTTAAAAGAACATAAATGTGGTAAATAAATCCTCGTGGGTGTAAAGAGTAGTGGCCCAATTTATACAAAACTGAGTGCAGAAGGCAGGAAATATCCAGCTCAGGTTTTGGCTTGTCTGAAGTTGCTGATCAGAAAGCTATCTTAAGATATCATTGAGTAAATGTATAGATGAGAGAGTAGCTGAGTTACCCTAACTCATGAATGGTCCTTTTGTAGGTATGTTGAAACACAACAAAAGAAATAAAATGGGCTGTAGATATTTCACACAAGCTAAATGTAATACCTCCAACAAACATCACTTAACGACTAATAAGTGTTGTCAATTTTATCCATTATTTCAATATGCCTTCTTGTTTAGTTTTGTTTTCCACACACAAAATGCCAACTCAAACTGGAATGAGCACTTGATATGCTCTCACAGGGGGCTGCGATGATCTTGCTCTGATAGTAACAATTAAAGCCCCCAGGCTCACAAGGGAGGTGCCGGGTGACTGGAGGGGCAGAGCAGGAAATGATCAAAATGACCCTCCACCCCACCGTATTCATGATTGCTCTTTGCTACTGTTGGCTCGGACTCATTTTCTTAAACTCAATTAGCCCCTGCTGATGTTTCCACAGAGAGTGACAGAGGGCGGTGGAACAGTCCGCATGGTAGTTAGAGTGGAGGTTCTGGATGGGTTGAAAGCTGGCTCCACTAGGCGATAATTTGGGCGAGTTGGTCGTCCTTTCCAGGTTTCAGTTTCCTTTTTTCTGTGAATTGGAGTAATAATAGTAACTGTCTCATAGGATTAAGGGCAGAGTGAATAAAATAATAATATAAATTGGGATTTTTTTTTAAGATTTTATTTACTTCTTTGTCACCAGAGAGAGAGAAAGAGAGAGAGAGAGAGATCATGAGCAGGGGTGAAGGGTAGAGGGAGAAGCAGACTCCCCGCTGAGCAGGGAGCTTGATGCAGAACTCTTATCCCAGGACCCTGGGATCATGACCTGAGCCGAAGGCAGATGCTTAACCAACTGAGCCATCGAGGTGTCCCAAAATTGTTTAGCCATTGTAAGCCCTATAAATGTTTTTACTATTATTATTATTATTATTTCAGTCATAACTCAGGATAAAAGAGAGGGGTGTGGGAAGGGGGAGTTTTAAAATCTATTCCAGACATCATCCATTCATTCATTTCCTCATTTAAAAGAAAAGCACCTTGATCATCATACTAAGTGCCTATTGTATTGAGATAGGCATAAGTGCTTTGGGTGGAACACAAGATCTTGGTAAAATCTCACCCTGGTGAAATTTGCTTTTCAAATTTCTCACCTCCCTTTCAGCTGTCCTCCTCCAGAGTATTGTTTTCTCGCACTGCTCTGGTGATGAAGAGCCAATCACTGGAGTTCACCTTAACAGGTAAAACTGTCACCTCAGTCAGCCCCCACCCAATCTTCTGTGCAATGTCCTGTATTTTTCGATGCTTTTTTGGTAACTGGCTTAATTCTTGCTAAGGTGTTAAATTTTCTGATCTGCTGGTACATTGTATTAACTCTTCCAGTTTATTATTCCAATGATAGAGCTGCAGTGCATTATACAAAAGAGACCTTCTGGAATGGAATTTCATTGTACAAAGGGGGCTTATGGGGTAAAAACATAGGGGTAGATAAGATTTCAGCACTTCTGAAATCAAATCTCACAAGAAGTTCTGCCTGTATGCAGGAATGGCTTGGTAGAAGGTAATGAGGTCCTGCCCCAATGTGATAGAGCACACGGTTCAGTTGGAGATAACAATTATATCAATTAGACAATAATTCTACTCATAGAATAAAACCCAACACACAATATTACTAGATAATTACTGTCAAGTAATATTGTTCTGAGAATACATAAAAATGCCAAAATTATTTAGTAATCGCTGAATGTTTACTCTCGAAATACATTTTATTTATCATAAGTAAAATAAATACATATTTATTTATCCTGGGTAAAATACTCACATGTAATATGAAATTTACCATTGGTGACATTTAGTATCTTCATAGTGTCATGTAACCATCACCACTCTCTAGTACTGGAACATTTTCATCACCCCAGAAGGAAACCCTATACCCAGGACACTCCCCATTCTTCCCTCCCATCAGTCTCTGGCAACTACTAATCTGTTTTTTATTTCTATGGATTTGCCTACTCTCGATACCTTATATAAATTGACTCATATGTTGCCTTTTGGATCCCTTTTATTTTATTTAGTGTGGTATTTTCAAGGTTTCATCCATGCTGTAGCATGTATCAGTATGTCATTCCTCTCTATGGATGAATAATATTCCATTGTATGGATAGACCACATTTTTTTCTGTCCATTCATCAGTTGATTGACATTTGGATTCTTCCTATGTTTTGGCTGTTGGGAATAGTGCTTCTCTAGATATTCATGTTCAAGTTCTTTGGGGGCACCTGCTTTCAATTCTTTTGGGTATATATTCAGGAGTGGCATTGCTGGGTCACATGATTTAACTCTCCTTGACTTGTTGAGGAACTCCTAAACTGTTTTTCACAGTTTCCATTTTATATTGCCATCAGAAACATATGAGGGTTCTAATTTCTCCACATCCTTACCAGCATTTGTTATTTTCAATTTTTTTTTTTTATTTTAGCCTCCCTGAGTGGTATGAAGTAATATCTCACTGTGGTTTTGATCTGTATCTGCATAATGACTAATAATGTTGAGCATCTTCTCATGGACTTGTTGGTCTTTGTGATAGCATTTTAAATACCTTATCTCAGATCACCTGGGTGGCAGAGTCAGTTGTGTCTGACTCTTGCGTTGGGCTCAGGTCATGACCTCAGGGTCATGAGATCGAGCCTCATGTCCAGCTTTGTGCTCCATGTGGAGTCTACTTAAGATTCTCTTCCTCTCAGCCCCTCCCCCACTGTGTGCACACACGCACATACTCTCTCTCTCAAACAAATAAACAAAATATTTAAAATAAATAAATATCATATCTTGTTTAACTCTTAACCATAGACCCGACAGGTATTTTACAGATGAGTAAACTGAGGCTTCATAATTAAGATGAAATACATTGTCCAAGGTCATGGGAGAATCAGGTTCAAGAGATCCAAGGGAAACGAGACTGGAAAATGATGGGCTCAGGCTACTAAAGAGTATCTGGACTTGTTAAGAAAAACTTCCAGGGACAGCACAGTTCCCACCAAGACATGTTGGAAACAACTCACCCATATGGCAGGTCAGTTGTAGAGGACGAGCCACACCAGCTGGGTTGCTAAGCCAGTTGTTAAATGTGTTGCCCAAAGCAGTCAGCTTCCTTCCACAAAGGCTTCGGGGAGCCTCTGTAGGCTGTTGGCAATTCTCCTTTCCATTTTGTTTCTCCTTATCAAAAAAAGAAGTAGCTTGTCATAATTGCACCAAGATCTAATTTCTTTCACAAAATGCCATTTTATTTGATTAACTAGAACATTGAGGCCAGGATATAAAAGATGAAGAAGTTAGACTTACATAACCCAATAGGAACAGAATCCAGACTGTATTTCAAAGAGCTTCTGATCACTCAGGATGTTCAAAGAGCTTTGGAACAGTACAAATGAATAAAGAACACAGTTCTCTTTTGACCCATGAACTGGCCAACTCGATAGCCCATGAGGGCAATGTCTGTACATAGGCGGTTGTGCCACAGGCTGGTCATGGGCACGTCACGTGGCCTTGGCATCTGGTAAGACTTTACATGCATCTCGGTTTACTGCCCTACCTCCTCTTCAGATTATTCTGCCATTGGTTCCATAATTTGGAAATCAAGATAAATAATGCACATGTAGGAATGAGAGCTCCTACACAATTCTATGCCCTTGATATAGTAGTTTCTAGGAAGAGCTGCCCCCCCTATCCGTGGTAAAAGATGCCTAAAGTTATATGGAGATTGAGCCAAATGAAAGGGAATTTTAAGTTCCGGTCTACTTGATGTCAAATACTGAATAGTCTTTTACTCTCTTTGAGATAATAGAGTGATGTATGGCACAGTGAATCAGCGAAGAGGGTCACATATACACTGGGACTGGAGACACCAAAGGTTTAGTATTGATAACTTTAAAATATATTGGCAAATCATATTAACGGACAAAGCTTGCTGTCCCTGCCATGTGGGAGTGCTGTACTCTCCCGGGTAATTGTGTGAATAACACTTGCCTGTCACGCACCACCTGGGCCAGGTGGGATGTTTTCAGTAGCACTCAGAAGCAGGCCTCCAGAGCTTTCTGTTTACTTTAGAGGAAGTGCAAAGTATAAATGTTTACCAAAACTGTACTCCACTGCCTCTTTCTCAAACGAGTTTGGTTGTGATTTCTTTCTCAAATGTGTTTCAGTGTAGAAAGAACAGTTTGGGACAGAAAACAGTGAGAGAGTCATTTGAATACCTTTCTTCTTATGATCTGAGCTTCTCAAGGAAGATGAAGAAACTGGCAGGAATTTTCTTATCAAGATGGCGACTGTACAAATCACCTGTATAAAGTATACAGAGTTATGTTCTTAAGAAGTACTTAAGGCAAGTGTTTTAAAGAATATCCACCCTCCTCCCCTCCCAGAATCTTCTGTCATATTAAATAACAGAAACCAAAAACTCCCAACAAAAGTAACATTTGTGTAAAGACGAGGCATTAGTGAAAACAACCAGGGAGCATTTGCTGGTGCCAGGCCTGATATCTGGAGCATTTGTTGCCTGGAGAGTGTGGTGAGATAAAGTGAGCTCTTTTATCCTCTGGATCCAAAATACAGACGCCTTAAATTCTGTTTTGGTGCAGAGCTTAATCAGAGTTGGAGCTGAACCGTGAAAACACAGACTCTTTGTAACAAGATCTTTATATATATGACTGGCTGTACATTGCAGGTACAAGGCAACTGAATCTATTTGAATTCCCCACATGTTGTAAAAATATTTATGGACCTTTCAAAAACAGTTAGAGGTTTATTTGAGCCATGCGATTCCAAATTCAAAAAAAACCCCCTAGATATTCCACATTAAAAGCTAATGGAAAATTACAAGTAGACATTACTGACTTCTTTAAAAATCTTCCCTGCCCTAAAACATACTTCACTAAAAGTAGTACACCATATAAACAGCTAATAGTGTATCTGTTTGCTGCTAGTCAAAAAGAAATATAGTAAGTTTTTCCCCTTTTACTTTTCATATTATTTTGGTTTAACTTCACTAGTTTTCCCGATAAGTAGAAAATCAGAACATTGCTGAAAAAGTGGAAAGCGTAGAAAATTATAAAGAAATAAAATCACCTATAATTGCAGACCTAGCTATGACAAAGTTTAATGTTTGGGTCTATTTTTCTAGTCTCTTGTCTATGTCTGCATGAGGATGTATGCACACCTAGATATTTGATTATCCACAAAACTGATTTCATACCTTAGACAGTTTTTGCCCCCAATTTCCCTGAGTTATAAAATGAGATTCTGACAAGTCATTAAATATTCTTTAGCATAAGATTTTAAATGGCTGCCTGATATTATCCTTTAATAACTTCTATATTATTGAATAGATTATTTTTAATTGCTTTTCTTTTTTTTTTTTTAAAGATTTTATTCATTTGACAGAGAGAAACACAGCGAGAGAGGGAACACAAGCAAAGGGAATGGTAGCGGGAGAAGCAGGCTCCCTGCTGAGCAGAGAGCCCAATGTGGGGCTCGATCCCAGGACCCTGGGATCATGACCTGGACCGAAGGCAGACGCTTAATGACTGAGCCACCCAGGCGCCCCAGATTATTTTTAATTTCTGTTGTGAATGATTCATGGTAAGTATTTTGCTACATAAATTTTTTGATATATAAATTATTTCCTTTCTATAGGTTCTAGAATTGGAATTGCTGAGTAATAGAAAAGTAAAACTTCTTTAAGTTCAAACATATTTTGCCTTTATTATTCTGAATAAGTGTGCCAATGTAAATTATATAAATTCCCACCACCAGTGGAAAAAACAAATGTGCCTGTCTCTCTCACTACATTCTCATCCAGACTGCTTAATAGGGTTAGAAAATTAGTTTCCAGTTTGAGGTGCCAGAAATAGCACTTTGTTGTTGCTTTAGTTTACTTTTCTTTAAAATTAGTTAAAATATACATTTAAAACTTTTGGTGAATGCCAATTTGCATGTTTTCTTTGAAAAATTGTTCATTTTCTTTGTTTCTCTTTTTTTCTGTTAAGTTGTTCTTCAGTTTTTTTGTTTTTAAATAACGGACGCCTGCTTAAAAAGTTAAGCAAAATAGAATTATGAACAACAAAAATGTGAAAATTACCTTCTACCCAACAGATACATTTTTTTACACATGCCTTACAGACATTTGTTTTTACAAAAATGCGCCATTATACACGTATGGGATTTTTTTCAAACCTAAATTGTATCATTTGCTTTTTCCCTTAAAAGCATATCACAGATTTGTTTACTTTTCGGTACTGACAGATATTCCTCACACGAAAAAGCTCTGTTCTAAAGTAGCACAGTTTATGCCATCGTTTCTTTACTTATGCACACCCTGTGCCTGTATTTTTATGCTCCTTGTGAGTAAGAGGCTCTGGCTTTTTCTCTCTAACTTCCCTCTAGCCACATGTAAAATATGGATTCCATTTTCCATTACGTCTCTTTCTCAGGGAAGAGGCTTCTCTCTTCCCTCTCTGGTTAGAGAGGATTCTCTCTAACCAGTTCGAAGAGCCAAGGGCAAAATAAAGTTCTCTAATAGACACCATTCTCCATGCTCAGAAATGACAGGACAGGATTCCTGGAAAAGCTGCAGATGACGGCTGACAGCCTTCCCCATGCTCACTCTGAAACCAGAGAATAGGAGCAGAGCTATTCAGGGCTCTAGCCATGGGAGAAGAGGGTTGAGTCACCAACCCACAGCCTGTCCTCTGCTGAACTGGTGGCTGAATGCTTGGAGCTGTAGGGCAGGTTGCCCCTGGCCAGACCCAGCGCCCAGGCTGTCTGTTTCTAGGATGGGAACTGCTACATATGGCCACAGGCCTGTGCAGCTCTGTGCAGCTTGGTTTCTTCCTCTAGGAAACAGCTCAAAAGGCCAGATGAGGAAGAAGCTACCAGGCTCAGCCGCATTTCATCCTGTGCCTCAGAGTGGTTTTTTAAAATTTATTTATTTTAGAGAGAGACAGAGAGAAAGAGAGCGTGGGGTGGAGCAGAAGGAGAGGAAGAGAGAGATTCTCAAGGTTCCACTGTCAAGACTAACAGTAAAGAAAGAACCAGAAATGTGGTTCAGGACAAGAACCTGATCAAGGTGGGGCTTTTCTCAAAGGTAACACTTTCCTGTTTCATTTTACGAGGCAACTATTGTTATTAAGAATTTCAGAGGTGCCTGGGTGGCTCAGTCCATTAAGTGTCTGACTCTTTATTTCAGCTCAGCTCATGACCTCAAGGTCGTGAGTTTGAGCCCTGTTTTGGGCTGGGCGTCGAGCCTGCTTGGGATTCTCTCTCTCCCTCTACCTCTCCCCTTTCCCCCACTCGCTCTTGTGCATGCACTCTCTCAAAATTTTTTTCAAATAATTAAATCTAATATTACGGAGCAAATATGCCATGGAGATGAAGTCTAGAATCTTTTATTTCTCACGGGAAGAGCACTACCACGTACCACTCATTTATCTGGTGATAGAACCTCCAATTATAAAGTCAGCCTTGAGGCAGAGAGACATTCCTGAGGGGCATGGAGCCTCTAGAACCTCACGACTTGGAATAGCCTCAGCCAACAAGAGAGACAGGAGTGTTCATACCGGCTATGTTCTGGTTAGTCCAGTGCAACCCCTACCTCCTCATTACAATCACTGGGGTTTTTAGAAGCCATCCTGCCGAGGAGGTCACCTAGGAAATGGTGACCTTGTTTGGAGATAGCAGCAGGTGATAGACGTCCTCATAGCCAAGACCACAGGCACTGGGGTTGATAGCCTGAGCTCAAATCCCAACACAGTCATTTTCTAGCTCTGGGACCTGTAGTTAAGTTGCTCCTGGTGCCAGCTTCCTTATCTGTAAAATGCAAATAAAATTACCATGAAAAATACTGCCAGCCCGAGTCCTCAGGATTGTTAAGACTGTAGACGGATTTGCTGTCATGCAATGCTTCTTGCTTTTCCTGTAAATTCCAGAAGGGTCAGATTTCTACAGCAACATGTCACCCAGTATGTCTCCCTTGGATGGCAGAACACTAGGGAAGCCCCAAAATTTCCTCTGAGTCGTGTTTTTATAAACAGAGTTCTGATTTTCCAATTTTTTAATTTTCAATTTTTTAATCAGAAAGCTTTGAAAGCTTTGCCCAAGATCAGTTCCTTAACAGCTGTGTCTAGATAATATAACCTGATGTTTGATGTTATGAGCTTATATCTGTTCCTAATGTCTATACAAAGCCTATCTTTCAACCAGATTTGACTTGTTAAAATCTGAGATTTTGAATTGCTTGAAATGTTCACTCAAAGAAATTAGTTAACTTCATTACATGAGACTTTGCTGTAACTATTACATTGTCCTGAAGTCCTTGTACATTTTCTGGCTTATGGAGATGTTACCAAAACATACTCACAGATCTGGAAGATGAGAATGTGGACATCTTTGCAGGGGGGTGGGGGGCTGAGGAGTGGGGGAGGGGAGACATCATTTTGCCTACCACAAGGATCATGCTGTTGAGTATAAGCTTATCTATAGGACTATCAAGATCCATCATGGGTTTCTACACCATAGAATGACTTGGTCAGATTTTTATGTTAAAAGATAATGTCTGTAGGGTAGAGGCAAAGATTCTGGACAAGTCCAGGTGGAAGCCGGTGATGATCTGAACTGGGAAGGGCACAATGTCCAAGGAGAAAAAGGGACATGGAGCATTCATAGTAGAATGTAAATATTCAATCACTCTGACTGTGAAAATTTTACTATTCCATTCTTTCTCAACCCTTTCTAATTAGAGGGATGGAATATAATTATTTCTCATCCTCTGGAAGAGTTGAAGGACTGGGCCCTCCATGCCCTTAGAGAAAGGAATTTGACATTTTGGTGGCTTTTGATTTAGGCTTTAGAATTAATGAGTCATTGAGGTCTGTTATAAGTGAACATGGGGCATAGAAGGGGTAGAGAGGCTGTGGGGATGGGCAGACCAAAGAGAGGAGCAAGAAACAGACATAGTATAAGGAACCCCAGATGCCTAGGAATTCATCTGGAGGACGTGGGCCCAAGAGGGGAAAATCCTGATGCTTAGAGAGTAGGCCTGAGGAAGGATCAGGGTGCTCTTCTATCCTCTACGATGATAGCCCAGCAATCACTGAATAAGAACCTCTTGCAAGATAGGGCAGAGACACTCCCAAGGCTCACCAAATCATTTCATTTTTCCTCCTGGGCACACAAGGAGTCTATATTCTCCAACCCTCAGCATTTAGGTGGGACCATGTGCCTGGTTCTGGCTAATGGGATGTGGATGGAAGTAGCAAGTACCACTTCCAGATCTGGAATGTAGAAAATCACATATGTTTGATCCTGCTTTCCCTTTCACTGCACCCTGGAGATCATAAGTATAAAGACAGTGAATCTATAGGATAGGACTAACTTGAAGGACACCCATCCTAGAAGGCTGTGTGGTAAGGAGTATCTGCATTGGACTTTGCATACAGGAGAAATAAACGTTTATTATCTAAGCCACTGAAATCTGGGGTATATTTGTTAATGCAGCATGGCCTTGCCCATTGTGACTAAAACACCAACTGATTGTGCTTTTAGTCCCTAAGAGAACATCACTTTGTGGACTCCAGTACCAGACCCTCTAGGTTTACACTGAGAGGGACATTCGGAAAGACGTTTGATTTTCTGGGGTTCTTTCTCATTGTCCCTAGGTTGACCCTCTCCCCCACTCCGGCCATGGCACCTCAGGATGCCTGTGAACCCAAGAGGTGTCAGATCCTAGCCACCTAGTAAAACACTGGGGTGGTGAGAAGGTCTGACATGTACTGAAGGGTCTGAACTGTACTTGCAAAGTCAGCCATGCAAGGGACCTCTAAGTTGGAACAAGAGTTACCCACACCTTGGATACGCTGTATTTTTTTTTTTCTTTTTAAAATTAGAACACGTAGGATCCGCAAAAATGCTGCTTGCCATCTTCATAGACTTAATCCCTGAAGCCAACTTTATTTTGACTCTGTAGTATGTGCTCTGCCTTAGACTGAGTCCACCCCAGAGCAGAGCCTGAAACAAAGACCTGTGTGCAGGAGGGTTTATTTAGCATGTGACTGCAGGGAATGAGAGTAAGGGACCACAGAGTATAAAGCTGGGGAAGAAGAAAAAACTACTACAAGGATATTTTATCAGGTTATTCACTCACCATGGGCAATTAAGGCTTGAGCCCACCAAAGCCCGCTGAGAAATGTATAGACAGTTTCAGAACTGTCTACCAAGTGATTTGACAGGGAAACACATTGATTCGTAACCTGTTGGCTGAGGGGGGCCCCAGGAGGCCATAACTCCCCTGACTTCTGGGCTGTGCAGGGGAGCAAGCCTAGTGGACGCCCTTGATGTCGGAACAGCTGCCCCAGGCAGGCGCCTAAAGACATTCAGGGTGAGCAGAAGGCCACGTGCCTTCTGCAGGAAGCCACTAGAAATCCTCACAGCAGTTTCCCAAAGCCAAGGCTGCGAATAGCAGTGAGGCTGAGAGGCTGTGAGACAGGGCCCAACAGGTATCGGGTATATAGTCCCCTTCCCAAAATACCCTAATCTCTTCACGGAGAATTCTTGAGGGGGCAGGAATTCCTGGTTCCTATTTCCTGTTTTCTCCAGGCTGAAAGCCAAAGCTACAGATCTGTCTTCTGCCCGACGTAAGCTGTCCTCGTCAGTGAGTGACTGACTCTGGGAGCCGGGCCGTACACACCAGAAAGTCCTGGCAAGGGTCAAGTTCAGTTTCCCATGGTTGTGAACAACTTGATAGCGTTCCCTTGTAGTGGCTTAGGTATGGTGAAGGACAGCCCAGACCTTGAATCCCCAGGGAGTACAGTACAAAGGGAAGCGCTCTGAAGATCCATCTTAGATAGCTGGGGTGTCAGCAGCCACATTCCCACCAGGCTATGCTTGCTGGGTGCTGGTCTGTGTTCCTACTTCCTGAGTCTCCTAGGTCTTATCATACCTTTGCTTGAATTCCAGCATCCCCTTGGGTCTATGAACCCTTGATCTCCTTTCAATAGCTACAGGCTGATAAACAATCAGTGAACAAATAGAAGATAAGGTAGGGGAGGGGTGGGGAGTGGAATGGGATGGAGAAGTAACACCACTGCCCTCCCTAAACAGACTGGAACTCATCACGTGACTCTGCCCTAATTTGTGGAACAAATTACTGGACTCAATATCCAGTATATAATATGTGTATCATGCATGCATTATGGATATTATGGCACCTCTATGGCAGAGGAGAATTCAGTTGTCTCTAGAAACCAGCTCTAGCGTAACTTGCTAGAATTGACATTTATTAAGGGGAAAAAAAACTTCTAATTTTTCTGCCTCAGCAGCTTATCAGTAATCGGTTTATTAGAAGAAAAGTACACATCCTATTTTATACTAATCTATGAATTGTTCTTGGTTCTGCTTCAGTCTAATTTAACCTTTAATGATAAAATTAAAGATGTATCTGGAAAATGGATTGAATACATACATTTGTCTCTTCCAGTACCCTACTCAGATGATGGTGAAGGAAGGCAAAAAGGCATACAAGCTCAAGGGCAAAGAGAAGGAAAGTATGGAAGACTAGGAACTGAGTCATCAGTTAGAAGAAAGCTGATGCCTGCGCCAACAGTGGGAGAAGACCGCACCCAGAAACAAGCTGACTCATGCTGCAGACCCCTGGGCACTCTCAAGAATTGGAGGTACCAGTTATCTTTGGAGATGAGAGTGTGGGGTGATGCTGAAAACAGAAGAATTAGTTGAAAGTTTATATTTGCAGCAGATAGACATCTCTTCCCCAGCATATGCACCAGGCAAATGCCCTCCCAGACCAGGGCTGAATGAGTTCTAGATTTGAGGACAACAGGCTTAGCTGAGGTATGGGTCGGGGGTGGGGGGTTAAATGTATCTATGACAAGGAAGCATCTTACATTCTAAAAACTTTAGATAGACCCTAAATAATTGTCATGTAAGTTTCACAATTTTTACTATCTAAGTGTCTATTTCAATATAACCTTTCTTAGCTATCATTTAGAAATACAACTTCAATTCACAGACATGTACCCTGGGGCAAATAATATATTATATGTTAATAAAATTTAAAAAAAAGAAAAAAAAAAAAAGAAATACAACTTCAGGCCCTTGTAGGACCCAGTCCTGCCTTGCTTTTGGTAATCTTCTGCTCTGGGAACAGGATGAGTCCATAACCATGGTCTCCAGCCTTGGAAAGGAAACCTGCTCTCAGTAGACCAGCCACCCAGAGACTGTTCGTTCTTGTGAGTACTTCCAGGGTTCAGCTCTGCTCATTGGTTCTTTATTTTTATTTATTTTTTTTTTAAGATTTTATTTATTTGACAGAGAGAAACACAGCTAGAGAGGGAACACAAGCAGAGGGAATGATAACGGGAGAAGCAGGCTCCCTGCTGCGCAAAGAGCCCGATGCGGGGCTCGATCCCAGGACCCTGAGATCATGACCTGAGCCGAAGGCAGCCGCTTAAGGACTGAGCCACCCAGGCACCCCTCATTGGTTCTTTATAACACAGTGGTTATAAAGACCATTCTCTGGAGTTGAGTTGCTCAGGTTTCAACTTTGGCTATGCCAGATATCTGCTAAGGGGTCTTAGACAAAGCATTTAATTTCCCAGTGCCTCAGTTATTTTATCTAAAATGAATTTTTTAAATATTTCCAACTCTTTGATCATTATAAGATTTCAGAATTTTCTATCAAAAAAAAAAAGAAAAAAACACCCATCAAAATCACACTGCTCCAAGACAGAATTTTAAGAACTTTCAGGCATGGAGTAAATATTTGAGCTGCCTCAAAATTCATAGATTGAAATCCTAACTCCTCAATGTGCTGCTTTTAGGAAATGGGGCTTTGGGGAGGTGATTCGGTCATAAGATGAAGCCCTCAAGAATGAGATTAGTGCTCTTGTAAAGGAGACCCCAGAGCGATCTCCAGCTCTTTCCTCAATGTGAGGATAGAGGAAGATGGCAGTCTGCAAACGGGAAGGAGGATCTTGGCAGAACCTAACCATGCTGGCACTCTGATCTTGGACTTCTAGCCTCCAGAACTGTAAGAAGTACATTTCCATTATTTATCCTCCGAGTCAATGGTGATTTGTCATAGAGGCCTAAACTAAGACACTTTGTTTACAAAACCATGGATTGCTTTATCTTTTCCATGCCCACAAACTTAAATAGCAAACAGAATTCTGAATAATAGGATATCTGGATTTCTTTTAAATCAAAACCCTGTGGCCTAAAATGCCAATTAACGCAGGTGGAAGGAATGATTGTGCAAAAAAGTTGTCATTTTGAACCCATCATCACAGTAATTGTTTTAGGCAAGAATCATCAGTGGGTTCCAAAACCAGTGGTGAACATTTGGTGAGAAACAACGTGTTTATATAGTCTCAAAGTACCTCCCCATAACTACTTATTAATTATAAAGGGAAAATAACTTCACAATGGGGAAACCTTGCAAATACTACTTTAAGGAAATGATTAAGTTTAATATCACAAATAATGAGACAAAGTCATATCATGTACCACCTGTTAGGTTGCCTTGCAAGATATAAAACATCACTGCTGAGTTTCCTCCCCAAATTTGCATAACCTGAATTAATCATGAGAAAATGTCAGATACCCTCAATTTGTGGAGCCTTCTACAAAGTAATTGTTCTTAAAAAATGCTAAGGTCATGAAAGACGAAGCAAGGTTGAGGGAATGCCACAGATTAAAGGGAAATAAAGAGATATCCAAACTAAATTCAGTGCATGATTCTGGACTGGATCCTAGGTCAGAAAAAGAAATACAGGTATAAAAGGCATAACTGGGATAATTAGTGATATTTGAATTTTGATAGGCGATTAGATAATAGTTATTGTATCAATGTAGAATTTCCTGATTTTGTTAATTCCAAAAGAAATTGTCCTTGATTTTAGCATATGCACGCAAAGTATTTAGGCATAAAGAAGCATAAAGTCTGCAAATTACTCTTAAATAATTGAGAAAAGAATGTGGGGGGGCGGGGTATATGACAAGAGAATAATAAATCAAGTAGGACAAAATGTTTAACAACTGGTGAACTTCAGTAAAGAGCATACAATATAGGAGTCCTTGCAATCTTTTCATAAGTTTGAAATGATATAATATTAAAGGTTATAAAAAATATATTGTGGCCAAAGATTGCCTCCTGGATATAATATTCTACAGTTAACATTCAGTGATCAAGGGTGATCCCAATAGACCAATTCATCCTGTCATCTCACCTTTGACACTTAGAGGAAAACTTGCTTTCAAACTATACCCAGTGCTATGATCAAAAGCAAGATAGCTCCAGACTCCCAGAGTCCACTGAACTTGTAAATATGAAGAAGAGAATCAACTGTTTTATGAATTATTCTTCGGATTAAATTTCTTGAAGGTAGCTTTAAGTTGTATCTGATATAGAAGAATGTGACACAATCTGTTAGTTACCACACCAATATCCATTCTCTCTTGGTAACAAACCTCCTGGTTTTGGAGTAGGGGTAGGGTTGCTTACAATAAAAACTGTGTTTCCTAGCTTTCCTTGCAGCTAGGTGTGGCTATATGGCTAAATTCTGATCGAAGATCCTAAAAAGAAAAATTATAGAGCAACTTCCAAGATACCTCCTTAAAATTTGCCATTGGCCCTTTTACCCTTCTTGTCTCTTCTATCATAGTATTACCTGGAGTGTAGATTGATGTTTGGATTTCTAACAGCTATCTTGTGCAACAAAAGCAAGGTTCATGTCCTGGTGATGATGGCACAAAGAGACAGAAGGACACCATATGGGTCCCTCATTAAAAAAGAGCTCTCACAGTGCACCTGGGTGGGCTCAGTCAGTTAAGTGGCCAACTCTTGATTTCAGCTCAGGTCATGATCTCTCAGGGTCGTGAGACTGAGCCCCACATCAAGCTCTGCACTCTCCCTCCCTCCCCCCACTAGCACTCGAAATAAATAAATAAAATCCTTTTTAAAAAAAAGCTATCATACGAACCCTGGAATATCTATCTAGATTCTAGATAGATACAATAGATAGATAGATGGATCCATTCTATCTAGATATTCTAGATACTATTTTATATGTGAGAAAAAATAAACATCCATTTTGTTTAAATCACTGCTAATTCAAGTTTTTATTACGTATCATAAAACAAAAGGGTTTTTTTCTTAAATAAGGGGCTGAGGACTGACTTAGACTAATAATTTCTATAAAGTTTTCAGGAAATGATTCATTTCATAAGGGTGGATCCCATCAATGTCTCTCTCTAGAGCCTAGCAGAGGCTTCACATAGCTTTAGGTGATGAATATGTCTGGATGAATGAAAATTCCTTTTGTAGCAATAACTCCAAAATGTTGCCTACAGCACCATTAGTAATTCATCCCAATTTGGTATTGTTTTGGTGATTATAATTTACTTCAAAGACCTCATTAAATACTTTTCTTTCCCTATGAATCTTGGTCAAAAGAGATACAATGCTCATCTAATATTTCAGCTTGTTAAACACAGAATTTTATGACTATACTGTTTGCTTTCATGGCATTGTTCTTTAACGGATCATAAAGTAAAAGGAATTAGGCAACATAGGCTGAGTTATCCTCTAGGAACAAGCAATTCCAAAATCTCACTAGTTCAAAACCATAAAAGTTTACTTCAGCAGATAGTCCTGCTCCCTATCTTTCTTATTCAGCTGACGGAATCCCCTCCATCCGGACAAGAGGGAGAGGAATGTGACAAATTGCTTATTTGTTCTTATGGCTTCCATCAGAAATGAGACAATTCACTTCCACTCATATATTACTGGCCAAAGAAGTCACATGGAGTCACATGAAGTCACACCTGACTTCAAGGAGCAGGGAGGGCATCCTGCTATGTATCCAGGATGAGCATTCCAGAATTACTGGAGAACACTAATGATTATCAGACATAGGATTTCATAATTAATTCTGAGCTCATGTCGTCTCATTTCTGTCTTCTCCTGAATTTGCCTTCAGTAATTTGTTTTTAAAGATTTTAAAGACTTTATTTATTTATTTGAGAGATAAAATGAGCCGTGAGGAGGGGCCGAGAGAGAGAGGGAGAAGCAGACTCCCCTTGGGTCCAGGCTTAACCCATTGAGCCTGGCAATCGTTATTTTAAAAGAATTAATAAACATATAGTTTACAATTTGCTCAGTTTTAACTTTTAATAAAGTTAATTTTAATAGATTTAATCAACATAAGCTAAAGGTCTTTGGGGTCCTCAATAATTTTCATTATAACTTTTCATTTTGAAATAATTGTTCTCAATAATTTTTAAGAATTTAAAGGGGTCCTGAAGCTAAAAGGCTTGTGAAAGTAAATTAAAGGAAAACTCATTTAAAATGGAGTTAGGAAGCCCTGGAGGGGGAGCTTTCCTGCACTACCACTCACCATAGGAAGCATACTTTGCATTCCCCAATAGGAAGAAGCTTACTCTACCTAGGAGGTGGGAAGATAGAAGAATTTCTCCTTGTCTAGCAGCAGCTCAGCTAATGGGAAACTATGACAGTCAGCCAATGAGAACTCCTTTCCCCTTTAAAAGCAAGCCCCTCTCTTTTGTTTTCTGGGCTTACCCAGGGTTCACCATAGTTTTGCTTGCTTCAAATTGCAATTTTCTGCTATTCCCAAAGAAACTCATTTTGCTGGTAAAATAATTAGGTCTTTGTTTTTTTAAAGGACAACAGGCTTAAGAACCACCATCTTAGATAATACCCTGCTTGTTAAATTTAGTGTAAACTTTCAAAAGACAGAACAACTAAATAGCACTTTTTCTACCATGAAGATTTCAAGGATCAGTGAGATAATGATAACAATTTGTATTTACCTACTCAAGGAGCACTGCATTGTGGAACCACATCCCATTGCTGGGAAGAGTAGTTTGGCATGCATATATTAAAATTTCAAATCAACTGGCTCTTTGGATTACAAAAGAGTATGCTGAGTTAATCTACTGAATATTACCTGAAAATAGAACTAACCACTGAATGAAGATACGTGCAGCTACAAAAAATGAAAACACCTTTTTAGGGGATAAATTCAAATAAAAAAATTCACATTCTCATACCAAATGTCCTGATGGTGGATATTTCCACAGATGGTTATCAAAATGTTCCCAGGATCTTTACATCCTTCCAATCTACTGCCTTCAGGATCTTAGCCTATCAAAGCTTTCATGAGCCCCAAATCCTGGTATCAAAAGTAAATACAGGACTGAGAGGTAGAATATGGAGGACTGGTGTGTTTCTTCCCACGCTTTTCTTTTAGGCAGTAAGAAAGACTTTTCCCACAATCACTTTGGCACCATAATACATACTATTTTTTAAATACCATTGGTCAGAATTGGATCATGTGACTGCTTAAAATAATCCTTGGCAAGGTCACATCATGATTCTCTCCTTGTGATTGAGGAAGAGACTGGTTTTTCCCAAAGCGCTTGACTTCTTCATATCTTGGATTCTTGGGATTCTTTTAGCAAGGATGAGAGTAGGGGGTGGAGAACAGCTATGGGACAGGCAACCAATGGGCTCTTGAACCATCATGACAAGGGAAATGTGGTAACCAAGATGATTGTATTAACCAAGATGATTATGGGATAACAGGTAAAACGTAGACAAGTTTTATGAAGACCACACTTGCCTTCTTTTTTTCTTTCAATTAATTAGTCATCACTGAGAGCCTAATGAATGCCACCTAGCAGCATTAAAGATGCACAAAGTCTCATTTTCTTATATCTTCACTGATAGTTCATTCTTACCTTATAACCTTCTATAAATCCTCATATATATTTCATTCAGTAATAACAAAAACTCAATTCTTCTCAATTTCATACTACTACCTTTTGGTTTCTCTACTAAAATTATCATGCATATATTGTTGCTGCCATATTTTGGTATGACACCTCTTAAACTTAATATTTAAAATTTGGCTCCCCATTAAACTGTTAGTCATCTACGTATTTAAGAAAAATGACTTTCATTCTATAATCCAAGTAATTCTCTAAGTAATTAATAAAACTCAGAAACAAATACAGAAAAATACTATTCAGTATATATTTCCTTCTCTGGTACAACCATCAGCTCTCTGGTCTCCCACTAATAGCATGAACCAACAGAACAGATATGTATTTTCTGCTATGATTTTATATGGTCTGAGTATAGCAGAAATAATTAATAGATCATTTAGGATATGGTCCTGTCTCATTTTTCATTCAAAGCTCAGCCTAAATGTCATCTATTCCTAGGCTTTCCCTGACCAGCCTGCTTAAGAGAAGCTTCCTCCAATTACTTTGTATTAAATCCCTCTTCAATTCTGTCTATAGCACTCTTGCAAATCGTGATTATCTCCTTCATTTATTTATTTTCTGTTTTCCAGCCAGAATACAGGCACTATGAGATCTGGAAATAAGACATGTTGGTCTTATTCAAGCTGTATGCTCAATGCTTAATACAGTGCTTGGTACATAGTGGCTGATCAATAAATGTTTAATTGAGTTTAATTTTCTTTTCCAAATCTTCTCTATTTTATGTTGCATTCTAAAAACAAAAATTAAAAGTAAATCTTGATGTTTATCATATTTTGGCCACTGATATTTAATAATATAGGATATTAAAATTGTGTAGTTAATGACATTTAACATAAAATGTCAGATGTGACAAAACATGGTAAAATACAGTTTTGTAATGAGAAGATCAATCTCCTCTTATGTCAAATGAATACATCTTTACATATTGTTTTTTTACTATATATAATTTCTTAGGTAGGAGAAATTAATCTCCTTGGGGCTAGCATAGAAGCTTAGAAATGTCTAGAAGCAAAGCCATTAAGACCTCTGAATAGTTTACTTGTCCAAAGCTAAACTTCTGCAAATGCTTTGTATCTTCAGTATACTCTGAGTTGGAACCACCTTTCATAAACTCTCACTGTGGCTTTAATAATATACCTCCAACTATAATATAAAGCATATTGTTTTTAATCCATTACATATTATACTTTACTGTTATTATTAACTGAGTAAGAAAGTTACTTAAGGAACACAATGAAATCTGGCTGTTTTCAGTGGAGATATTCCCATGTATGCGTGTGATTAGCACAGACTTGCTAAATCTCTCTCTGAGCCATCTGTGAGCACCTTCTTGGTTTAAAACAACACACGTGAGCTCTGCTCAGTTCTAAGTCTGTTTTACCCCACTGTTATCTTTATCTTAAATCTGGGAAGATCCTCAAATGCCTGAAGCTTGGGAATGCCACCTTTCACAGAGAATCTAATCTTCGAACTGAAAAAAGACCTCTATGAAATCACTTATCTCAAATAAGATTTTATTGGCATAAAGGGTTGACCACAGAAGTTTCGATCCAATTGTAAGGGGAAAAAGAGTATTTTAGCTTACTAATAAGTTTAGAACTCATTCATGTGTTTAACTTTCTGATAATGCGCAATAAAAATTCTAGTTACTTGAAAACATTTGCTTGCTCTTTAGTTCGACCTCACATTGAAATGATGCAGACGTTTCTTTTATAATGGCCTCAGTATGAGGGCCTGGCTCCTGATAAATCAGCAATAGTGGTGACTTTATTGACAGAGACCCGACAGATAGTTTGTCACTACACTCAATAGGTTAGAGGCCTTAAGTCCTTACTGTAGACCCAGTACAATTTTTTTCTAAAGATTTTGCTCTGATCACCAGGAATCAAAGCACAGATGTGGAGCCTTGCAGAGACTGCACTGCAGTAAAACTACCTAGAACTGTCCAGGCCAGTGTGAATATAACATATGCTTTAAAGCAAATTCCAAAGTTATAACAGACATTGTAACAACCACTTTTCCTATCCAAGATGCATATTTTTAAAAGTCCCAAATGAGAAAGACCTCCAATAGGCTTGATTCTGACTGCAGTGTTTAATTTCTTAAGCCTAGACTAAGTATGGTTAGGAATCAATACTTTAATGTCATATTCAAAGTTTTGATATTGAGTTATGTTTTGCACATCATAAACCCATTTTTACTGAATAAGTTAATGACATTTAGTAAATTACAGAGTTGCGCAACTACCACTGTGATCCAATTTTAGAACATTTCTGTCACTCCAAAAAGATCCCTCATGCATATTATGTGTAGGGTTTTTGTATTGGATTTTTCACTATCTTTTGAATGAAGACATAATTACATAACCAAAATAAAATACCCCAAATAAGTAATTTAATAAATTTGATTCTGTTGGCATTCAGACACAAATGAATAATCATCCTAGAAAGGAGCACACTTTATATGTACAGTCTTTTAAAAAGGAGTCTAGCTTCTAAGGCATATGTTATAATTTTCCTTAAATAATATTCATAAAATCATGGATAAAAAAGGATGTGCATAAACTGAGACTGGCCCTGCTTTCATACAAGCAAAACTGGCATTATTCGGGAGGCACACGGTGGCAATAGCAGATGTGAGTCATTATATTCCCCTCATTCCTTCACACTTCTGTTTCTCACCTTAGTCTCTAAGTGGAGACTAAGTCATACCCTGGTTGAGGTCATCCTGTCCATTGAAAAGGTTGGGGCAACATAAGGTTACATTCAAAATGGGAACCTAGTTCAAGCTCTACTTTATCTTTTCATTTAATATTATTTTCTGGATAACAGAGAAGCACATACTCATTGTTTTTATGTGCCTTTGATTTTCCTCCATCCATCCTTCTCAAGGACCATTGCCTAGCATCTTTTCTCCAGGGTATGCTTCCCTTCTCTCATCTTATAGTCATACAAAAATCCCAAAACTAAAAAAAACACAAACAGGTACACAGGCACCATGTGTAGTAAGGTGAGTTTATAATACTTTCTTTTTAGGAAATTACAAACATTGGTGGCTTTGATGTCAGTTAGCATACAAAACTCCTTGAAGGTAAGGAGTTTTGTCTCTTTGGTTCACCGGTATAGCTCAAGCTTCTAGAAGCACCTGGCACATAGAGAGTGTTCAATAAATTCTTGTTGAATGAATGAATGAAGTTTTTTATATTTTTAATCCTAAAAGATTATGTAGATCTGTCTACCTCACTGGTATGTTATGAAGAGTGTAACAATATGTTACATAAAGTACATATTTTAGAAATGGATAAATTCCTAGAAATGTACAATCTACGAAGACTGAAACATGAAGAAATTGAAAATCTGAACAGGACAATTACTAGTAAGGAGATTCAATCAGTAATCAAAAATCTCCCAACAAATAAAAGTCTAGGAGCAGATGGTTTTACTGGTGAATTCTACCAAACATTCAAAGAAGAATTAATGCCAATCTTTCTCAAACTCTCAGAAAATAGAAGAGGAACTTCATCTTATGAAGTTGTTTATGAAGTTCATTTCCAACCTCATTTTATGAGGCCAGCATTACTCTGATACCAATCAGACAAGGATCCTATAAGAAGAGAAAATTACATGCCAGAGTTCCTGATAAATATAGAGGCAACAATCCTCAACAGGACATTAAAAATTGAATTCAACTATACATTAAAAGGATTGTACACCATAACCAGGTGGGATTTATCCACGGATGCAAGGATGGCTCAACATTTATAAATCAATCAACATGATACACAATGTTAACAAAATGAAGGATAAAAAGCATATTATCTCAAAAGATTCAGGAAAAGTATTTAATAAAATTCAATATCTGTTTATGATAAAAACTCTCAACCAAATGGTTATAGAGGGAACATACCTCAACATAATAAAGGCCATAGATGACAAGCCCATATCTAACATCACATTCGATGGTGTAAAGCTGAAACTTTTCCTCCAAGATCGGGAATAAGACAAGAATAACTATTCTTGCTGCTTTTATTCAACATAGAATTAGAAATCCTAACCACAGTAATTAGGCAAGAAGAAAAAAAATTAAAATGTATCCAAAATGCAAAGGAAGAAATAAAATAGTCTCCATTTGAGGATGACATGATATATAGAAAATCCTAAAGACTCCACCAAAAAAATGTTAGCTAATAAACGAATTAGTAGAGTAGCAAGATACAACATTAATACACAAAAATGAGTTGGATTTCTACACACTAATAAGAAATTATCAGAAAGAGAAATTAAGAAAACATTCCCACTTACAAATGTATTAAAAGGATTACATTCCTAGGAATAAATTTAACCAAAGAGGTGAAAGATTTACATTCTGCAAACTTTAAGATACCGATGAAAAAATTGAAAAAGATACAAATAAATGGGAAGATTCTGTGTTCATGGATTAAAAGAATTAATATTGTTAAAATGCTTATAATACTCAAAGCAATCTACAGATTCAGTGCAATCCTTATCAAAATTTCATTGGCATTTTTCACACAAATCAAGCAAACAACTCTAAAAGTTATATGGAACCACAAAAGACCCTGATTAGCCAAAGTAGACTTGAGAAAGAAAAACAAAGTTGGAGGCATCATTATTCTTGATTTTAAACCATATTACAAAGTGTTACTCATCAATACAACATTGACATAAACACATGCACATAGATCAATAGAAGAGAATAGAGAGCCCAGAAATAAACCCATGCACATATAGTGAATTAACTTATGACAAAAGAGGCAAGGGGAAAGAGCAGTCTCTTTAATAAATGATGTTGGGAAAACTGGACAGACACATGCAAAAGAATAAAACTGGATCAATATCTCAAACCATATACAAAAATCAACTCAAAGTGGATTAAAGACTTGAGTATAAGATCTGAAAACATAAAAGTCCTAGGGGAAAAAACCCTTAAGCTATAAGATCCTTGACATCTGTCTTCATGATGAGTTTTTTGGATCAGACACTAAAATCAAAGGCAACAAAAGCAAATATAAACAAGTGGGACTACATCAAACTAGAGAGGAGGAAATCATCAACAAAATGAAAAGGGAACCTACTGAATGAGAGAAAATATTTGCAAATCATACATCTGATAAGGGGTTAATATTCAAAATATATAAAGAAATCTTACAACTCAATAGTAAAAAAGCAAACAAGCCAATTAAATGGGCAGAAGATCAGAACAGACATTTTTCCAAAGAAGATGTACTGATGGACATTAGGCAAATGAAAAGGTGCTCAACATCCCTCATCATCAGGGAAACAAAAATCAAAACCACAATGAGATATCACCTCATACCTGTTAGAATGGCTATTATTAAGAAAACAACAGATAGCAAATATTATCGAACATGTGGAGAAAAGGACACACTTGTGCACTGTTGGTGGGAATGCAGATTGGTGCAGACACTGTGAAAAACAATATAGAAGTTCTTCAAGAAATAAAAAATAGAACTACCACAGGAACCAGCAATTGCATATCTGAGAATTTATCCAAAAGAAACAAAAACACTGACTTGAAAAGGTATCTGTACCCCCACTGCAGCATTATTATAAAAGCCAAGACATGGAAACAAATTATCTATCAATAAAGAAATGGATAAAGAAAATGATAAAGTGTATATATATATATATATATAATATGAAGAAGGAGGAAATTCTGACATTTGGGATGACATGGATGGCACTTGAGGGCATTATGCTAAATAAAATAAGTTGGAGAAAGACAAATAACATTTGATCTCACTTATATGTGGAATCTTTAAACAAACCAACAAGCCCAAACTCATTGATACAGAGAAGAGATGGGTGGTTGCCAAGGGTGGGGGATGGGTGGTTGCCAAGGGCAGGGGATGGGTGTGCATGAAATGAATGAAGGTTGTCAAATGGTACAAACTTCCATTTACAAAATAAATAAGTCCTGGGATGTAATCTACAGACTGGCGACTATAGTTAGCAATAATCTTTTGTATATTGAAAGTTGCTAATAGAGTAGATCTTAAAACCCCATCATAAGAAAAAGAATTCTATGTGTGGTGATAGACGTTAGCTAGACTTACTGTAATCATTATTTCATAATATATACACATATTGAATCATCATGTTGTACACCTGAAATGAATATAATGTTATATGTGAATTATAGCTTAATTTTAAAAAAAACCACATGTTTTAAAAGCACTAGTGGGACTCATATAGATTTCTAAATAAATTTTAACTATAACATGAGTAAGTTCTTTTGGTCTTGGCCGCACTGGAAATGAGCTGCAGCATCTGTATAAATAGTTGGAACAAATGGATAAAAATATAAATGGTCTAGTTCCAGCAATACATATTTCTACTTCCCAGCCTACCTAAATTTGGTCAAAATTTTACCGTATTTTTGTTAATTGGCTCTGCCTTTTGTCCTTCTAGTAATGCATTTTTTCACAATTTTAAAGACAGTTAATTTTCTCTCAGATTCACATCTCCTCATCCCATTACCCCCTCTTTCTTCATGCCAGATCTAGTCAATTTGATTAAACATGTTTCTTGAGTAGTCACTGGTGCATACCCTCCTACTGCATGAGAATCCTCCCGACAGCTCCTGATCTCATTTCTTCTTTCCTTCTAGGGGACCCGGAGCCATTGCCTAGTCTCTCTAGAGGCCTCTCCACTGCTGCCTCATCTCTTCATCTTATAAACATTTTTTTGCCTCTTGCACTCTAAAAACAAAACCCCTCTACTGACCCAACATTCCTCTTCTCTTTTTTCCTCTCAAAAGATAGGTTAACTTGCTGTTTTATTTTTTCACCTCTACAGTTCAATTTACTGTTAAAAAAAAAAAAAAAAGCTTCTACCTCCATACACTTGAGATGTTGTTAAAGTCACATATGACTCCTACTTGCCATATTCCATGAACATGCATCCTTATTTTGTTTGACCCAGTGGTGGCACTTAAAGCCTTAGGCCTTTCCTCCTTTCCTTCCTTGTTGGAATTCTTTCATTTCATGGTCCCACCATACCCACTCTACAAATGCACCTTCTACTACCTTCACCATTCCTTTTCAGGGAGGTTTTGTTTTGCTTTATTTTGTTTTGCATCTCTTCTCACTTCACAATTAAATGTTGCTCTCCAGAGCTCTGTCCTTGGTCCTGTTCTCAAGCTACAAGGTTTCCTGGGAAAATGAATCAATCCCTACTGTTTTCAATTACAACTTCTTTTCTTATGACTCTCACATTTAAACCTTTAGTCCTAAACTCTCTACTGAACTCTGACCTCATATTTCATTGTCCTTTGGAAAGTTTTTCCACCTACACGTTACTAAGTCTTTAAAAATCTGTTAATTTTATTCCTTCCCCCCTGTTATGACAAATGGCACTATTCTAGTGGAAAGAGATTCCATCAGCTAGTATCCTTAAGTGAAGATGATTGGAGTAAATCTTATCCACCAAAAATGGAATACAGCATGAGTCAGAAATAAACTTCTATATTCTAAGGCAACAAGAGTTGGGATTCTTTGTCATTGCTGCATAGCCCAGCCTGAACTGCCTGATTCAAGATCCAAAACCAAATTTGGTTTTGTGCATATTTCCCTGCACAATATTAACAGACTAATACAACCTAAAAGCATCTCACTTGCTCTTCCTCTTATATTCCCTGTTTTCTCTGCCTTCATTTGAGCTGTCACCATTTACCTAGTTAACTAGGTTAGAAACCTGGGAGCATATCTAGATTCCACTTTCATCTACTCACAGTTTATGATTCAGGTAGTAGTGTAGATTCTATTTCCTAAGTATCCCTCGAATATATTCTTTCATTTTCATCCTGACTATACATGTGATCACATTTTGCCTGAACTATGGCAATGACTTTGTAAATGATTTCCTTGTTTCCAGTATCAGCCTTCCTTAAATCTGTCTTCCATATGGCTGCCAGAGAGACTTTTATAAAATGTAAACTTTAGGGGTGCCTAGGTGGCTCAGTTGGTTAAGTGGCTACCTTTGGCCCAGATCATGATCCCTGGGTCCTGGGATCGAGCCCTGCCCCACATCAGGCTCCTTTGCTCAGTGGGCAGCTGCTTCTCCCTCTTGCTCTCCCTGCCACTCTCCCTGCTTGTGCTTTCTCTCTCTCTGTTCAATAAATTAAAAAAACCTTTAAATTTACATTTAAAAAATGTAAACTTTGACCATTCCATTTTCCTGCTTAAAATATTTCACCAGTGCTTACAGAATAAATCCAAAATGCTTTATCATGGTATATTAGCCTCCCGTTAGCCCAAGCCCTTCTATCTCTTCAGCCACATCTCTGCTCCAGCAATCCCTACTCCCTAGAAGCACTGTTCCTATCTCCTCTTTCCCCTCCTGCACCACACACACAGACTTCTAGATCTTGATCCTTCTAGAAATGCCAATTTAGATTTCTTTTACTCTAAAAAGGTTTTCCTGGTTGTCCCCAACAGACTTATCAATTCCCTCCCTGGTACCACTTCTCTGACTAAACTGTTCTTTTGTTATTGAATGTGGCTCTTTTTATTTTAAGAGATTTTATTTATTTATTTGAGAGAGAGATCACAAGTAGGAAGAGAGGCAGGCAGGGGGGTGGGGGGGGTGGGTCGGCGGTGGGGGAAGCAGGCTCCCTGCTGAGCAGAGAGCCCAATGCGGGGCTCGATCTCAGGACCCCGAGATCATGACCTGAGCCGAAGGCAGAGGCTTTAACCCACTGAGCCACCCAGGTGCCCCTTGAATGTGGCACTTTTTAAAAACCTTTGTTCATGTGGCCATTGTGAGGGTCATAGATCACAGTGGCGGTAACCTTCTTGAGGGTGGGGGTGGGGCTTATCTTATTCACCATTACACCATTACTTCTGGAAAACACAGTACTTACCACATTACAGACACCTTAAAAGATGTTTATGAAACCAAAATGATGAACATTTCATCAGATAGCTTAACATTTGTTAAGGACTTTCATTTTTAAACATAGCTTAAAATTTGTTGAGAGTTTCCTATGTGTGAGGCCTTGTAGCAAGCATTCTGTAAGTTTTATTTTACTTAGTCAACAATAATTCCAGGGCATTGAGACATGTATTAGGTTCCTATCCTTACTGATTTCATTATCTGAAACAAACCGTATCTCACTTTCCTATTGGGTAGATCATTATAGATCCTTAGGTATCAATTATATCATTTTCCTACACAGTAACTGAATGAACAGTTGAGACACTATTATTTACATTAAAAGCTTTTATCTACAACTTTTACGAAGTTCAGCTCTATTATTTAAAGCATTTTGAGGGGCATCTGGGTGGCTCAGTGGGTTAAAGCCTCTGCCTTCGGCTCAGGTCATGGTCTCAGGGTCCTGGGATCCAACCCCGCATAGAGCCCTGCATCTGGCTCTCTGCTCAGCAGGGAGCCTGCTTCCCTCTCTCTCTCTGCCTGCCTCTCTGCCTACTTGTGATCTCTCCCCTCTCTGTCAAATGAATAAATAAAATCTTTAAAATAAAAATAAGATATTTTGAAAAAAATTATGGCATTTATATATCATCTTTCCTTTGAAGCATGACTTTTTTTTTTTTTACCAAGTTTAATGGACTTTTGTAATAAGTGAAGCTCAACTTAAATAAGAAAAACAGGGTCATGGAGAGGTTAGCAACTTGTCCCATAACTTTTCAAGATTTCATTATCATTCTACACACACCCTACCTCCACAAAATAATTTCTAATTATCTTTGAGTGACAAAATACCAAGTAGTGACTTATGTATACATGAAATTCAAGGCTTCCCTTCCGGGCACACTGGTAAGATGTTGAGGAAAATCACAAAGATAGGAGAAAATAATATAGAGCTCTAAGCTTAAACCACAGGACTCCAATCTTAGGCTCTCACGACTGGAATATTCAGTCTTTCACAATTTACATTTTGTTATTTTAAATTATTATCTACAAATAATAATAGAACCTAGTCTGTCACTACATTAACAAAAATTCCCTTTCGTCAGGAGTTCATTCGCCTAGCTCTCATTCTGCCAGAAAAAGGAGTTAAGGCCATTCCTTTTAATTTGGTCCGCATCCCGGCTTTTAGCAGACAGGATGCAGAGCTTGTTGCATTGACCACATCCCCAAAAGCCTCGAGTCAAGCAATTACCAGCTACTTGGCCTTTTTGCAGAAATACACAAAACGTGTAGAATTGCTTAATTTTATCTCCTCCTCGACTCTTCACTTGGAAATCGTCTGCTCGGGCGAATGTTGTTTTTTCCCTCCCGCAGCCAAGTGTCGAAGAGCGATTAACACTCGCTCAACAAAACCCATTCCCGGGCCATTTGGGAGTTGCACGCGTTCGCACCCAGGGTTCAGCCCGTTGCGGCTTCACGCGCAACCTTTTTGTTTATGCGGCTAGCTGGGGAGAGGGGGGCGGAGAGGGAGCGAACCTCTCAGTATGCAGCAGGCAGCCGGGGCTATATATATAAAGCTCGGGTCCCAGGTCTGGCGGAGGGGAGAGGCCCGGCTGGCCCGCGAGCCGGCGGCCGTCTTCTGCTGGGCCCCGCTGCGCCATGGAAACCCGGGAGCCCTCGGCGAACGGAGCCGGCGAGTGCGCGCGCTCCTGCGCCCGCCGCTTCCCGCCCGCGGGCCCCGACCGCCGGACGCGGCTCCCGGGCGCAGACTCCGCCGGCGGCGCCTCCCCCACCGCGGCCCTACGGCCCGCGTCTCCCCAGCTCCTCCCCTCCTCTCTCCGCCCCCCACCCGCCCCGGGGCCGCGCTCGGCCGCGGGCGGTCCTCCCGGGTCTGGGCTCCGGTCTCCTCGGCGCGCCTTGGGCCCCCCACCCTGCAGACCCGCAAGCTTCTGGAGACCGTGGGTTGACGCCAGAGGCTACAAGGAGGAGGGGGCGCCGCAGCACTCGGCGGAGGCGGTGAGTGAGCCGCGCGCCCCGGGCCGCGCCTCCCCGGAGGGCAGCTGAGCCACCCGGCCTGGGAATGCCCTGCCCGAGGGAGACACGCGCCCGGCCGGCCCTTCGCGTACGCTCGCGCCCGCCGGGCGCCCCACCGGAGGCCCCGTGGGTCCTTCGGAGCCACCGACGCGCGGATCCGGCCGGGAGCGAAGCTGCCGAGAGCCCCAGGGGTCGTTTCCCGCGAGTGCGAGGAACACCGCTTTTCCCCTTTCTAGAAGGTGAGTGGTAACTGCGATTCATCTTCTTTCGTCCCCAGATGCCGGACGGCCCCGGGGTGACCGAAGCCTCAGGAAAGCCTTCTCGATACAGACACCCAGTCAGGTGAGTGGCCTCAACGCCCGGTCTCCCGCTCCTCCGGCCCAGGGTAGAGGCGGCAATCTCGGCGTCTGGTTCCCTGGCTGGCCTTGCAGTTCTTCTCTCTGGGAAAATCTGTCTTCACGGATCCCAGAGGTCCTTTACTCATCGAATTGATAAATGTGGTTCACGCTCTCACCTAAAAGAACTGTTAGTGCGCACTCAGTAAACTCTTCAGGAGTCTATTATAAAGAGGGAAAGCGGGTGGCATCGTCAAAGTTGACCGGTTACATCTTGTGTCTGCAAGCCGGTTTTGTGTTGTTTAATGCTAAAGGGTTCGAATGAAATGGACATCACAACGGGCCGAGTGTGTATATTCTTATTCTCTTGCAAACCAGAAGGAAGCATGGTGTTTATAGTTGCAGTTTTACAGCTTATCGAGCTTGACCTGGAAGAGAAAATGGAGTGTAATGGAAATTTTAAAGATCACGAAGCTTCCTAAAAGGGCTCGAGGTTACTTAACGTGACAGTGAAGAGCTAGTTTACCGTTCCTAGCCGCGGGAAGGGAAGTCGGCTTTTCTGTAGAAAGCTTTGTAGCTTTTATTCAGGTGAAAGGTTCTGTTCTGCAGTTTGCTTGCTTCAGAGGGCTGTGAAATGCAGAGCCACAGGGTGTTTGTATGTATACGTTTATAAACAGCTTGTAGAGGTCAATAAGTGTTGATTAATTTTCTACGTAGAGATGGACACAGAAAAAAAGAAAAAAAAAAAAACCCATCCCTTTAGCAAGTGTTGTAATAGTTTAGTTTGGTCAATTTTACCAGTGTGTAGAGGGAGTGGGGAAAGATCTGGGAAGTGTGTATCGTAGGATGTGGTTACCTAGCTGAGCCTTGAAGTTAGCCAGATGGATGGTAGGGGGGAAAAGGGACAGAAGAAATAGCATAGGTGAAGGGATACGGAGTCATGGAACAACATGGCTCCCTATGGGAGCCTCAAGGATCTGGAATTTGGGTGCATGAAGCTGTGGTCATTCTAGTAGGTGAGCCACAGGCCGGAACTTGTACACCTTGGTATAGAGTTTTGTCCTATTCCTGAGTGTGGCACTGGGAACGCATGGCCTTTATTCTGTGGATGGTATTACTCAAAGGTAGTATGATCAATTTATGTTTCAGAAGAAGCACTAAGAAAATTGTATATAGACTTAGAAAACCAAAATGAAATTGGAAGCTACTGTAATTCAGGCAAGAAATGATTAAAAGCCGTTCTGAGCATTGGAAGTGGGGATGAGACTGGGTGAATTTGGGGACTGCTTAGGTGACATAATAGATTAGGTTTATAATGTATTGGATATGGTAGGTGAAGAGGTGAAAAGACGGAATGGCTTCCAAGTTTGTGGTTATGACCAGATGAATGCTGTATTAACGGAGTGGAAAGTAGGGCTTAAAACAGATTTGGGGAACAAGATAATGAGTCCAATTTTTCATTTATCGTATTTAATGTGCCTGTGGGGCATACCAAATAGGTATGTCCAGTGAAGAGCTGTGTGCATGCACATGCATGTACACACACACACACACACACACACACACACACAGGGGGCCCAGATTCAAGATCTTAGGTGGAAATACAGACAATTGGGAGTCTTCAGTAAATGAACATTTGAAGAAATCATGTCAGTAGATCAAGTCTTCCAGGGGAGGGAGAGAGGAGAGACGATCACTTTTGATAAAACACTGGGGAAGACCAATACCAACCTGTATACAGAGAAAAAGCTGTCTACAAAGGAGACTGAGAAGAATCACTCAGAACAGGGAGAATTCAGTGAAGTGTGAAGTCCCTGAAAGAAAATTGGTTAGTCAGAGATTCTGCGCAGAGTGTGGTAACAACATTCTTTGGGTTTGACAGTTCTAGGAAGCATTAGAAAATCGTGTTTCCTATATAAGAATCCCGTTCTTTTCTGAACTACCGTAGCCTTTTATTTGTACTTCTTTTAAGTTTATTTTATTTTTATTAATTTCTGTTTGAATACCGTGGAGTATTTCTCATTCTTTTTACTCAATTGTCAACTTTTTGAGATAGAGGCTGTGATTTTTTCATCTTTGGATTATGAATTTCATCTGGCACAAGAGATCCTAAAATAGTTATTGAATGACTGAATTATTAGGTATCAAAGTTAAAACTTTTTTGTCATTTGCTTAGAAACATCTATATATAAACTACATTGCTTACTTTTCTGCCCTTTAAAATGGAGTATACAGAGTATAACGTAACCTTCTCTTTGTTAGAAGCACTCTGTTATAAATGGGTACCTGGGGCTAACTACCCTACACTAAAATGCACTGCTATTGGTGAGTCAGCCATATCCTTCTTTTCTTTTCTTTGGAGAAAAATAAAAGAAGACCAGATGGCACAATTAATATTTGTCAAAAATTTGAAATTCTGAGGTAATTATATTATATGCAAATTGTATAAAGACAGTATTATTCTCAGTATCCCAATATGATATTCCAAATTTAGTTGTATGGGGAAAGAGGAGGGAGATGGGATCAAGGTTGGGGTCAGAGGAAGCCTTCTGGTAGCCCTGGTGTGAGTGCATAGAAAAACTTTAAAATATTGCTTTTTGTACTCTTCTAAACTTACATTGTTAGCTACATCTGTAACTAACAGTTAAACCTGTGAGTTTTAAGCAAGATACTAAGTGCTTTTCTGGAAGGTGTATAATATCTTGTTGTCTTTATAAAGGTGGGTTTCAGAATTTTTAATGTAACAGTAGAATTCATTTTTTTTCTCCAAAGGAATTTGGAAATTGGAAGACAATCTTTCTTCTGTATATTGTAAGAATAAATATATCCATGATACCTGAAGTGAGCTAAATATTTATCACAAAGGGTTTTGTGTGAATTTGATCCAATTTACAGCTTGGATACAGACTTAAAATGATTAACTAGTTATTGATACTTTAGCAAGTAGACTCCCATGACACCTGAGATAGTAGCATTTTTAAACTATCTAAAGGCATTCATCTATTGTTAAGTATATGGAACTCTTAAAATTTGAACATTTCGTGAGTATAAGGATTCTGAATGTGAAAAAAAATAAAGCATATTATGTTGTCTGCTTCTTTCAGACTATTTTGGCCAAAATCAAAGTGTTATGATTACTTATATCAAGAAGCAGAAGCTCTTCTGAAAAATTTTCCAGTTCAAGCCACAATTTCATTTTATGAAGATTCTGATAGTGAAGATGATATTGAGGAGCTGATCTGTGAAAATTAACCTGATTAGTTACTGGCAATGACATTCAAAGCTTACAGGATTTAAATTTAGTGTACAAATGTATCATAATCCTTCAAACTAATTTATTTGTATATAAATTATTAATAAAATGAAATATTTTGTAATTCTATAGTAGTTTGGCTTTTTTTACCCCTACACTATAGGACAATGTTGGAATTTAAAAATAAGTGCCGTTTATGCATGCTTTGATTGGACTGTAAACATTTGGGGCTTACAAAATATAATTTTGATCTCCTCATCAAATTACAAATTTTAGTTATAATTTTGCAAATATTTAGCTAAAACTTTGCAAAGAATGACAATATTTAATTTTCAAGACTGAATCTTGTAACATCTGGTATTCCCTACTGATCTCCATTAGATATTGTAGTTGCTGATGAATATTTTTAGATAATGAATAAAATCACCTTATGCTACCAATCACACAATACTATGTGTTTGCTAGCAGATGGTGAAAAACACTTTAAATCATTGTCCATAATTGAGAATGGGAATTAGTGCCGTGGTTATTAAATCTTAGATATTTTTAATGAATGATGAATCAAGTAATATTCACTTTAATACTCCTCTGCTGCCTTTAAACCAGTAGTAAAATAGCATTGGTGTTAAATAATTAGAGCACTTCATTGAGGGATCCCCAGAATTTAAAAAAAAGGTGTTTAAGTGAATATGACTTATAATGGAGTCTAAAAAAGGAGGGCCAAAGGCTAGAATTTGATCTTTTTCCATTTCTGTCTAAGGGGGAGCTAAGATATTTGGCAGATAAGAAACATTCTTCAACAGCATCACTTTCCTTTGTTCTGGCTTCTAGCTCCTGATATTGTCATGTACAGATTTTCTCATGGGAAGTGAAATAAATTCTCGGTGACTAGCTTTTTTAAGTGTAGACTTATAGAAGAATACATCATTTAATGACAGAAAACAGGAGCACATTGTAAGATAGAGGTAACCTAGACTATGGTCATAAAGTTCTTTAGCTCAAATGCAGTCTCACAATAAGCATTTTTTTTTAAAGATTTTATTTATTTATTTGACAGAGAGAAAGAGATCACAAGCAGGCAGAGAGGCAGGCAGAGGGAGAGAGGAAAGCAGGCTCCCCGCTGAGCAGAGAGCCCAATGCTGGGCTCCATCCCAGGACCCTGAGATCATGACCTGAGCCAAAGGCAGAGGCTTTAGCCCACTGAACCACCCAAGCGCCCTGACATCTTGTTTAATTCTTACTGAAACCTAAATCCATGGGGAAAACGAGACTTTGAGATACCAAAATAACTTGCACAAGGCTGCTCATTTATTAAGTATAGAGATGGCATTCAAACTAAACCTGACATAACTGTTTGACATTTGGGGATGGGCTGTATCTGTACAGGATTCCTCGTAGCTTTCAGCGAAGACAGGAAGTTAGATGAGGAGGAAGAACCTGTGAGTGGCTGAATGGAGCAGGAGACTTTACTAACTTCTTTGACTCTCGTTTGTCATTAGCAGGGGTTCTTAAAGGTGAAGCTTCACCTCTTAAGAGTGGCTGTAGCTGTTTGCATTTGACTCCTTAACTCTTAAAAGTTCTCTTTCCTGTGCAGCCCGGTGCTTTAGATGAGAGAATTTCAGAGAAATCAAAATGCATTGTTAGTGTTATTTTTTTCTATATTTCAAGTAGTGTGAGCGTAGGGCTTAACAACAGACAGACACTTGTGTTCTGGGTTAAGAGGAGTCTAGAATAATTTATGCTCAGATTCTGTCAGCACCAAGGCTAAGGAACAGCTTCGCTCAGTCTTTAATCCTCCCACGCAATAGCTGTCACTTCACTGCGGTGCTGAAATTCAGGGTGCAGGACTAACTAACGCCGCAGGCGAACTCATCTGGTTCCTCCCCTGCCGGCGCTGCGTTCGTCCCGTTGGCTCCGCCCCCCGCGGCCTCGACGTGCTGCGTCATGGCGCGCCTCACCCCGGCCGACCCCGGAAGTGGGTCGGGGGCTTGGCCTCTGCCCGGCCTCGGAGCCGGAGCGAGAGGTGTTACCTTAGAGGGGTCGAGCTGAGCGATCCTGATCCACGGCGGACCCCCGGCAGGGCCCGGGCCAGGGGTCCAGGATGCTGAACGTCCCTTCCCAGTCTTTCCCGGCCCCCAGCTCGCAGCAGCGCGTCGCCTCCGGGGGGCGTAGCAAGGTAAGTGGGTGACACTGTGCGTTTTGTATAGCTCGCCTCCCGCCTGCGTTCCGTACTAGCGAACGATCCATTCTTTCGGCCCCCTCTTCTACCTCCTGTCCTGTCCTCCTCTTCCACCTCCTGTCCTCCTCTTCCACCTCCTGTCCTCCTCGCTAGCCTTTGTTCCTCCTGCCCTTGCTGGCGATCTCTTTCCCCGGCCGTCTGTAGTACTCGAACTATCCTAACCTCCCTTTCTCTCACCTACTATCCCCTTTTTTCCTCGTCCTCTTTTCCCGGTCTGGGAAGTCTTTTCCCGCGAATTAAATTGAGTTATATATGACAGGGGAACCTTTTGCTGTTATCATAGGTACTCAGTATTAGCTTCTTTCTATCTGTAGTCGTCTCCGGTCTTTTGTTCTGCCCTTTCCAGACGGAGTTGTGAGTGATGTGGGTTCCCTAGGAGAAGGGAAAGTTTGGGCAGTAGCGACATTGACCAGTAACCATCCTCCAAAGGTGGGGACTCCCAGAGCTAGGGAAGGTGGAGGGAGCCAGAACAAATGTCTACAATCCTCCCGTGAGTTTACGGACACTTCTCTAAGTCATGCTGCCTTTCTTCCTCTGGTACCTGTTTTATCACACTGTCTTTTCTATTGATATCACTTGCTGACTTTGAAACTAATATAATACTCTTTTTGTTGAACATAGTTACTGTTAGCAACAAGTGTAATACAAATATTTTATACTTAGGAAATTTAATAAAATTGTCACCTGTGCAGTTACTCGTTAGTTCCTCATTCTGTAAATTCATCTTCATGTTTTGTTTATGTTTTGTTTTTGCAACTTCCACCTACTTGGAGCACTCCCCCCAACACCGTATTTCTGGACTCTTGGGTTTTAGCATGATTTAGGATCTTTGCTGACTTTTTTTTCCTCTCCACTTAAACTTGGAGTTGACTCTAGATCAGAATTGTGGCTTCAGGGATCTGTAGCTTTCATTAGCTTTTCAGAAGTTTGTAACTCCAAATATAAGAATAATAAAGCTGGGATTTATTCTGTGTGTATGTATGTTCTGAGTGCTTCATGTGTGGAGTATTAACTCGTTTAATCTTTACAGTAATTCCATGAAATGGTTGCTTTTGTTATCTCTATAGCACAGAAAAGAAAACTGGTTAAGAAATGTTGCTTTAGACCCTAGAAGTTTGATGTGATGTGACTCTGGCTGTGATATTATTTATCACATTTATTGCTCCATAGCTCCATATGTTATCCAGCCATCTGATCATCTGTCCCCTCCTTCTTGATATTTGAACTTTTCTCTCCTTGAACTAAATGCCTGGCTAATAGTATAGTTTCTGGAGAAAGAATTTCTGAATTAAAATATAGGAGTTGCTGGCCTTCTGTACTAAAACTGCAAACCACATTCTCAGCATCCTTTTAAGGAAGTAAGCTCAGAGGCAAAAACAAAAGGTCCACAGGCGGTGACGGCAAAGGTAAGTCTTTGGATCCAAAAAGAGAACAAAATACAGTTCTTGCACAATTTGAAGGGAAACTGAGACCTTTTCCCCCCTTTATGAAATGAGGTAATCTTGCACGTATCAGGACCTGATTCAGAATTGTGTGAAGTGGGTAGAGGTTGAAAAAATAGAAGCCAGTTCCGGAGGTTGTATATCATAATAGTGAAAAGCATAGATTTTTTAGTAAGAAAGACCCAGATTCGTTTCCCAACTCCCATGACTTATTCTCTGAGTCTCAATTTTCTCAGATGTAAAAGAGAATAATAGTATCCATTTTATAGGGCTGTTCATAGGATTAAATGAGAATGTTTCTCTCGGCACAGTCTTGGTATGTGGTAAGCACTCACTGCATTACTTGCCCTTAGACTTTTATTCAGATTCCTAGGATTGTTGTGTGATTGTTGTGTAAAGCCCTGCGCACGGTGTCTGATACAGAGTATGCATTCTATATATGACAGCTACTATTATTCTAATACTAGTAAATAAATATTTTTTGAAAACCGACCGTATGCTGGAGATGTGGTCTCTGTTTGCAAGGAGTTTAGTCTAATAGGCTGCACAGACTAATAAAGAGTCAGGTATAAATGTCATAAGCGTGACTCAGGGACACACAACAATTGAGTCTCTTTGCCATTACTACCATTCCCACAACCACAACGTGTGAAAATGATTCAACCAGGCATGGGCCAGGTTGCAAACCCTTCCCTAGAGTGTTACAGTTTTTTTGTTTTTTGGTTTTTTTGTTTGTTTGTTTTTCCCATGACTTGAGAACTCTTGTTTCTTTGTGGATTCTTAGAAGCAGATTGCTGCCTCGTGATTTCTGATGTTCTGTGTATATTGACCATCCAGAAAGCCAACTTTAGCTGGCCATTTATATTTTCTTCTGTTAAATCTCTTGTGATTTTTAAGGGGAAGAAATTTTGGTCCACATTGGTAAGTGACTCCAGCATATTAGTGACAGAGTAGAGCCAGGACCAAAACTTGTTTTCTGCCTCCAGGTTCACTACTGTTCTTGTTTTATTAGATACCATTATGGTGAATGTTTGTGTGCCAAAATTGCTAAGCCCTACTTCATAGTCCATGTATTTTATATCATTCTGTTTATGATTCTAAAACAGCAGAGATGATTTTGACAACCACTTAAATCTGTAAAAAAAAAAATTGTAGAATTGTTAGATTTGAGTTTTCTTATCTTTTTGAATGAGAATAAGAGTAATGATGCAGCCTGCAGAGAAGCAGCATGTGGGGCAGGGGAAAGCCACATTGAATTCTTCCCTGTTCCTTTTTCAGGTCCCTCTAAAACAGGGCAGAAGTCTTATGGATTGGATTCGCCTCACCAAAAGTGGAAAGGATCTAACAGGACTAAAAGGCAGGTTAATTGAAGTAACTGAAGAAGAACTTAAAAAACACAACAAGAAAGATGATTGTTGGATATGCATAAGAGGTACGTGGTATTTATTATGTACTACAAAAGGTTTTGGCTGGGCTCTCCAATTGTAATGCCATATGACTTCATGGCCCTGTTGGTGATATGATTCACAGTTAGATAACAAAAGTTTGCCTTACACTGGGCCACAAAGTGTATAATTCTGAATTTCGACAATATTTTGTTCTTGGGTAACTGTTTACATAGCATACCTGCACTTGTGCTCCCTTAGAAAGAAAAGTGTTTGCTGGGCAATTATTCAGTAACACTTTAGTTTATATATAATCATGTCCCTCCTTAGTGCCTTATAACAGAATCATTTTGAATGGGAGAAATTGTTCTGCTAGAAAAACATGTAAGTAAAGTAAGTGTGTGACTAAATGTTATTTGTCTTTTCCTTATTGTTCTAATTTAAAATATAAATGATATCTTCTTAAAAGGGGAATGTATGTCAAAGTTAGCTTCAAAGGTCAGAGATAATGTTTGGGCCCAATTTTTTTTTTTTTTTTTTTTTTTACTAAAGATTTTATTTATTTGACAGAGAGAAACACAGCGAGAGAGGGAGCACAAGCAGAGGGAATGGTAGCGGGAGAAGCAGGCTTCCCGCGGAGCAGGGAGCCCGATGCGGGGCTCGATCCCAGACCCCTGGGATCTGACCTGGGCCGAAGGCAGACGCTTAACGACTGAGCCACCCAGGCGCCCCGGGCCCAATTTTTAATCAAAGCTATACCATAGGGAAACATGGTGTCATGGTATCATTTTTCCCTCCTTGATAAAATATTAAATTCTTTATTTGTCTGACAATTGCCCCATATTTAGATCTGTTCCAATTTCAGCTGATTGATTTAAGGTAGACATAGATAGTTTTTATAAGAGAAAATATACACTTTTGTATGGGTTTTTATTCTTTTCTCTTCTTGAGTATATATCAGTATTTATGCACTTGTTCAGGTGTGTTGAGTCCAGTTACATTCTAAAAATGATGGTGTGAAAAGAACACTTGGCTGGCAGCAGACTGTAAAACAAACTAAAATGTGAGCATTGGTCTAGAATGATCTGTAAGGCAGGATATGGGGTTTCCAATTTGTTCACTTCATCACCGTTTTCTGTGAAGTATGTAATTACTGTAATGCAGTAGGAGGTAATTGGAACGTTGAGGGAATGGATAGGAGTGATAATGCTTTTTTAAAAATCTTATTGAATTTACCATTGATGCAAACTTTCGTAGTTTCCTCCGTTATTGCTGTTTCTATCTTGAGAACTAAAGGTGATTTACAAATATGCGAAACTTTGAGCAAACATCTGAATCGCTCATCTGTGAAAGCTCCGTAGAGTCTAGATCAGACTTTGTTTCCCCTATAGTATTTTTTATTGTAGGATGTAGTCAGTGTGGGTAATGATATACTGAGTCATGAAATCATTTTTTGGCAGCTAGGTATACAGCCTTTTTTTTTTTTTTTTTTGGTATACAGCCTTTGATCTCAGAGTGAGTGTAGCCTGATACTCAGTAATAGTCATCTGAATGAATGGTATTTAGAAAAATACGATTATGGTCAGTAGACTGGCCGCTCTGTTAAAATATTGATGGGATTTGGCTGCGGTCATGATTGCAGTGTCCTCAGATTAAGCCCTGGGTTGGGCTCTGTGCTCAGAGGGGAGTCTGCTTGAGATTATCACCCCCTCTCTATTTCCCTCCCCCCCACTGGCACCCACATGCATGCATATGCCATCTCCCTCTCTCTCTCAAGTAAATAAAATCTTTAAACAGTTTATCAGATTAAGTTGCTCATAAGAGATTTAATGGATTTCATTTATACTTAGAAATAAACATGCTTTGATTTCTCCTAAAGCTAATTATCATACACTAGTAAATTGAAGAGGCCTGCTTCAGATCACTGTAAAAGTGACTTCAAATGGATCCATACTTTTTGTGTTTCATTACTATTTAGAATATCTTGGGGTACCTGGGTGGCTCAGTTGGTTGGGTGTCCAACTCTTGATTCCAGTTCAGTTCATGATCTCAGGGTCCTGGGATCAAGCCTTGGATCAGGCTCTCTACTTAGCAGGGAGCCTGCTTCTCCCTCTCCCTCTGCCCTTCTCCCCACTTGTGTTCTCACTCAGTCTGCTCTCTCTCTCTCAAATAAATTAAAAATTAAAAAAAAAAAAGGAGAAGAAAATCTTGGTAAATTGATTCTGAAAAGTAGTATTTGTCCTACTTTGTCCTATTTCTAGTCCAGCTTCCTAGATTTCTAGATACATTTACAGTAAACATTTTTAAATTTTACATTGTAGGATAGTAGTGTAAATTTTTGTGCATATGGTCAATTTTCATTATTTGTGAATTCCACATTTGCAAATTTGCCTGCTCACTAAAATTGCTTTGTAACTGCAGAAATCAATCCTCACAGTGTTTTCATAGTCACTTGCAGACGTGAGCAGCACAGGGAAAAATGTGTTTGACCCTTCCTACTTGAGGTTGAACAAGGAGATGCTCTCCCTTCCTGTTTCTACTCTCATATTGTAAAGATATGTCTTTTTTGAGGTCTGTTTAGGGCCATGTTTTTCATATTTTATGCTTTTTGTTGATGTTTTTGGTTTAAAGTGGCCCCTAAGGATAATGCTGAAAACTGTGCTTTGCCTCATAAAGAAAATATGTATGTTAGTTATGCTTTGTTCTGGCATGAGTTCAGTGCTGTTGACTGTGAATTAAATGCTCATGAAGTCACAATACATATTGACTAAGGTGTTTTTAAACAGATATGCACCTTAGGCACCACGATTATGTGTTATTTGACAAAAATGTGACCAGAGGCTTGCAGGAACCTAACGCTGCTTTTTTTCCTCCAAGGAGTAATGGTCCAGCATTTGCTAATTCAGTGTTCACAGTAACTTTGTAGAACATAACTGCCGAAAGAAAAGAGAATCGACTAGGCTGTTTTTTTTATTTATACTCCAGAAATAAAATAAATTTTATACTTTTTGGGTTAGATTGAAGTCTACCAAGAACAGAGCTGATTTTTCTAACAGTAGGCTCTTTTCTTTAATTCTCCTTAGCTCCTTGCTTCACTTTTATTTTGAGAAACTGCAGTATTACTTGTCTCTAGCAGAGAAACTTTTTTCTCCTAAGAGCAGCTTGTGAAATTTAGGACTAACTTTTTAATTTAATTGCAATGTATTAGCACAGCCATACAGAGCATATCTGAACAATAACGTACGGAAAAGCTACTTTTCTGTACTAGGTCAGCTTTTCTGTACTCGGCCCTCGTTACTTCTCGACAGTAGGTTTCTGAACCCCTCTCTTCTGCTATCGCTTGCTTGCTTAGGAAATCCAAATCAACATTTTTTACAGCTACATTTCCCCTTACTCATTTCTAATCTGATCCTTAGGTTTTCACATTGCCTCTTCTCCCCTATGAAATGCAAAGAATCTCATCTTTGTCCAATTTTAATCGTTCTGTCCTGCTCACTTCGAAGACAATTTGCTTTTACTCTCTTTATCTCCTACATTGTCAATCTTTTCCTCGCTTAAGTTTTTGTTTTTAAGTTTTCTTCTTTCTGTCCCTCCCTTTCATCCATTAAAAACTCAGTAGAGGAAGAAAACTGGTGGTCTTGGGGCCTCATCTGACCCACAGAGGTTTTTGTGTGGTCGACACAGTAGTTTACAAACTTCAGCCAATGTTTTGAAGTTTTTTTTTTTGTGGGAGTGTGTTTGATAATAAATAAAATTTTTAAAAAAGATACAGGGCTATTCAAATTTTCTTTTGTTCTTATGTCAATTTTTATAAGCTAGGTTTTTTCAAGTGAATTTGTCCACTTTAATCTCAGTTATTGACCATATTGACATAAAGTTGTTTACAACATTCCCTTATTACGTGTTTAGTGTCTTTAGGTTCTATCATGATATACTCTGTTGCAGACCAGATATTGCTAATTGTGGGCTTCTCTTTTTTTTTTTCCTTTATCAGTCTTACTACAAGTTTATCAATTCTATTAACTTTTGTTTTTAGTTTTCTTTGTTGCTCATCCGTTTTCTATTTCATTAATTTTTACTCCTATCATAGTTAGGAAGGTGACTATTTTAAGACTTTCCTGCAGTCTTGGCATCTCTTGTTATATTCTTGAATTATCTGATTCTAAAGTTTTATGCTTAAACTATGCAGTTACTCTCTTTATATTCTTGAATTACCTGATTCTAAGCTTTTGTACTTAAACTATTACAGTGTACTTTCTCTTGTTTCATTATATTCAATTCTGGATTGAATCCTGTTTAGCATTTGTGTGTTATTCACTTTGAGTACCATATGTAAATTAATTCATTAAGAAATTACTGTGGGGTGCCTATTACTTTTAATTCTTTCTTAATTTAATTAACAATCATATAGGATATCCTTCTGGGACAGTTTTTATTTCTAGTAATTTAATGAAATATAGCTTTTGCTTTTTTTGTTACCTGTGTATAGTTGTCATCCATAAAAAATAGAGAAGATAGTTTTGAACTTTTTCTCTATCTTGGCTCACTCATTTAATCAATATTTCTCATCATGCACTCTACCAGGCTCTGGGGACAACATGGAAATATAAAACAGAGATGGCTTTTGATTTTAGGGAATTTACAATGTGGTGGGGAGCACAAAGCATTAGTCAAGTCTGACAAGGATTGTGAAGGAGAGGTACGCTGTGCTGTCTGACGACTGCAGAAGATGGAGCTGAGATCTGAAAGCTAAACGAGAGTTAGCTAGGCAAAGAGGAACGGGAACGACATTCTAGGCTCTGGGAAGAAGCATGTGCAAAGGTCAGCTTTTGGCGGTGTGATCTTGTGAAAGAGAGATCATATACACATATGTGGGTGTTCACCATGAATAGAAGGTGCTTAAAGTTAGTGACGTCTGTCATCTTTGTTCTCTCCTTTGTATTGAAGACACACTTTTTGTATTTATTGATTTGAGAGAGAAAGAGAGCGTGAGCAGGGTTACCGCCAGAGGGAGAGGGAAAAGCAGACTCCCCGCGGAGCAGGGAGCCTAATGTGGGGCTTGACCTGAGCCCAAGGCAGATGCTTAACCCACCGAGCCACCCGGGTTCCCAAGACACAATCTTTTCAAAGATCCTACTCTTTCTAAGACATTTTCCTTCCTATGGCTCATCTCTGTGTGCTCTATCAGTACTCTCCAGCCTCCTCATGACTTTGGGCAGTTGTCTGTCCAGCACTATTTAACACCCTTCACTTCTTTGCTTTCTTACTGCTAGCAGTTTCTTCCTTTAATCTCTTTATGACTTTGGCCTTCTTGGATCGTGTTTCATTCCCTGGGCTTTCTTCCTTAGCACTTGGTGTTAGACTTCTGTTAGAATATCTATAAGTTTTTTGGCCATTTTTAGTATTTCTCCTATTTAAATTAAATTTGGGACTACTAATTTACTGCTTCTCACCCTGTCCCTAGCTTCCAGCACAGGGCATGATTCCTGGTTAGTGTTTGGTAAATGTACCTTGAATCATTTGTATATTTTGGTATGTGTCGGAGTTTTAAACCATGGTATGGTTTTAATTATTTCACCAAGTAGTAACCAGTTGAGAAACTTAATATTTAATGTTTCCAGATTATTGGCCCCTGGAGTTCCTTAATCAGTTTGAAACTTTTGTTATTTCTGGATAGTTTTCTTATGTAGATCCATAGTCCATTATTGAGTTTTGAACACCGTTTTAAAATGTGTTAGTATTTCCATTAAACTCCTTTTTATAGTTTCTGTCTCTGTGATGAAATTTCCTGTCTGTTAAATGTCATCCACATTTTCTACTAGATTTTTAAAAGATATTAATTATAGTTATTTTAACATCCCTGTGTAAGAGTTCTAACATATACACCACCTTAAAGTCTGGCTGTGTTAACTGTTTTTCTCTCTTGACAACGGGTTCTTTTGCCTTTTTTTTTTTTCCAGTGTGACTTGTAATGTCTGATTGAATGTCCCACATTGCATAATGTGCACCATAGAACCTGAGGTATTTACACTTAGAAACGAGTACACTTTTTCTGGCAGACAATTAGATTGAGTCAGTCTGGGTAGCAGTTGAGCTGGTTTGGGGGTTTGTTGTTGCCATTGTTACCATCAGTATTCCACAGATTTCAGATTCCTCCCATAGTGGGTTACCGCTAGCTTGTTTGTGGTGTGGGGCCCGCAGGGGTGGAGGACTTTCTCCTTGTTCCTATTGCACTCGTAGCCTGCCTGACCTACCTGTGTAGGGCAGCTCCCTCCATGCTCTGGGCTGCTCTTGCTTGATACGTGGTGCAAGACTTGTGGTAGAGGCAGAAGGGGTTGTGCAACTTTCCTGTTTGATCCTCCGGCTCAGTGGGGTCTGTGCACTTGAGCCCCAGAGGCTGAACTCTTTTCAGTGCTTATGTCACTTCCCCAATGGACATTCTCTTCTGCCCCATCCTCGGCGCAAGATCTAGAATGCAGGCAGATTTTTGCCTCTGCTCAGCCTCTCCCACTCCTGACAGCAGAGCTTTGCCTTCTGTCAGTAGGGTTGGAGGAGGACAGGGCAGAGGGTGTAGGCTGTGAGCAATTGCCCTGCCTCCCTTCCAGCGCTAGAAGACCCCCATTTTGTATCAGCCCAGAGCCTGGGCGTTGAGTGGGCTTTCTGTGCCTCCCCCAGTGTTTATCTTGCATTTGCCTAGTGTCAGACCAGAGTGAAGGAGGATGTCTTGTTTCCTTCCCTTTTCAGCAGCAGCTAACTTCTGCCTGGTATCAGTGCAGGAACTCAAGAATGAGAGGCTTTACTGTTCCTTCCCAGCAACTGGACAACTTTTGTGCTCACAAATGTTCAGGCTGAAGCACGGGTGAATGTCTTGCTTCTCTCTCCCCCACTGATAATTTGGGCAGTTTGGAAGTGTACTTAGACTTCTTGGTACTCCTGCTCTACCCTCAAATCTTGAAGCAGACATTACACACCAGTACCAGCAATACGGCTTTCTCAGACCTGCCCTGCTCGAACTTCTCATGAGCATCTCATGAGCTGGGAAACTGTGAAAAAGAAATTTCTGAGTGGTCTGAGGCCTGCAGGGTTCTAAGATGGCATCAGTGCACATTTGGCCCTTAAAGAGTTTGTTAAAACTTCAGTTGTTTTTATGACAATGTCTCTTTTTCCTGTGCTCTATCAAAGATGAAACAACTCATGTGTCCCGTCTCCTCAGAGGGGTTTGTCACTATTTTTTGCCTTATGACCTCGTATGCCCCATTACCTGATGGGCTCAAAAACTTACGGTTTTTATGGATTTTTTTTTATTTTTTAAAAGATTTTATTTATTTATTTAACAGAGAGAGAGAGAGAGAGAGGGAGATCACAAGTAGGCAGAGAGGCAGGCAGAGAGAGTGGGGGAAGCAGGCTCCCTGCTGAGCAGAGAGCCCGATGTGGGGCTCAATTCCAGGACCCTGAGATCATGACCTGAGCCGAAGGCAGAGGGTTTAACCCACTGAGCCACCCAGGTGGCCCATTTCTTTTTTGTTTTTTAAAGATTTTATTTATTTGAGAGAGAGAAACAGAGAGAGCACAAGCGGGGGAAGGGGCAGAAGGAGAGGGAGAGGGACAAGTAGACCAGGGAGTCTACTTGTCCAGGCATTGGACAGGTCTGCTTGTCCAGGTATTGGCAGAGCCCAATGTGGGGCTCGAGGTAGGGCTCATCCTGGGATCCTGAAATCATGACCTGAGCCAAAGTCAGATGCTTAACCAACAGAGCCACTCAGGCACTTCTGGTTTTTCTTTTGTTAAGGGTAGGAACACATTCTTCTTGGTATAAACTTATTTTGGAAAAGAAGAAATAATCCAAAGCACAAGGATATATTTGCTTCCCTCCCCCACAAGTAATAACAGCAAGGCAGTCCAGTGCTGGTCGGTAGCTGTCAGTAGTAGACCTAAGGCATAGGCAGAGGGAAATGATCCCATGGAATAGGGAAAACTGATTTTTGGAGAGAAGGTGTCTTGCTTAATATTGACGTAAATTATAAATCAACTCCAAGTGTATAGTAAATGTTGTTATTGCTAATGATGTTTGGTCATTGTTCTCCCTAGGAGAGGTTTGTGAATTTTTTCAAAATATTTACAGTGTAAGTGATCCCTCAGTGTGGTTAATTTTTAATGCTTTTACTAATCAATTTCCCTTTAAGTCAATTTCCTAGTTAAATGTCAGGACTGGTTTTCATTAATACTAATGTCACATAAGATGATCTTTGATAATTATGTCCCATTGACCTTCTGAAGTGCATAGAGGCCTTTATCACGTCCTATTTAAATTTTCCCATGCAAACTGAAGCATTCAGTTCCGATTATCTTAGCGCTTTTGTAAATTGGACTCACCATCACTGAAGTTGTTTAGTGGAGTTAGAAGCTCCACGTCATATTCAGGACAGTTGTTACCTCACTTTTTTATAGTTTCTCTGAGGCAGTTCTGGTCTCATTTTTCATTTTTAAAATTGTACACCAGAGGTCGATAATTTAGGTTGCTTAGATACTAGTCTTAATTTTAGAGGGCTTGTCTTCAAACGTCTGTCCTTTTATTTTGAGAGCGATGGACCAGAGAGCTAAAAGGAAGCTCTGTGTGTGTGGGCAGAACTCTTTTATGCATGGGTTTGGCTGCACTGGCAGGTGTCCCCAACCGGCCATGTGCAAGCAAGTCTTTTGGACTGAAATTGCCCCCCGCCACCTCCAGGCATCCGCAGATAAGCGTTCTGAGGGTTATCTGGGAAATGGGAGCTGCTGGGATGTTGGCGGTGGGAGCTAGATCTTCATGTTGTGACTTTTGCTTCTGGTTTTTAGTTCAGACCTCTCCTTCACTCCCAAGTGTGTTTCCTTCAGTATAATGTTTCTCTGGTTCATCCTCTCTAGAGAATAAACGTACACTTCTTGCAGGGTAGGGAAGGGGCTGGTGGTTTAGTAGTATAGGATGGGGGAGGGGATTTAAGGTTCTTAATTGCTGCTTCTATTGAGTTTGAGACCTTCCTGCCCCCTAACTTCAGAACTACATGGAATCCCTGATTCTTAACACTTTGGGGGAGAAGGATTTTCTGTTGCACACCTTGGCTTTTTATAGGTTCCCTTCCATCTTACACAGCCTTTATTTGCACCTTTCTTCATTCTGCTAAGTATGTTATCGTTCATCCATTTGGCTTCAGGCTTCCAAAACCTTATTGCTAACATCTCCTTTTCTGCTTTACTGTATTTTTTTGGTTTTATGCATTATTTATCCTTTACAGTCATTTTAGAAACTTTTCACAAGTTTAAGAGACAAATGAATGCCTTTTTTTTTTTTTTAAAGATTTTATTTATTTGACAGAGAGAGAGATCCCAGGTAGACAGAGAAGCAGGCAGAGGGAGAGGGGGAAGCAGGCTCCCCGCTGAGCAGAGAGCCCGATGCGGGACTCGATCCCAGGACCCTGAGATCATGACCTGAGCCGAAGGCAGAGGCTTTAACCCACTGAGACACCCAGGCACCCCCAAATGAATGCTTTTAATCATGAAATCCTAAGGTACTCTACTATCCAACACCTAGTTGGGTACAGTATTAGCTCAAGTAAACTGGTTAAAGTTAAGGATATATACTAGATATCTTTAGAACAATCACTTTAAAAATAATGTGAAGAGGTATAGCAAAAAAGTCAATAGATAAAGTGAAATTCTAAAAAAATACTTTATTAACCCAAAAGAAGGCAGGGATAGAGGAATAGAGACACAGATAAAGAACTTGGAAGATGAAAAAGAAAATTTGAGGGTAAGGATAAAAGCTGATAAAATGATAGCTCTAAATTCAGCCACATCAATAATTAGGTGTAAATGGACCAGTCATTTGAATTGAAAGAGATTGTGTGTTTATGTGTATCAAGACCTAACTACATGATGGCTAGCAGGGATACACTGTATTTATTTGTTTTGTTTGTTTATTTTGCAGTGTTTTATATAATTATTTGTCTTTAGTTCTACATTCCCAGTCAAAACATTGGTTTCCAAAATTACTTAGGTCAATTCCTTATCTTTTTTTTTAATCGAAGTGTAATTACATACAGTATTTTTTTTTTTAAGATTTTATTTATTTATTTGACACAGAGAGAGAGAGAGATCACAAGTAGGCAGAGAGGCAGGCAAGGGGAAGCAGGCTCCCTGCTGAGCAGAGAGCCCAATGCAGGGCTTGATCCCAGGATCCTGAGATCATGATCTTTTTGTGGAAGGCACAGGCTTAACCCACTGAGCCACCCAGGTGCCCCTAATTACATACAGTATTACAGTATTATATTATTTCAGATCCATAATATAATGAATCAGCAGATCTGTACATTACTCAGTGCTCAACACTGTGTGTGTACTCTTCTTTTTTTTTTTTTAATATTTTATTTATTTGACAGAGATCACAAGCAGGCAGAGAGGCAGGCAGAGAGAAAGAGAGAAGCAGGCTCCCCGCTGAGCAGAGAGCCCGATGCGGGGCTCGATTCCAGGACCTGGGATCATGACCTGAGC
>CM053608.1:64666528-64739156 GCA_028646535.1 Procyon lotor | reverse complement strand
TGGATGAGAAATCAGGCTCAAAATTGCCTTTAGAATTCTCCCAGTCTTGAGACTATCATCCTGTGATTGAATTGGCAGTGTAAGTTTCTGGTGATACAAAGCACTAAGTGGTAATTTTAAAGTGGGTAATTTTTATTCTAAGAACTTATTTGAGAGCTCAGAGTTCCAGACATATAACACAAGAGATAATTTAGAGTGAAAATGCTAGAGTAGGTACTACCAGTACATTGCCTAAAGAACTCAGTGTAGCTGTTGTTCTGAATGAGTGCCTTCAGTTGCACCGCACCTTAACTAGGATGAATTAGCTAAAAAATGTACTCCTGAGTATTGCCTGGGCATTTGAAAAGTGTTGTCTTTAAACATTAGAGTAGATGTTCCTAATAAAACTCTTGTATTTTAATTTTAATAAGTTGTTCTTTTTTATCTATTTTTTTCAGTTATACTGAGAGATAATTGACATATAACACTTTATATGTTTAGGATGTACAACATTATGATTGGTATGTCTGTATATTGTGCAATTAACTTGCTCTTCTTAACAGTACTCAGCGAATCCTTGTATCTACCCTTGGTTAGAGTTTAAAAAACAAAAAAACAAAACAAAAAATGAAATATCGGGTTGGGTAGATAAGATGAATGGATGGGTGGATGGATAGGTAGATAGATTGATTGGTCAGTAGATATTTTTCCTAACTCCCCCTCTGCAACTGAAGGTGACCCATGTAAATGACCCAAAAGCACCAGTTGGTCTGTGGGGCCAGAGGATCTTGGTCACAGCAGTTTTGTGCCCTTCGAGGTTGGTGTTTTATGAATATCTCCCTGCCCATTTTTGTTCTTAATGTCGTTATTAGGATTTAGGTTTTGCAGAATTTATTAATAGCCTCGCATTAAGTTGAGGTTATGCCCTGTAAACACCATGTATTTTTAATTAATGGGCAGTCAGTTCTACAAATCTGCCATACTTGAGCAACTAGAGCTATAGGAAGAAGTTAATTGTGTCATTACAAAATTTCAGAAGTTGCAAGCAAAATTAGTTTAAAAAACCAGGTGGTAAGAATCCATAGGGGGCTAGAGGCTTATATGTACGAAATTACTGTCTAAAAACTGTGTATAGTTCAAATAGAATACAACCAAGCATGAAAGAAAATCATAAAGTTAGGTTCTTTGCATTTGCTTTCTTCTGCCACATTCAAGTTTTAGTGTTAGGAAATGCCTTTGAAAAAGGAAAAGGAAGACGATAAGATAGAGGAAGAAAAAAAAGAGAAGAAAGAGCCTCTGCACCGAGGAAAAACATCAATTGCATCTTGGGAGCTCGGTCTCATAATAAACAAGTTACTAACACTGCTAAGTGTGGTTGATTCTAATATTTCTTGGACCGAGACACTAACATTCTCAATTCCTTACAGTGAGGGATTTTATAGGCATTCCTAGATCTGTCCATTTGAATAGCATGGGAGTTGTTCAGGTCTGGAGTGAGAATATGAGAGAATAAGGGTCAATCTAAAGGGTTGATAGGTGGAAAAGAACACATGTGGGATGTTCTAGGCTTTATATGCTGATTATGGACAGCTGGCAAAGTTCCCTGTTTATCTTTCTGCCAATTACTGAAACATATGAAATTCTATCACAGAAGGTTCATGATTGTGTAAGTTTCATGTTCTTGAGAAACCTTGTCGAGGTTCGGTTGCCGAGAAGGTTTGGAATTCCAAGTAAGGCATTCTGTCTTTAAAAAAAAGGGCGGGGGGCGTGCCTGGGTGGCCCAGTGGGTTGAGGCCTCTGCCTTTGGCTCAGGTCATGGTCTCCGGGTCCTGGGATCGAGCCCTGCATTGGGCTCTCTGCTCAGCGGGGAGCCTGCTTCTGCCTGCCTCTCTGCCTACTTGTGATCTCTTTCTCTCTGTCAAATAAGTAAATAAAATTAAAAAAAAAAACCTACTGGGAATAATTCTGATCACAGTCATTACCTCTGGCATCTGTGATCTGTGGATTTTAAGCATCAAACCATAGGAAAAATTCCTTCCAAATTTGGTAGAGAAGGTGGATAGGGAAGAGGAAAGGAGAGAACTCCGCCAGTTGTTTTGTTTTTTTTCTCAGACTTATTTGGAGGACTGCTAAAAGAGATTTTGTGAATTTACTTCTTTTTGTTGCCTAAATTGCTTTTAAGCCATTTTATAAAGAAATCTACCTGGTTGGTTATTCTCTAAGATTAAACTTGTGGAAAAACTACAATACATTTTTGGGCCTGAAATCCAATCTCTTCTTTCCTCCCAAGCTTATTGTATAAATGAAAATTTTAAGTTACCTAAAGTTATTTAAATCATGGAGGTCATAACATAAAGAGGGACTAGTCCTGGATATAAGAAAAACAGTTATTCTCATTGTATTCTTGAGGTGTCTTCAGGGCTGGATTTGTCTACTACCTAGTTTTTCAAGTAAAGGATTAAAAAGCAACTCATTTCCTTGGGAAGGCTATTCATTGAGTGAATTTTCCTCCATTTGTTGTTCTTTTTTTTTTTTTTTTTTTCAGATAAAGATATGTTTAAATGTATGAACAGATGAGATAAATGTTTGGAGAAGACAAAAGGATTATTAAGATCTCAACGATAGGGGTGCCTGGGTGGCTCAGTCAGTTGAGCTGCTGCCCTTGGCTCGGGTCATGATCCCAGGGTCCTGGGATCGAGTCCCACATTGGGCTCCTTGCTCAGCGGGGAGCATGCTCCCTCCTCTGCCTGCCACTACCCCTATTCGTTCTTTCTCTTCTCTATGAGAAATACATAAATAAAATCTTTTTTAAAAAGATCTCAACAAGAATCTTTGTTCCTTGGACAGCTGCAGAGAAGGACTATGGTTGCTTTCTCAGAGCGTATCTCAGTGGCCCCAGTCACCCTTGCTTGCCCAGCGGTCGCTGAGATGATTAGACACATTGGTGACAGTTTGATTATTTTTCATCAGATTTTCCTACCAGGGTGGTAGAGGATGATGGAGTAGAGAGAGAGAACTTTTAAAAATCACGAACAGTGTTTCAATATTACTTTGTGTTAGGAGGCAGTTCTCTCTAGGTTTTACAGATACCTACACATCTTATAAGCAGGGACAGTCTTCAGGATGTTGGCATAGTAAATAACTGCATAATAGAACCGAGACTCCCTCTAGAGTAAAGGACAGGCTTGCCTACTGTTTGATATAATAAAGATAATGTCTCCCCCCAGAACAAAGGGCCCGTGTATTTCCTGCCCATTGTAAAAGACTCTACTTTCCTAAACTCGGACTTCCCGTCATACAGCGCATTTGTGCACAGGATTATCTGGCCCTCTTCACATAGGTCTCTAGGAATTGAGGTTGGGGGAACTCATGCAAATGCTGATATTGTAGCTACTGTTAGTGATGTGTGTACTAAATTATCCTTTGTGTCTGATGGTTTCTGCCCAGCACCCATGAAACTGACAGGCTAACTTGTTAACTTTTGAGTCTGGTGAAATCTTAGACCCTTGAAGTACTTAATGCTTTGAAATAATAATGATTTGTTAAATAGGATATATTTGAAAAGATTTATTGAAACTTTCGTGTCTAGTTTGTACAACTTTTAAGAAGTTCATTTAGGATATTATTTCCCCTTGTTTTGATAGGGTTTGTTTATAATGTCAGCCCATATATGGAGTATCATCCTGGTGGAGAAGATGAACTAATGAGAGCTGCAGGATCCGATGGCACTGACCTCTTTGATCAGGTAAGTTGGTGAAGGTAATCGTAGTATTACAGGGGAAGAGTTCTCTTAGATTTAAAAGTATGATAGCTGTAGAAAAAAAGAACATGGTTACACCAATTTGACATGTTTTGGCTTGTATTTTGAAATGTAGGAAGATGCTCGTAAGTAACAACTGTTTGTTTAATTTGCCTTTGAATTATTTCACTATATATTTAGAGCTGGTTTCAAATCTGTATCTGGGCATCTATTCTTAAGTGCTTGCTATCTCATCTGCTGGCAGCTGTTTACTCAGTTTTGATTGATTTTGATGATGATGATGATGATGATGATGATTGGGTCATGGGAGTCCGTAATAGAAGAAAGAACAAGACATTTAGCTTCTCTGCGCTTAGTTTTTTCTCCTTTGGGGAATGTTAAATAACTGGCCTGTCTTGCTATATTGAGTCTGCATATCATGTAGAAAGATGATTAATAAATAGAAAATCTATTTTTCCTAGAGTGGTAGCAGAAATTCTGTATGTGTATTTCAAAAGATATTAATATAAGTCATCTTTTCCCTTATATTCCCCTTACATTTACTAAAAATAAACATCAGCTCTTGTACTGTTTAAAAGTTACATAGATAAAACATACATATGTAACATGTATATATATATATGTAACATAGTAACAAGAATATGTTAACTACTATCAACGGACTGAACTGTTATTTTGAAACAATCTTGAGAAGAATAGAAATTTGCCTTTGTCTCACATAAGCTTTATTTTATATTTTAGTGATGATGATCCATGTTGTGGTACTGGGATTTTGCCATTGAGATAGTGAAAATGAGATTGGGTTATTTTTAAAGTTGGCTTCTTTTTTTTTTTTTTTAAAGATTATTTATGAGAGAGAGAGAGAGCATGGTGGGTAAAAGGGCAGAGGGAGAGAATCCTCAAGCCGACTCTGCTGAGCACAGAGCCTGACACAGGGCTTGATCTTATTACCCTGAGATCACGACCTAAGCTGAAACCAAGAATCAGATGCTCAACTGACTGGGTCACCCAAGTGTCCCTAGATGACTCCTGAACAAATAAAATTTGATTTCTGTCCCTCCTACCTTCTTATCTATTTTAGGATTTATTTTTTGACCAGGTTGCCAGAAATACAGTTTGTTTTATACTTACATGTACTCAAGTGCACCTACTTAAATAGCAGAATCTCATTTACTATTAATGTTCATGGGTTGGAGGAAAGTTGTGTTTGGCCATTGGTCATAATAGCATTCTCCTTAGGAGGTTCTTACTGCTGATTTAAGGCAAATTCCCGTTGTCATTTGGTATTTGTAAGCTAAGTAGAAAAGTTTGGGAACATTTGTGTGAAAATTATCTGCCATACTTTTCTCTTATATCTGTTCTGTAACCTAGATTTTACTGGAAATTCTTCTTGTGGAAGAGTATATTCAGCCTCCGGAGGTTACAGAGGTGATCTCAGGGTTGTGAGGTTATATGGACCTTACATAAGTAAACCTTATTTAAGTTTTGGAGAAGTCACAAGCACTGCTATATTGTTATATTCTTTAGCAATTTAAACAGTACGTTAGTTATCAGACTACTGTGTTCCCCTTGGCTTTAACAGGACCAGTGATGTTTATTTAAGACTTTTACTTACCACAGAAGTAGACAATTTCATATTCTGGAAACCGTGGGGAAGGTTTTTGTTTCTTTAAATATTGACTCTTCAGGGCTAGTATTTGAGTTGTACAAAGAATATTAAGTTACTTTTCACTGTCAGATTTCTGTCTCTACTTTGGATCCCACTTCTGACCTCTTGTTTTTATTTCCAAATGCCTGATGGGCAATTTGGTTAACTGTAGACACTTACTGATTTTGCCTACCAATAATATCAACTCATCTTCTTCCCTTTTATTCCTCCTCTGTTTCCCGTTTCTGATAATGGGGACTTGAAGCCACTTGAGTGATCTTTACCTTCCTCATTACGCACCAATATCCAGTCACTGGTGAAATCTCGTGATGCTATCTCTAAACATTAGATCCTTTTCTCTCTTCCCGCAGCCTTAGATGAAGTCATCATCACCTTCTCTGGCTCTGCTGTTTTTATACTGTCCTGATACCTTTGCCTTCAGTACCAATGTAAATAACATGATAGCTGGATGAGTGTTGTTTAAGACAGGCATCTTAGACCTTGTTCTGCAACTCTTCAGATGCTCACCATTGACAGTGGGATAAATTGAAAGGCCTTTGAGACCTTAAAAGACTGTATGAAGGCAAATATTCTCAACATGCATTTTGCTTTGCGCAAACTGAAGTGCTTTGAGCAAATCAGTAGTTCTATGATTAACCTCATACTTTTGCCTCCTTGAGTATCTTCTTCCCTCCTTTATCTGTAAAATTCTACCCAACGCTATAGTCCCAGGGATATTGCTTTACATGTCTTTAGGTGTTCCATAAATATTTGGTAAATGGAATTTTAATTTCTATTAATAAGTGGGTGCCCATTTATAATGATATAGCATGTATTTGCTATTTTAGTATATATTTATTTACTTGGGAGCATCCACAAAGATTCTCCTGTCAGTGTTATTTGACCTGATTGTTTTACCAATGATCTATTATTTTATTGAATAATGTATTAGTTTTCCTTTACCGGTCTTTTACAATTGGATTTCTAGATTATTTCCAGTATTTTGCTAATATAAATAGTGCTATGGTGAATATCCTGGTACTTGCATCTTCGTGTATATGTGAATATTTTAATAAAAAAGCTGCATATTTTTAGGCTTTTAATGTATATTGAGAAGGTGTCCTCCAGAGGGTATTTAAATTTAATTCCCACTGGTGAGTCTGGCAACAAATACTGTCAGTTGTTTTCTCTGAAGTGACCATCTCAGTCTGTTCCTTTTCAAGAAAATATCTGTCAGATAACCACGTCTGAATAACCAGTTTGTTTATCAGTCTTTTTTTTCTTTTTACATATAAACAGACTTCTGAGACAAAAGCTCAGTTCAGTTTGCAAATCAAATAATTACTTCAGTGTTTTTCCTCAAGGTGACAATTTTACTTTGCAGCAGAAATGTTTTTGAGAACTTCTCATTTTGTCACCAAGACCTATACTCAAATGTTGAGATTTAAGAAAATTAATCACTTCTCTACTTCATGAAAGATAGTCTTTTTTTTTTTTTTTTTTTTTTTTTAAGTAAGCTCTGGGGCCCCTGGGTGGCTCAGTGGTTTAAGCCTCTGCCTTCGGCTCAGGTCATGATCTCAGGGTCCTGGGATTGAGCCCCGCATGGGGCTCTCTGCTCAGCAGGGAACCTGCTTCCCTCTCTCTCTCTGCCTGCCTCTCTCCCTGTGATCTCTCTCTCTCTCTCTGTCAAGTAAATAAATAAAATCTTTAAAAAAAAAAAAAAAGTAAGCTCCACATGCAGTGTAGAGCCCAGTGCAGGGCTTGAACTCATGACCCTGAGATCAAGACCTTAGCTGAGATCAAGAGTTAGCCACTCAACTGACTGAGCCATCCAGTCGACATGGCCCCTTCATGAAAAATATTCTTAAATGAACCCGCACCCCCCCCGACCCCTATGTGTATATAATGGTGAAGAATATAAAGATTGAAACTGCTCTCTTGATTTGTGCCAACATGCAAGCAGTTTCACCCACCATTGCTTTTTCCACATCAGTGCAAGCATCAATACCAGCAAAAAAGACAAATACCATCTCGGTATTATCATGAATCCAATTGAGACCTCATGGATATCGGAAAGGGTGTCAAGAACCTCCAGAGATCTGTAGACAACAGTTAGAGAACATTGTTCTAAAGAATCCCAGGGCACCTGGGTGGCTCAGTGGGTTAAAGCCTCTGCCTTCGGCTCAGGTCATGAACTCAGGGTCCTGGGATCAAGCCCCACATCAGGCTCTCTGCTCAGCGGGGAGCCTGCTTCCCTCTCTCTCTGCCTGCCTCTCTGTCTACTTGTGATCTCTCTCCTCTTTGTCAAATAAATAAAATCTTTAAAAAAAAAAAAAAAAGAATCCCTGTGTGTGCTGCCTTCCTGTCGCTCCCTTATTGGCTAATCGAATCTGCTTCTTAATCTTCCAGAGCAGTCAGTGTAAGAATGGTTAGTTTTGCTGTGAATAAAATTAGAGCATCTCATGGACTTAGAGTCATGTTGCTTTTCTTTCATTTATATCCCATACCAGGTTCATCGTTGGGTCAACTACGAGTCCATGCTGAAAGAATGCCTGGTTGGCAGAATGGCCATTAAGCCTGCTGTTCCTAAAGGTAAGCGGTCCCGGTGCTAACCTGGCGGTGATGTGTGACACACATGTACTTTTTTTTTTACTTAGATTTCAACAGAGGTTTAAATAAGTCACAGTGCTGTTCTTATTTTTCACTGGCCTCTTGGTCTAGCCACTATAGAGATTTTACTTTAGTTCTTTAAAATGAAGCAGTGACTTTATCTTAAAATCTTGACATATTTTGAGGAAACACTACTAGTGTGAGGAATGAGCATTATATGGAAGTGAACCAACTTTATTTACTCTTTATATAGTTTTCATTAGTCTTTTATTCTGTTGTTATATAGATTAGCCAGGATATTTCGTTAAGAGTTGACTTTTAGACTAGATTTTTAGAATTTTTCTTTTTGAACATGCAATATATTCACATGACTCAATCAGAAAATATATCAAGTTATACAGTGAAATTTTTCCTCCCAGCTTTGTTTCCCATTTGCCTTGAACCTTCTCCCTCCTTTAGTATGGAAAACCCATGTTCTGATTTTAAGCTACTTTTAAAATACACCGATTTCTTCCCCTTACCTTCTGACCTGACTCTATAATCTGTATGGTGTTGGAGATCACCACTTTACCTCCTACTAAAGTTATTTCAGAAGAGCACACTCTGAAAATTTTAGACATGCAATAGGAATAGCAGAATTGTCTTGTTTAATTCTTTACTCTGGAAGGAATGGTAGTTGTTCCTTTTGAATAACTCCTGACTTTGACACTCAAATTAGAAATAAATTGGCTTGTTTGACCTGAGTCTTCTGTTTTATTAGTTCGGTGAGTTTTAGAATTCAAAGCCTTGCTGCCAGAGGCCCCAATCAGCACTGTGGAAGTAGCACAGGCATACCGAGACTTGAACCCTAGCTCCATGGCCTATTGGCTGTGCTCTCTTTGGGCCAGTTTCTACCTCTGAGCCTCAGTTTCAATCTGTACAGTGATACATAGGGCTAAGAACTAACGTGAGTAAACTTCCTTTCATTGTCACTATAACAGACGCTTAGAAAGGATTCTTTTTCTTCCTATTGTTACAAAACTAAAAGCAGTATGTGTATATACCAAACGCATTCTAGTCTGACCTTTAGTGTGTGGAAATTGGTGTAAGCTCGTTTACTTTTTTTTTTAAGATTTTTTATTTATGTGTAAGAGAGGGAGAGAGATCACGAGTGGGGAGAGGGGTAGAGGGAGAAGCAGACTCCACGTTGAGCAGGGAGCCCTACTTGGGACTTGATCCCAGTACTTTGGGCTCATGACCTGAGCTGAAGGCAGACAATTAACTGACTGAGCCACCCAGGTGCCCAAACCCGTTTCCTTTTGTAAACTAATTCCTTTCTCCTTTTAATTGACTCCTAAATTCACTGATTCACTGCAGCAGGAGACATGATATTAACTAAAGTTTCTAAGTGACTACTGTTACCTCATCCTGATTGTTGTTTATCTCATCTCCATAATCTGGTACTATCTGTCATGTGTTCTTCTGTGTTACCATTCAGGGCAATCAGAAGGTATGGCAAGCTCCTTAGGTTTTTTTAGTCCATAGGAGACATGAAGTTAATAAAAGGACTTTTCTGGTTTCCTTCCTCTTCCCTGGAAATGAAAAACAGATCATCCTCAGAATGCTTCCCCGGATACCACAAACACCATTTAAAATAAGCAGATTAGTTCAAAAGGAAATCTCCAGATATTTCCCCATACAAAAAGGGTAAATAGAAGCAGCAATCCAGGGTGATAAGCTACCTCTGTTTCTCCCCAGCAATGATCTAGATATTAAGAACTTAAGAGCCACACTGGAATTTTAATGGTCACACAGGATGGGAGATCAGACTGTGGATCTGTAAAGACAGAGAGTTGGAACTGAGACCCATAGCTATGGCTTAGACTCTAGAAGGTCTTTATGATCAGTGAAACGGGAAAGCTTAAAAAAAAAAAAAAATCTGTCCAACAACAAAGGAGATGTTAGGTTATCTTGTCTTCCCTGACCTTGTTTATGAGGTCATGGGGTAGAGGAAAGAGAGACTTACTCTGAGAATTTGTAACCACAACCCTGCCTACACAAGAGTTGGGAATTCAAATATGTTCTACCTATGTGGTCTCAGAAACCTCAAACCAAAAAGTAAAATGGCCTCTCATTAGTGGTTTCCCGGGTTGTTTGGCAGAGATATATATGAATTTTTAATGGTGAAACATACTTTCAACCTAAAACCCTCAAATTTGCACAGGTATACAACAGGTAATTATTAGTACACAGTAATAAATTAGACAACATGAGGAAGCGGGGCAGCAGAAACGAGCAGATTTTTACCCCAGGACTTCATTCCTCACATACAGAATAAAAATAATTCATATTAGAAGTATATTTAAAAGACTTCTATTTAAAAGAATGTATTAGTAACAAGTAATAAGCAAGATTAAAAATAATCATGTTGAATTAAAAAAATAAAAATAAATAGAACTTCTAGAAATGAAAAATAGAGCTGGTGAAAACTCCATAGCACAAATAGCCGAAGAATTTAGACATAGCAGAAGAGCCCAGTGACTGCAAGATTGAGCAGCAGAAATTATATGGAGTGTGTCACAGAGAAACAAAAGCGTAGAAAAATAGTCACGAGACGTGGGGGATCTGACACGTGTAAACAGATTTCCGGTAGTGAGTGGTAGTGAGAAGGAGGACATCTGAAGGGAGAATGGCTAAGAATTTTCCAGAAGTTATGTCATAAACCCTCAAATTCAGCCAGTTCAGCAATTCTAAACAAGGTGAATAAAAAGAAATCCGTGCACAGACTCTTTGTAGTAAAACTGCAGAACACTAAAGACAATAAGATAGGGAAACAGCCACAAGAGACAGATGTTCCAACAAACCAGTGCCTGCTGAATTGACAACTAACTTGTGTAATCTATTAGCGGTTACAGCTTATTTACCAGAACAACAGTAGAAGCCAGAAAACAATAGAACGGTTTCTTAATGCTGAAAGAAAATAATTGGCAACTTAAAATCATTCAGTAACAATGAGGATGAAATACAGATAGTTAAGACAAGGAAGAAAAATAAAACAACCGGGAAACCAAAATCAGGAGGATTTGAGGGGTCTAGGAAACAGGCTTTGTAATTAAATCCTAATCATAAAGAAGTGTCACCGTAATGAATGTTCTCTCTCCTCCTCCTTCTCCTCCCCCTGGCTCAGGGGAGTACAAGCACATTTCTTACCCAGAATGGGATACAGAGTCAGATATTATGTATTCATAAATTAACTTTCCTTTTTAACACTGTCCCCATCCCTGATATCGATTCTGAGTACTCTTTCTGTACATAGAGTACAGAAAAAGTTTCATAGACACTAACATGGGTTCAAATCGCATCTCTGCCACTCACAAGCTGTTATGTTCTTTGGCATCATTGAACAGGTCTGAGAGGTCTTCCTTAGCAGTAAAATGCGGTTTAAGAATGAAACATCCTCCTGTCATTGTGAGGCTTCAGGGAAGTCATGTTTGCTGAGCACCTAGCACAGAAGCTGCTGACCCATACACGGTGGAGATAGTTAGTGGTTGCTGCTGTCCTAACTCCCTTCACCCCTCTACTCCTGCAGGACTGAGGCTGCTCCTTTTCTATTCCTTCGTGTATCCTTACAATTATTAGACATTAACTAGCATGGACTGGTGCGTTTCACCTGAAAGAAGGTTCTATTTCTGTGAAAACGGAAGTGTTATCATTCCTCTTGCCATGGCATGTGAGAGGAGGGCTGTGAATCTGGGATTTGCTATAAAGCCTTTTGGAGTATCCATGTTTTGCTAGGGTGAGGCCAGTAGTGGGTAATGATGAGACAGCTTGCAAAGCATTAGGGAGCAAAGACAAGAATTTCACCAGTCAGAAAGGTGTTGACTGCTAGTAAGGGGATTGGGTTTTTTTTTTTATAGTTGAGACGTAAGATCTAACAAGACACAATTTGAACTCCAGGCTAGCCCGCAAGAGTAGAGCACGTGAAAAGGGACAGAGTAACTAAAGAGAAAGATCTGATGTGTCCAAAATAAGGAATGTTCATGATAATTAAGGTGAAGTACCATTTTAACGTAAGTACCACTTGTACCCTTGGGCAGGGACTGATCATTGAACTCAGCTGACCTTATTGACAGAAACTACTAGAATGGTGTACTGTATGGTGACTAACCTAACACAATAGTAAGGAAAAAAAATAAAGTAGTAATTAGAATTAACACTAAAAAAAGCATTTCCATTAAAAAAAAAAAAAAAGAAACCACTAGAATGGGATAATTGTAGTTATCCAAACTGGGGCAGTTCTGAGTATGCAAGGAGGCTCTGTTAGTAATTATGCTGGGGTGATGGGATAAACTGGCGACTCTGGCAAACCAGAGCATGTGTTCATTCTGCAGTTAGAACTTCTAGATGAGATGGGGACAGAGGTTGAAAACAGATGAAGTAGGAATAGAGAATGAAACCAGGGATGAGATGGGAACAGTAGCTGAAAAGAAACCATTGCCAGCCTGAGGATTTGTGGGGGGAGATGAGGCGACAGGGGCTACACCGAAGAGGAATTTTATGCATCCGCTTCTTTCAATACAAGATTCTTGGCACCCTCTTTTAGGTAGGTGGCCTGCCAGACCCCAAAGCAAGAGGATCCAAAATCCAGGCATTTTATGGGCATCCCTACAGTCGGGCAATTCTGGAAGGATAATTTTCAATTTATCTGGTGGTTTCTAGTGTGGCAGTGGCAAAATGCATGGGTGTCTAGGAAGAAAACAGGAGCTTAACTGCATAGAATATAAAATATAATACTAGTGGGGGTGCCTAGGTGGCTCAGTCGGTTAAGTGTCCGCCTTCAGCTCAGGTCATGATCCCAATGTGCTGGGATTGAGTTCCACTTTGGGCTCCTTCCTCCTTCCTCTGCTTCTGCCTCCCTCTCTCTCTCATGAATAAATAAATAAAATCTTTAAAAAAAAAAAAAAACAACCAAAACAATACTAGTGTATCCTTATCAAGCAAATAATCAGTGCTTTTTAAAATAATCCTTTGTTTAAAAAGTATTATGGTTTGTATTTTGCTTTAGAAAGATATCAATAATGAATAAAAGGAGAAACTTTGCTTTAAAAGGTAAAGCTTCAGTTCTTGATTACTTATTTATGTGGAACATTTCATTCTCTGGCAAAGATGAAAAATGTTCTTGCTTTTTGCCCTTATTTTAATCCTTTGCTGCCATTATTATAGGCTCATACAACCTGTGGCTAGCGAGTGCTAGAATATGCCTCCTTCAAATATAGGTGCGTTACAAGTGTAAATATTGCATTTCAAGACTTAGTTGGAAAAAAATGAATGTAAAATGTCTCATAAATTTTACATTGATTGCATGTTGAAATGATAATGTTCTGGATATATTGTGTTAAGCAAAAATATATTATTAAAATTAATTTAACCTGTTCTTTTTTATTTTGTTAATGGTTATTTGAAAAATTAAAATTATGCTTGTGGTTTGCATTATATTTCTTTTGGACAGCACTGTTCTAGACCATAAATATACTTTAAAAAATTTTAACGGAAGTCATATTTTAAAAGTAGTCACATTTTCCAGTGGCATAGTGCAGTGTCAGAAATGTTTCTTCTTAATTTTGCACTGCTTTATCATGGTTTCTAATACTTTATGTTTTTCATTTTTACACCCACTCACTCAAGCAGTTACTGACAATAAAGCACTTGGTACCATAGGATCAGTAGACTACTTAGAGATGAAAGAGGATTTAGAAGCTGTTCTAACATCTTCACTTTAAAAGCGAAGATACTATATGTTAATTAATTGGAATTTTTCCTCCTCCCATTTCCGCCCTTTCTTTTTAACTAATTGAAATTTCAATAAAAACTTGAAACAAAAAAATTTTTTAATTTATTTAATTTAATTAAATAAATACATACATAAAAATAAAAGTGAAGATACTGAGGTTTATATGTATATGTACCTTACTTAAAGGCTATAGTTAATTCAGTTGGAGAATCCTGCCATTTAAAGAACCCATGGATGCTTCCTTTTGTAAGGCAAAGAATCACCTCATTAAAGTTACCCACTTCTGCATTTATATTTATGTTTATGTTTATATTTATATTTATATATGCCAGAATCCACAGGGGTTGATTTTGCTCCTCAAGGGAGCAATGTCTGGAGACATTTTGGTGGTTACAACTAAACTAGGTGTTACTTGCATTCTAGTGGGTGGAGGAGAGTACAGTGGTGCCCCCGAATACCCTACAGTGCGCAGCGTAGACCCTCACAGCAGAGAATTATCCAGCCCCAAATCCAGCCCAGACAAACCAAAAAAAAAAAAAAAGAAAAAAATCCAACCCGGAATTATCCAACACAATAATACACAGGATAGACCCCCACAATAGAGAATTAATACAGCCCCAAATTATCCAACCCCAGATCCAGAGGGTTTCTGAAATAAGAAGAGAAGATGAGGTTTGTAGCTGCGTGATAAATGTAAAACATTCAGGTATAAATGCTCAGCATTTGTCTTCCTAGATGCTTTTCTTTAGGGCCTTGTGACAAATGCCTGCATGTTTTCAAAACATAGCTAAAATATTACCTCCTCGATGGAGTCCTTCTTCCAAGTAGAGTTCCTCTCCTCTGTGCTTCTATACCTGACCTTCTACATATGTCTTTTAAAGCATTATCGTATTGTATGTGTTCAAAAGAACATATCAACATGTTGTTTTTAATTCTGTTGATTTAATTTATTTGAATAAATAATGTATTCACATGATTCAGGTATGAGTGGTGCCCTTGTCATACCTCTGTTTCCCATCTACTTGTTTCCCCTCCCATACACACCCAAAGGTAACCACATTACTACCTTCGTTATGAATCTTTCCAATTTTATGGATAATTTTAGTAATTCAGTAAGCAGACTGAATATATTTATATTTTCCTAACTTTTTATTAAAATGGTTTTATATTATACCAGTATCTCTGTTAAGATGATGATCAACAAATATTTATCAAAAGAATGAGCATACTGGTAATTTTTTATTACCAGTTACTAACAATTTTTCTTTCTTATCCCGGAGGGGTCCTCTATGGCTCCACTCAACAGACGTAAACTAGATTGGGGTCACAGTTAAAAATTCTCATCCATCCTCTTATCAGAAAAGAATAGAGTACATCTATAAATTGCAGTGTTAGTTTTCAAAGTGACTCTGATCTGTCCAGAAAGTAGAGATTCTTACCAGATTAATGTAGTTTAACCAAAATTGTGAGAAGATACAAATTTTTTTGGTCATGGAGCCAGCTAAATGATGGAATTAATTATCTAGACAGAATATCAGATTTCTTGTCAGTTTCATGTGATTGCGATGATTCAGATGTAAGTATGCTTAATAATAGAAAATAGTCTCTTATTTCTGTGTCAGTTTTTTAAAAGAGTTGCAAGAGACTCTTAGAGTTTTTAAACATAATTTAGATTGTTTAAGTAGAAGATTTCTTCCTACTCATACTTTTTCTTTGTATATAAAAAAAAAGACTCGGGAAAAAAATTACCTATTTAGTGGGATCCAGAAAGTTCCGACAGGTTCAATCAATTCATATAGGCAGAAAGTAAGTCATATGAAATAAATATTCATTTTCCCGTAGAAACAAATTATCTGGGGCAATTTTTCAAAATCTGTGACCCTATTAGATTAAAAACAAATTGTTTTGCTTGATAAATGAGATTCCTCAAACTGCCAACTATGTGGTGCACGGAAAATAGATTTAATTTACTTATATCTGTGAATTTGTTGTTTGTTCCAAGATAAAACAATCACAACTACAGTAGGAAAGACCGATGAAACCCACTGATGAAAGTAAGTGATTAAGCAGGGACATCAGTGATCCCTTGCGGACTGTAATGACTAGCTTTTTACTTGGCACTTGATAAACAAAGCTCATTTTGAGGTATAATTTAAATGATTTTTAGGGCTTTTGTCTAAGAAGTGTTAACACTAGCAATGGCATAGTAAGAAATATGATGCTGAGTTTCAGAAGATGAAGTCCAATCTTGGCTTTGTTGCTAAAGAGCTTTGGATTTCATTCAAGTCCTTTACCTCTGGTTTTCAGTCTAAAATGAGGGGATCAGATGGTAATCTGCTGTATGTTGTTAAGGATCCCTTTCAGCTATGAAATTATTTCAGTAAAATAAGGAAAATAAAAACAGTAGTCATCTGGCCTCCTAAATCATGATTATTTTATGGTAGTTGGGTGAAATGGAGGTAATTGCAGGATCTCTGGTTGACTGAAAATCAGAACATAAAAAAATTGAAAGCTTTCATTTAAGTAGTTGAGTTTCTTTTTCTATAAAACAAGTTCACCTTAACAATTGATATCTGTCAGTTTACTGTTTGAATATTTTGTTGGCTTGTCATTTTTTTTTTTTTTTTTAGCTCTGTTAACTTGCTGAGGGTTTTATTTTGACCATATGGTGTGGCACTTGTGGTGATCAAAATACAATATAGATTTGTGAATTGGCTGCCATCCTGAAAGAAAATACCATTAAATTGTAGTGCATTGTATATGCAACTGAAATCTTATATTTTTTTTATCATTTTGCCATTTAAATTTGAAGTAACAATAATCATTTTAAGTACTGACCTAGATAAGAAAGATAATAAGGTGTCTTTCTTTGGGTTGTTAACATGTATGCTTTATTTATAAAGTATAATGTAATAAATTCTGGATAATTTTGACTACTTTAGAGTGTGATAACCTGGGCAAAACTTGTTTTTTTTATATGCTTTCTAAAGAAATTAACCAAGATACTAGGGGAAAAAAATGTTCAAAGAAGTAGAAAATAGCTCAGTTAAGTGGGAGATAAACACCTGAAGAAGAAATGGCCTGCTAATTTTCAGAGAGGAAGCTTCCTCATTTCAAACGTAGGTCATCTATTTGTGAGCTTTGTTTTTCCTCTTCAGACCTTGAAAGAAAACACTTCAAAAACAGGGCTGTTATCTTCAAATATAATATTAACTGATATTGATGTTATACTATTCTTACCTGGCTTTTTTCCCCCTAAATCATTGTACAGACTATCGTGAAGAAAAGAAAATCTTAAATGGTAAGTCATATATGTTTGTGGTAAAAAATGGATCACATTCACATGAGTCATGTTTACATACAAAATTGCTTTACAGAATTATTTGGGGTAGTATTTAGATTTTTTTTTTTTTTAATACAAAAGATGTCTTCACTTGCCTAACTGAGAGGATTTGGCAGAACATTTTTGATCCCTTATTCCAGCCAGTACTCCTAGCGTAGCACTGGCTGCATTCAATGAAGGGCCGATCTTATGTTTCATCTGATTGACTCTTGTGATACTAGGCATACAGGCTTCACTTAAAGACCGATGATGGACTGGGCATTTCCATTCCCACCACATATGGCTTCCAGAACCTTTACTTTCCTATTGCCTTCCTCTGCACTGCATTTAACATAGACCTCAGTTCAAGGTGGTCTTGAGAATGGAATATTAACACTCCACAAGTGATCTGGCCAGCACAGTTACGTATTATGATCTGGGATTCTCTGAGATTGTAATATTTATATTTGTTAGTCGCTTCTCATATTTGGCTCATTTAAGTATGTGGTTAAGTCTGTGTATTTGCAGATGTGATGTCTGCCTGCAATGTCATTATTCAAACAGCTGTTTTAAATCCTGAATGAGATAAACTGCTATAGTATTCCACAAGAGACCTGGTCCCTTCAAATTAACATCAGTCATGAAGCAGCACTTTTGGAGAGGAAAATGTTCATTTAGTCCACCTCACTTTAACTATTTTGCTCCATCCCACAGTCACCACAGATTCCTTCAGCTTTTCTAGTAGGATATTATATATATAAGATATTTTGTTTTGCTTGGTAATGTTGGAATCAAGACACATTCCACAGTCTATGACATTATTCTGTTCTAAAAAGTTGTATTTGTATGACACCGTACAGGTTTTTAGAAGACGTGGAAATTGGCTCATTTGCTCTCTCATGAGATTGCAGGGCAGATTTCTTTACTAGTTTGAATTTAAGGAAGCAGAAATGGTGGTTTTTGTAAGGTTACAGTGCTGACACCTTAAATCCAGATTTCTTGGTCCTAATCAGACCTTAATAAGATCAAAATTGACTAACAATCTATGAATCCTGTTAATGGCTTTTTCTTATACAAATTGTTAGATTATGATACATTTGTATAAGGCCTCCAAAAGATAAATGACATTAATCTCTTAGTAAATATCTTTCCAGTGATTTTCAAATAACTTAGTAAGTTTATCTTTTCTTATTTTTTGTCATTTTAGACAAAAATACATTTTAATTATTATAGTCCTGTTGTTATACTTTCAGTTTCCTAGTAAAGCATTCTTTAGGGTTCACCACTAGTTAGTTTATAACTTTGGCTTTGTTATGTCAAATCTCTGAGACTTCCTTTGTTTATCTGAAAGTTAATTGTGTTCTGTAGAGTTACATAGGAAGAGATGGAAACTGAGTAAGGCCTGAGCTCAGGACTCATGATCAGCCTCATCCCCCCAAATTTGGTTGTTTGATATCCTGTGCTTGCATTCAAGGTGGGTTTAAACGGAAGCCTCCTGGCCAGAAAGAATCTTGGAAACCTCTAAACTTGCCCGTCTGAAAGGTGCCTCCCCTCTCTGACCTCTCTCTCATTACCGTGACATCTAATGTGAGAATTCTAAGACTCACTAGAGACTAAGCATAAAATTTGTTTTCCTGCTTTGTTTTCCTCCTGAGTTTGAGGAATAGAAATGTAATTGATACAGGGATTTTCAAAAGTGTTTTAGCAGCAGTCCTCCTTATTTCCAAACTAAACCTTGCAGGTAACAATGCACTCCAGTCGTGGGAGAGAAATACTTAGTGCTTCCAGAATTTCCAGAGTTCTTCCACATCTCAGAGTTTTCACTTGAAAACCACAGTTTTAGTGGGCTTTTAAAATGCCATGTTGACACATGCCCACAAGAATGAGTAAGATGGGAAAAGGACAACACCTTGTGTCATTGAAGTTGTGGAGCATCTGGAACTCGCAGACACTTCTGGTCACAAGTGTCAGTTGGTACAACCACTTCGGAAAAGTGTTTAGCAGCATCTTCTGAAGCTGAACATACATATACCTTATAAACTTATAAGAAATGTGGATATACGTTCTTTAAGAATGTATGTGTACATTTACAAGAATGTTTGACAGTGCTATTTGTGTCTAATAGCCAAAAAGTGGAAACAGCCCAAATGTCCATCAACAGGAGAGAATGTGTAAATTCTGTATATTTATACAATGTAGTAATATTTAGTAATAAAAAGGATAAAATCTTTTTATGGGTAAATGATTTACCCATAAATCATAGGTTTTATGGGTAAAATCTCAGAAACCTCAAGGTTTGACTTATTGCTTACTATCAATCATGCTTATTTAATGTAAGGCCTATAATGCAGGACAAAATAAGCCAGACCAAAAGAGAAAATATCATACGATTACACTTTTATAAAGGTCAAATATAGACAAAAACTAATGATGCTACTAGAAGTCAGAATAATGGGTACTTGGAGGAGGGGTGGTGATTGGAAGGGGGCATAGGATGGGTGTGTGTAACACACTACAAGGGTGTGTGTTACTTTATGAAGATTCATTACATAGTACATCATAGTACATGATTTGTGTCCTTTTATGATGTTTTTAATACCTTTACTAAAAAGAAAAATGCTTTCTAGATGAACTGTAGCTGTTTTGTTTTTCTTTGTGAAGGCATGCTTCCCAAGAGCCAAGTGGCAGATACGCTTGCCAAAGAAGGTCCTAGTTTTCCAAGGTATGCATTCTTATTATGCTTTTTTAAAACTAAATCAGTTCTATACCAAAACATACACATTAAAAAAAAATAAACAGCTCTGACTTTGAGTTATTGCCTACTATATTAATCATGCTTCTTTGACAGAAGAACTATAGTGTCTCATTTATCAGGCATTGTTGGAGAATGAGCTATTTTCTGTGAATGTGAATTTTTAGTATGACTGAAGTTTGATCCAATTTAAAGACTGTTGTGTTTAAATCTTTGTGTTTAAAAAATTGTAAACTTAAAAAACTTAAAAATATTTTTAACTTTAAAAACTGTTCAAAAATATTTTTTTCTGATTATAAAGGATACATTCATGGTAGAAAACTTGAAAAATAGAAATACAAAAAAGCAAGTATTTAGTCAGTCTTATTCTATCAACTCTGGATATATACTTACTATTTAGTTTATTCTACCCACTTTGATTCATGTAACACCTATTTCCATGTTACTCCATTTTGATAATACTGGCATTGAAATGTATTCTGTGAGCAATTTCCTATATCGTTAAATATTCTGCAAAAACATTTTTTGTCTGCCATCATATGACCACACCATAATTTACTCAATTACTGTATTCTGATTTTAAAATGTACTGCACAGCAACTATCTTAGCAAATTATTGGATCCATACGTATGTTTGTTAATGTTAATGTTAACATTTCAGATGCCTTCAGGGTTCTGAGTATTCTCTGTGATTTTTTTCTCTTTCTGCCTTTCTCTCTACCGCCAGTCTATGACATCAGCATCCCGCTATATTTGTTAAATCTATTAAAGTATTTCATACACAATTTTAACTTAAGGGCATAAGGAAATCTTATGTGTCATTGAAGTTGTGGAAACCTTATGGTTTCCATAAGGAAACCTTATGCCCTTATAAAACCTGTTTGTTTACCTGTGGGTGTCCTTATGTACGTAGTAAGTGCAAAAACAGTATCGGTTTGATGAACCGCTATTACAAAACAGAAGACTTAGTTTTACCTTAAGTTTTACTGCTGAACCATTAAAAGACCTTGATGAATTAATATCTTGAATAGTAGTATATCTGTAACAGGGAGGGAGTGAAGGTAATAAGTATGTAGATTTTGTCATGCCTCTTAAGAAAATGTTTTGTTATTGTTCTGATAAAAGATTTTAGTAGAACTTGTAACTTTTCTACAAAGTATCTTGTCAAGGATGTTGTTTGTTTTAATCCAAGTTGGAATATGTGTTAGTATAGGGATTTTAAATTCAGAAATAATTCCACTTATATAATGGTAAGGACCCCCCCCCCATTAGTTAGGAAAAAGCTTACCTATAGAAATATATTTCTCACGGTAGATTTTAAGCCATATATTTAAAAATCACTTAACTTATGTTAAGTCATATTGTATATTTTTAAACCATATATATTTTTAAGTCATATATTTAATGATTTAATATATTTAGTACACGATTGTCAATGTAATTATTCATTCTTTTAATATTTCACAGCTATGACTGGTTCCAGACAGACTCTTTAGTCACCATTGTCATATATACTAAACAGAAGGTAAACTTTAAAATCAGAAAAAAAAGTAAATGCTCAATAAATGTTAGCTATTTTCTATGTACTCTTTTATTAATTTTTTAACTCACAGAAACTCCACGGGGTAGATTAAATAGTTTATCCAACATCACACAGTGAGAGGCAGGTCTGGCATTTTGAACCCAGGCAGGCTGCCTCCAGAGTATATACTCTTAACAACCATGCTGTAGCCTCTTTAAAAAAGCTAGGTTAAGAAATATATCCTCTGTGTATGTGTGTGTGTGTGTGTGCGTGCGTGCATGTGTGTGTGTGTGTGCGTGTGCGTGTGCATGTGTGTGTGTTTTAAGCATGGATAACAAAAATGGGAATCGCAGTTAACTTTATTGTAAGAACTAATTTCCTGCACATAAATTGGGAATTTGAGAATATAGTAGAGACTGTATTACTGTGGCTTAGTAAGCTTAAACCACTAATGGGATTCAAATGCCCTCTTGAAACTAAAATTAAGGAGACAATTGATTTACTAAGTACTTATTGAACTCCTACTTTATTTGCAACACTATTTAAGAATTCAGGGATCTAATGATGAGCCAGATATGTAGATACTTGGCTTTCCTGGAACTTATTAGTCTGTCTGGGAAATCAGATAAGTACACAGACAGTGTATAACTTCTCCAAACAGATCCTTCAGCAATTGGCAAGGTTCCCACACTTGAGGAACCATGTAAATTTAAAGACAAGTTCTGGCAGCTAGGAATTTCTGAGACTGCGTGTTACGTCTGTATTAGCAGAACCACATATGAGCTGTGATTTCCCCGAGTGTTGGCAGCACAGAATGACCAGGCTCTCTGCCTGATACAGCCCAGAGGGCCAGAAGCACCACTTGAACCCCTTCCACTCCCTCTCATTATTGTCTCCTCCTCATTGCGCAGTCCAATACCAAGAGGGCACAGCCTAGGCAGGTTGGGGTCTACTTCTGTTGGTGGTATCAGTGAGGCATAGGGGATGAATGAGGGAAGGGGGGAAGATTTTTTTTTAGGGGGAAGATTTCTATGTGGAATAATGTGTTCGGTGTATGGTATAAATGATAGGTACCAAAATAACTTGGACAGAGGCTATGTAGAAACTGGAGATACCTAAAACTTTGTTAGTGAATTTTTCTTATAACCTGAAGCCAGAGGTTGTGTTATTGCCCAGCATCGTGTAATAGTAGAAAGATTAAAATAAACATACATATCTTGATTGCTGGTCTGATTCTAATTTTTTCCAAATTATTTACTTAACAGATATTTATTGAGCACCTACTAGGTACTAAACAATATTCTAGACAGCTCCATACATTTAGAGCTAGAGGTAGATATTAAGCAGAGACAAATTTATAATTAAAATTGCACTGTGTGTTTTGAAGGAGAACTGGGTTGTGTGAGAAAGAAACAGATGTAACCCCTACTCATTGTGTGGATTCTGGAAAGACGGGCTGTATGAACATCTGTGGGACTTAAAAGTGTAATTGTAGAAATTTAGGGGAGATTTTACTTTTTAATCTTTATCTTTTTGCTTTCTCTTTCAGGATATTAATTTAGACTCAATAATAGTTGATCATCAGGATAATTCCTTTAGAGCAGAAATAATTATCAAGGATTATTCATATATTATACATATTGGTAAGTATATTAGTAGAAACAACTCCAGTTTCCTTTAATTTTGGCAATAACTCGGTTTGCAGTCTGGATAGCTATAATATTTTATCTAATATTGTCAATTGGTTTGTCATTTTTGATCAATTTCTACTGTGTTTTCTTTATACTAATGGTAGGGCTAGGAAATGGCAGCATGACCTCATTTTTCCCAAGTTTAAATAATTGGATGCAATCAAAATCAATCATAATATGAAATATTTGTTGCCCTGGCTTTGTTAAGTGTCTTTTACCTGACAGCTACAGACAGATCTCTGGAGGCCTGTCACGAGCTCCTACCGAGCAGCCATCGCCTAGTGCTAATTCCGTGGGCCTGTGTTTTGCCTGCTCTGTCATGGGAACTCCGAGGCTGCAGCAGAGACTATAAGGTTGTATTGTATTCCTCAGCCTCCTGTTCCTTCATTACCAGAGATCAACCATATCGTCACTTCTGTCTACTTTGAGAAATTATAGATCAGAAAAAAGAAACTAGGACCAAAATCTGGAATCAGAAGTACCAGATTCTTAATCCACTTTTCACCCAAATCACTTTAGGATTTCACCCTTTTCTTCTCTAATGAAGGTGATGTTATTCTAGTTAGAAGGTAGAAATGAAGCAAATAAAAACAACAACAATAACAAGAAAATTATGTGTTAAACAAGTGTTCTTATATCATTTACTTTTGCAAAACAGAGACTCATGGCCCAGACATTAGCTGACTCAGGATTCTGTTCGCTGCTTTACTGTATTAATGAAGTACCTTTTGTCTTGAATTTGATCAGAGTTGATAAATGTTTTTTCTTTCCTATTTTCTTCATTCAGTAGATTAATCAAACTGGAACCTTAAACTTTTCTTCTAGAAATAATAACTTATCCTATTATTAGCATAATAATATGCTAATTGTTAGCATATTAATTTTTCTTAGCATAAGATCTAATGCATAGGGAGGGTTGCCTAGGTGGCTCCATCGGTTAAATGTCTGATCTGACTTCAGCTCAGGTCATGATCTCAGGGTCCTGGGATCGAGCCCTGAATCTGGCTCTTCACTCTTTAGGGGGGTCTGCTTCCTGCTTTCCTGCTGCCCCTCCCCATGCCTATGCCCCCCCATAAATAAATAAATAGATAGACAGACAGGTAGATAGATAGACGGACAAACTTAAAAGAAAATAAAAGATCTAACATATATTGCCTCTTAAGGGAGAGTTTTAACCAAAAACTCAGATGTCTAGAAAGTATATGTTACTCATTAGCACTGCATGATTTTTCTTTAAGTAAAACCTCTGTGCCACCATCTACTATGTTTCAAATACTTTATGGCTAATTTTGTTCGCACTATAGCTAAAAATATGTAACACACAATACAAAAATATGAGACTCTTGATGCTGGATCGGAAGGACTAAAATCATGCAGAATTATAATTTTCAGAGAACCATATTAACATAGTGAAGTTTAGAGCAGGTGTCTATAAAAATAATTCTTTCACCTCTCTCCCCCTTCTGGAATGCACTTTCCATAAGGCAGTGGTTTTTCTCGTTCATTAACTATTGTATCGATAATGCCTAGAAGGTACCACATAAGATACTCAATAATTTTCTTTCAAAAACCGAACACATAGTCAACCTTAGAGAACAATAAGAAAGAGAAAATAGAGGCACACCCAAGCCTGGCCTGTACGCATATCTACTTTTGCGCACCCTAGAGCATGCGCACTGCAGGGGCTGTGTCCCTACCTGTCCTGCTCTCTTCTTGGTTTCAGGTTTGTCAGTCTGGGACCATCTTTGGACTAGAGTGATTACCCACTTATGGGCAATTGGGTGTTTGCTCTTTAATGAGAGAAACTGAAAAGTTGAAAACTGTATGTCTTTATATTCAAATAGTTTGTCATTTTGGTTGTGTACAGTTTCTTTCTCCTGGCTGTCGGAATATGTTTTACTTATCTGGAGAGATTTGAAATAGTACATAGTGCATGTAAGAACTGCTTAGATTATCTTACATGATGTTCATAGACTCTGTGAATTGAAGTTGGATTTTAACTAAACCTATTTTTCTTTCCTAGGGCTATGTCATGAAATTGAGGAAGATTTTTTGGGTAAGCTACCAAAAAATAATTATGTGTATATATACACATACATATATACATACCTACATAGGAAGAGAGAGAAAGAGAAAATCAGCATTTGTCTTATTTTTCATATGTGTATTTACATATTACAAAACAAAAATATGACATTTTCTTTATAAACAAATATATTAATTTTTTATTAATTTTTTTATAAGTTTTTCTTCTGCTGGTTTTAGGATTTTTCTCCATTTTTTTGTTTTTCCATGTTCCTTTCATCTTTTTACCCTTCCTTTTTCTCTCCTTGGAAGAAAATTCTTGTCTTCTTTCCATTCTTCCTTCCTTCCTTATCTCTGCTCTCCTCCTGACATGCAGTATGTAGAAATATACTAGACCAGACAAATTTTTCTTAGGTATATAAATATAAATGTGTAATGTTGACAGAGCATATTAAATTATAATATTGCTGCATATAAAAATACAGTGTGGATTTCACAAAGCTGTATAGCAGCAGAAGATTCATAGAATGGTGGTTTCTTTTTTTTTTTTTGTCTTTGTTTTTAGCTCTATTGATGTGTAATTGATGAAATTGTAATATATTTAATTGCATGATGATTTGATGTTTATACATTGTAAAAAGATTCCCACGATCGAGGTAACATGTCCGTCACCTCACATATTTACTTTTTTGAACACTGTCTTAGCAAATTGGAATTATACAATATCATTAATAGTTACCGTGGTTATACATTAGATCCTCAGACCTTATTTATGTCTTAACTGAAAGTTTGTACCCTTTTGTCATCCTCTCCCCATCCCTAACCCCACCCCCCGCCGCCCACTGCCCCAGCAATGGCAACCATCATTCTATTCTCTTTTTAATGAGTACTTGACTTTTTTTTTTCTTTGATTCTACATATGAGTGATACAGAGATGCAGTATTATCTTCTCTGTCTGGCTTATTTCATTTAGCATAATGCCTCCAGGTTCATATGTTACAAATGGAAGGATTTCTTTCTTCCTGTTTTTTTTTAAGGCTGAATTATATTTCATTATATAGATACATAGAGATATGTAGACACATGTATGTGTAAATATATATACTTAAAAAATATATATATGTATATATAATTTCTTGTTTCAAAGTACTGTCAGAATACCTTATACTGGTTCTGTGCTTTCTCCTTCCTATATACAGAGCAAGCTCTGTAAATCGTATAAAGTCAAGGACCATATTTCTATATTTGTTAAGCTTCAAATCAGTGCTTATTAAAATGAATGTATTTGATTAATCTATCTTAAAAAGTTATTGTTAAATTGCTGTTGAATTATGTGTTTACCTTGAGGAAGAACAGATTGTTTCTAAAGACAAACTGAAATATACTTTAGGTCCTTAAAAGCATATTCAATTTATAAAATTTAACCAGTATATAAAAGTCTGTATTTTGTTACATTATACGCATATATTCCGAACTCAGTCAAAAATTAAAAGATATCCTAGGGTCCCTGGGTGGCTCAGTTGGTTAAGCAACTGCCTTCAGCTCAGGTCATGATCCTGGAGTCCCGGGATCGAGTCCCACATCAGGCTCCTTGCTCCGCGGGGAGCCTGCTTCTCCCTCTGACCTCTCCCTCTCTCTCTCTCTTCTTCAAATAAATAAAATAAAAATAAATCTTTAAAAAAAAAAAAAAAATTAAAAGATATCCTAAAAGGCCTTTAATTATTTAAGATACTATGTGCTTAGTAATGATTCATGAAGCTTTTTCTTTTGTTTATTTGGTTCAGAATTTAACTACTGAATTTATTCATAAGAACTCCGCAGTACCCAATTAAGAAATGGAAGAGTATAAATTAAATTCGCTTTTATAGGTCCACTCAGTGACTAATTTGTATATGTCAGCCCATTCCTTTTTTTTTTTTTCTCTAAAGCTATGTGTTAAGTATTTGCCATGCCATATTTGGGCTTGTATGAAAACTAGCAGTACCTATTAGTTTGGCCCTTGATAAATTAGTTTGAAAAAAGTTAATTTGATTCATAAAATAAAATAAGCTGGACTTAATATCATTTAAGGCATAAACAGTTTTGACAAATATGTATACAAAGTTTTACTAATGATCCGTTATTCGTATTAGATCAGGACATTTGTATTGTTTGAGGAAGATTGGTTTTAAAGTAATGTGTTATATTTAGTTTCAGTGAATACACATGGAATTTATCTTCTTTTTAGTGCGAGTTGTTGAGAATGTGGGAAAAATAGAGATTGTCCTAAAGAAAAAAGAGACTACTTCTTGGAAGCATCTTGGCCACTCCCTAGAGAATCATAATTCACTTATTCCAAAGAAAGATACAGGTATGCTGCACTATTATTTTGAGTCCTGTGTTGATGAAATTGTGTCAGTGGTGCAATTGTACCAGAGTTTGGAAGGCTATTTTGGGAGGAGCCAAAGGGTCCTTGTGTCTCCCTGTAAGAACTTGTAAAAGGACATTGTATCTGTTTTCCTCCTTTTTTTAAATTGAGATATGGTTGACACATAATATTATACTAGTTTCTGGTATGTAACATAATGATTTGATATTTATAGACTTGGTGAAATGATCATCACAGTAAGTCTGGTTAACATCTATCACTGTACAGTCACAAAAACTTTTTTTTCTTGTGATGAGCTCTTTTAAGATGTACTTTCTTAGCAACTTTCAAATATTCATTACTGTATTATTAACTGTAGTCACCATGCAGCATGTTCTATCCCCATGATTTATTTATTTTATAGCTGGAAGTTTGTACCTTTTAACCCTCTTCACATATTTTGCCTACCCCACCACATCCACCTCTGACAACCACCAGTCTGTTTTCTGTATGAGCTTGGGTTTATTTGTTTGTTTTGTTTTTTTAGATTCCATATGTAAGTGAGATCATACAGTATTTGTCTCTCTGTGTCTGTCTGACTTGTTTCACTTGGCATAATATCCTCAAGATCCATCCATGTTGTCGCAAGTGGCCGGCCTTTAATCTTTTTTCTTCTTTTTTTTTTTTTTTTAAAGATTTTATTTACTTATTTGACAGAGAGGAGGGAGATCACAAGCAGGCAGAGAGGCAGGCAGAGAGAGAGGGGGAAGCAGGCTCCCCACTGAGCAGAGAGCCCGATGTGGGGCTTGATCCCAGGACCCTGAGATCATGACCTGAGCCGAAGGCAGAGGCTTTAACCCACTGAGCCACCCAGGGGCCCCCCCTTTATTCTTTTTTAAACTAGCTGAATTGTATACCATCATGTATATCTATATATACATACCATATTTTTATCCATTCACTTATCAGTGGACACTTAGGTTGCTTCCATATCTTGGCTACTGTAAATAATGCTGTGATGAACATGGAGGTACACATACATTTTCAAACTAGTGTCTTCCTTTTCTTCAGGTAAATACCCAGAAGTGGAATGCGGGATCATAGGGTACTTCTATTTTTAATTTTCTGAGAAACCTCCATGCTGTTTCCCATAGTGGCTGCACAGATTTGCATTCCCTCCTGCAGTGCATTACCATACCCTTTTCTCTACATCTTTGCCAACATTTGTGATTTCTTATCCTTTTGATAATAGCCATTCTCACAGGTGTGGGGTGATAGCTCATCGTGGTTTTGATTTACATTTCCCTGATGATTAGTGATGTTGAGCACCTTTTCATGTACTTGTTGGCCATCTGTATGTCTTTTTTGGAAAAATGTCTCTTCAGGTCCTCTGAATTTTGTTTTTAGATTTTTAATCTATTTTTTAATCAGATTGTGTTTTTGCTATTGAGTTGTATGAGCTTTTTTTTTTTTTTGCATGAGCTTTTTAAATATACTTTGGATATTAACCTTTTATCAGATATAAGATTTGCAAATATTTTCTCCCATTCAGTAAGTTTCCTTTTCATTTTGTTAATGGTTTTCTTTTTTAAAAAAATTTATTTAAATTCAATTTAATTAACATATACTGTATTATTAGTTTTGGGAGTAGCATTTAGTGATTGATCAGTTGCATATAACATCCAGTGCTTATTATACCAAGTGTCCTCCTTAATGCCCATCACCCAATTACCCCATTCCCCAACCCACCTCCCCTCCAGCAGCCCTTGGTTTGTTTCCTCTAGTTAAGAGTCTCTTATGGTTTGCCTCCCTCTCTATATTCATCTTATTTTATTTTACTTCCCTTCCCCTGTGTTTATCTGTTTTGTTTCTTAAATTCCACATATGAGTAAAATCAGATAGTGTTTGTCTTTCTCAGACTGACTTCTTTTGCTTAGCATAATGTCCTGTAGTTCTATCCACATGATTGCAAATGGCTAGCTTTCATTCTTTTTGATGGCTGAGTAATATTCCATTATATATATATGGAATATCATTCTTTTTAAAAATTTTTTTAGGAATTTCATTCTTTTCGATGGCTGAGTAATATTTGATGGCTGAGTAATATTCCATTTGTGTGTGTGTGTGTGTGTGTGCACATTCATCTATTGATATCTGGGCTTTTCCCCACGTTTTGGCTATTGTAAATATTGTTGCTATAAACGATAGGATGCATGTGCCCCTTCAAATCTCTATGTTCGTATCCTTTGGATAAATACCCACTAGTATAATTGCTGGGTCAAAGTGCAGCTCTATTTTTAACTTCTTGAGGATCCTCCATACTGTTTTCCAAAGTGGCTGTACCAGTTCGCCTTCCCACCAACAACGTAGGAGGGTTCCCCTTTTCCACCTCCTCGCCAACATCTGAGTTGTTAATTTTAACCATTCTGACCACTGTAAGGTGGTATCTCATTGTGGTTTTGATTTGTATTTCTGAGATTCCAAGTGATGTTGAACATTATTTTCATGTGTCTGTTGGCCTTTTTATGTCTTCTTTGGAGAAATGTCTGTTCATGTCTTCTGCACATTTTTAAACTGGATTATTTGTTTTTTTGGTGTTGAGTTTGTTGCAAATATTGTTGATGGTTTTCTTTTCCATGTAGAAGCTTTTTAGTTTGATGTAGTGTCCCACTTTATTTTTGCTTTTGTTGCCTTTGATTTTGATGTCAAGTCCAACAAATAATTGCTAGGCTCAACATCAAGGAGCTTACCATCTGTTTTCTTCTAGGAGTGTGTGGTTTCAGGTCTTACATTCATGTCTTTAATCTATTTTTTTGTGTATGGTATAAGATAACAGGCTATTTTCATTATTTTGCCTATAGTATCCTATTTTCCTAGCACCATTTATTTGAAACAAAACAAAACAGAGCTGCACTTTGACCCTTTCCCCATTGTATATATTCTTGCCTCTTTTGTCATAAATTGATATATCTATATCAACTAATCGACTATATAGATACTAATCTATATCTATATCTAACCTATCTAAGTAGTTAGATAGGTAGGTAGGTAGATAGATAGAGAGATAGATATGGGTTTATTTCTGGGCTCTCTATTCTGTTCTTTTGATCTGAATGTCTGTTTTATGGCTACTATCCTGTTTTGCTTACTATAACTTTGTGGTATAGTTTGAAAACTGGGAGTATGGTACCTCCAGCTTTGTTCTTTCTCAGGATTGCTTTGGCTATTTGAGGGTTTTGTGATTCCGTACAAATTTTAGGATTAATTGTTCTAGTTCTTTGAAACATGCTATTGATATTTTGATAATGATTTTACTGAATCTATAGATTTGTTTGGGTAGTATGGACATTTTTTTAAAACAATATTCATGGATTCCTGTAATTCATGAGCATAGTATTTATTTGTCATCTTTAATTTCTTCCATCTATATCTTACAGTTTTCAGAGTACAGGTTTTTCACCTCCTTGGTTAAATTTATTCCTAGGTATTTTATTCTTTTTGATAAAATTGTAAATGAGATAGTTTCCCCAATTTCTCTTTCTGATCATTCATTATTAGTATATAGAAGTGCATCAGATTTTTTTTGTGTATTGATTTCATATCCTGCAACTTCATTTATTATTTCTAACAGCTTTTTGGTGGAGTCTTCAGGGTTTTTTTTCTATATAATGTTATGTCATCAGCAAATATTGACGGTTCTTTTTTTTTAAGATTTTATTTTTTTATCAGAGAGAGAGAGCACAAGTAGGCGGAGAGGCAGAGGCAGAGAGAGAAGCAGGCTCCCTGCCGAGCAAGGAGCCCAATGCGATCCCAGTATCCTGGGATCATGACCTGAGCTGAAGGCAGTGGCTTAACCAACTGAGCCACCCAGGTGTCCCAATATTGACAGTTTTGGTTCTTCCTTTCTAATATGATGCTTTTTATTTCTTTTTCCTGCCTACTTCCTGTGACTGGGACTTCTAGTATTATATTGAATAAAAGTGATGAGAGGGGCATCCTTGTCATGTTCCTGATCAGCTCTTTACCATTGAGGATGATGTTAGCTTTGGCCTTGTCATTCACAACCTTTATTACTTTGAGGTGTGGTCCCTCTCTATCCACTTTGTTAAAAGTTTCTATCATAAATGGGTGTTAAATTTTGTTGAACACGTAGCACCTGGGTGGCCTCGTGGGTTAAAGCCTCTACCTTCAGCTCAGGTCATGATCTCAGGGTCTTGGGATTGAGCTCTGCATCGGGTTCTCTGCTCAGTGGGGAGCCTGCTTCCCCCTCTCTCTCTGCTTGCCTTTCTGCCTACTTGTGATCTCTCTCTCTGTGTCAAATAAATAAATAAAATCTTCAAAAAAAAATTTTTTTGACGAATGCTTTTTCTGCATCTATTGAGATAATCATATGATTTCTACCTTCCATTTATTAATGTAGTGTATCACATTTATTGATTTGTGGGTGTCGAACCATTCTTATGTCCCTAGGATAAATCCTTTTCTTGATCATGGTGTATGATCCCTTTAATGTATTGTTGAGTCCAGTTTGTTGATATGTTGTTGAGGATTTTTACATTTATGTTCATCAAGGTATTGACCTGTAAGTTTACTTTGAATGTTTGGTAGAATTCACTAGTGAAGACATCTGGCCCTAGACTTTTGTTGGGAGGTTTTTATTCACTGGTTTCAATCCTTTCTAGTAATTGGTTCATTGAGATTTTCTATTTTTCCATGATTTGGTCTTGAAAGAGTTTATGTGTCTAGGAATTTATTTATTTCCTCTAGGTTCTTCTAATTTGTTGGTGTATAATTGTTCATAGAACTCTTTTATGATCCTTTATATTTCTATGGTAACAGTCGTAACATCTTCTCTTTTGTTTCTGACTTTATTTGAACCCTATTTTTTCTTGGTGAGTCTAGCTAAAGGTTAGTCAATTTCATTTATCTAACTGGAGTACCAGCTCTTAGTTTCATTGATCTCTTTTATTGTCTTTTTAGTCTCTGTTTCCTTTATTTCCTCTGTGATCTTTACTGTTTTCTTCCTTCTACTAACTTAGTGCTTCATTTGTTCTTCTTTTTCTGGTCACTCAAGGTGTGAAGCTACGTTGTTTATTTGAGATTTTTTGTTTATTGAGGTAGATATTTTTGCACTATAAACTTCCTCTTAGAACTGCTTTTGCTGCATCCCATAAATTTTGATATGTTGTATTTCCTTTTCATTTGTCTCAGTTTTTTTTATTTCTCCTTTGATTTCTTTGTTGACCCATTGGTTGTTCAAGTATACTGTTTAATCTCCACACATTTATGCATTTTTCACTTTTCTTGTAATTAATTTCCAGTTTCATGCATTTTTCACTTTTCTTGTAATTAATTTCCAGTTTCATACCATTATAGTGGGAAAAGCTGTTTGATATGATTTTAATCTTCTAAGTGTATTAAACTTGTTTTGTGACCTAACATATGATCTATCCAGGAGAATGTTCCATGTGCACTTGAGAAGAATGTGTGTTCTGTTACTTACTTTTGGTTAGAATGTTCTGTGTTTATCTATTGAGCCAGTATGGTCTAATGTGTCATTTAGGGCCAGTGTTTCCTTATTGATTTCCTTTTTGGTATAAGTGGGATATTAAAGTTCCTTACTATTACTATATTGTATCTTAATATTTGACTATTACTGTATAGGTCTCTTAATATTTGGTTGATATATTTAGGTACTCTCATCTCTGTTGGATGCATAGGTATTTACAAATGTTATATCTTCAAAAACAAAACAAAACAAAACAAAAAACAAATGTTGTATCTTCTTGTTGGATTGACCCCATTATCATTATGTAATAATTCCTTTTTTGTCTCTGATTACAGTCCTTGTTTTAAATTTTAAAGTCTATTTTATGTGATATGATCTAGCTACCCCAGCTTTCTTTGAGTTTCCATTCTCATGGAACATGTTTTTCCATTCCTTTTCTTTCCATTTGTGTATCTCCTTACATCTAAAGTGAGTCACTTGTAGGCTGTATATAGATGGGTCCTGTTTCTAATTCATTCAGCCATTCTATGTCTTTTGACTAGAGGATTTAGTCCATTTACATTTAAGGTGATTATTGATAGGTATATACTTTTTTTGCCATCTTGTTAATTGTTTTCTGGCTGTTTTGTAGTTTTCTGTTTCTTTCTTCTTCTCTTGCTCTCTTCCTTTGAGAGTTGATGACTTTCTTTAGTGTTACATTTCAGATTACTTTTTTGTTACCTTTCATGTATCTGCTGCACTTTTGCTTTATGATTACCTTGAGGCTTACATATAAAAATCTCTATTTGCAATGGTCTATTTTAGGTTGATAACAACTTAAGTTTGAATGCATCTACAGCTCTATTTTTATTCTTTTCCCACATTCACATTTTATGTTTTTGATATCACATTTAATAAGCTTTTTCTTGCATAAACTTTAAATTATTATAGTTATAGTTGTTTTATCTTAGCCTTCATACTAGCCTTCATTAGCCTTCATACTAGCTCTATAGGTGATTGATCTACTACTTTTACTATATATTTACCAGTGAAATTTATACTTTCATATATTTTCTTGTTACTAATTAGCGCTCTTTCTTTTCAGCTTCATGAAGTACCTCTAATATTTCTTTTTTTTTTTTTTAAGATTTTATTTATTTGACAGAAGGAGACAGAGATCACAAGTAGGCAGAGAGGGAGGCAGAGAGAGAGGGGGAAGCAGGCTCCCCACAGAGCAGAGAGCCGGATGTGGGGCTCGATCCCAGGGTCCTGGGATCATGACCTGAGCCGAAGGCAGAGGCTTTTACCCACTGAGCCACCCAGGCGCCCCTATAATATTTCTTGTAAGACTGGTTTAGTGGTGACGAACTCCTTTAGCTTTTACTTGTTTGGAAAACTCTTTTATTTTATTTTATTTTTTTATTTTTTTAATCTTTTTTTTAAATAGAGATTAAATTTCAGCCTCTATCTAATGTTTAGGCATTACAAAATTATTAGGTAGTGATACCTGAATGGGGAAGCCCACTTGTGCTTAGACTGTTGTTCAGCCATTTAGTCCTTCAGGTTCCTTTTTATAAAAGGTACACAGTCAAGTTTAAGTTTATACCTTGTATACACATCTCATTTTTTTGTATTAAAGAAGATGTGTTTCTTGTTTTTCTGCTTATCTACACCATTGTCTCAGTTTATTCCTAAAGGATGTGATTCATTTCCTTCTTCATTTCATTTCTTCATTCATTTCCCTTTTTTCCTTTATTTTTTTAGGTTTTTAATGTCAGTATAACATCTATAGAAAGGGATGAATATTATAAGTGTTCTACCTGATGAATTTTCACAAAATAAATGTACACTATATTTTCTTTTTGGAAATTGACAGGATTTGTTCCTTGTTCCAAGAATTTTGAAATTTTACAATTTGATATGCCTCAATGTAAGTCTGTTTTCATTTTTCATGCTATCTTTTTCTCCTTTGTGCTATCTTTTCATTATGGAAACTTATGACCTTCAGTTCTGAGGAATACTGATTTTCCTTCTCCTTATAGCCTGTTTTTTCTGTCTGGAAGTATTCTTATTTTAAACCTTTTAAACTTCTAAATAGCTCATTTTTCTCTCCTCAATTTTGCCTTTTTGTTCTATTTTTTGAGTGATTTCTTAAGCTGTGTCTTTCAGCCCTTCTACTGACTCATTTCTACTGTCACATTTTTAACTTCCAAGAACTCTTGATTTCTGTTCCTTTGTTTTAGTATCCTATTTTCTCTTTTTTTCTTAAGAGAGGAAGAGAGGGGTAGGCAGGGGCAGAGGGAGAGAGAGAATCTTAAGCAGGCGCCATGCCCAGCATGAAGCCCGACACAGGTCTCCCATCTCACAACCCTGAGATCATGACCTGAAGTGAAATCAAGAGTTGGACCCTTAACCGGCTGAACCACTCAGGTGTCCCTAGCATTCTATTCTTCCCCGCCCCCCAGCATCCTATTCTTAATAGCCTCTCTTATCTTTTTAATAATTACTGATAGAACTTTTGAGTTTTCCCTTTCCCCATGTAACCTGTGTCCCCAAAGTTCATTTGTTTGTTTTAGTCTGTCTTTCATCTAAAATGCTTTCTTTGAAGGTCTGCTGATCCTTGACTAACTGCTCATATTTCTGGGGGTGGCACTCTAAAAGCTGCACAGAAACGTTGTGTATGTGGGTGTGACTTATTGACAGTAATATTAACTATATGGGTGGATTGTTTCCTTGTTCCTGAGTTCAATGCCAGTATTTTGCCAGAGACTTGAGAGTGGACAGTCTTCTACTTTGCACCCAGAATTTCAGAAGTCTTATGGGGAAAGAAGGCTGGGTATCTGTAAACTTAATTTCTTTTGTTTGTTTGTTGCCTAGCATACTGTATTAGTTACGCTGCCATAACAAAGTACCAGACTGGGTGGCCTGATAACAGAAATTTATTTTCTCAGTCCAGAGGCCAGAAGTCTAAGATCAAGGTGTTGGCAGAGTTGGTTCTTTCTCATGCTTCTGTCCTTGGCTTGTAGGTGGCCCTCTTCACATGATCTTCCCTCTGTGTGTCTGTGTCCCTGATTGCCTCTTTTTTATAAGGATATCAATCATATTGGATTAGAGATCACCCCCTCTAATGACCTCCTTTTCACTTAATTCACCCTTTAGAAGAACCTGTCTCTAAGTAGTCACATTGTAAGGTACTGGGGGTTACAGCTTCAACATAGGAAAATTGAGGGGGACACAATTCAACCTATAACATATACCCAATCCAGAGACCCTTTGTTTTACCCAGTCTGGAGAGTACGCTTCTAATGCTTTCCTGGAACAGGAGAGGGTCAGTCATGTGACTATGCTAAGTAGAGGAAAACTTCAGAAAAGGGGGGTGGGGTGAAGAGCAACTAGCTTTCTTAAATGAGCTTTCACCAAAAGTGGTTTCAGCTCCACCTTCACTCTGATTCCAGATATAATTGGTTCTGCCAATTTCTGAGCCTTCAGGGATTTTTTTGTTGCAAGTGAGTCAAATCTTGGCTTTCTTTACTTCTAATTTAAGATCAGCATTATTGAGTCTGCTGAGTCAGTTACCAGTCATTTCTTTGCCTTGTCAGTTCCTGAAGTTTTGCTGCTTTTCTTATATCCATTCTTTATGTCCTTGCAGGTTTATGCCTTAAAAAAACAACCAAACATAGGGCCCCTGGGTGGCTCAGTGGGTTTAAAGCCTCTGCCTTCGGCTCAGGTCTTGATCTCAGGGTCCAGGGATCCAGCCCCACATCGGGCTCTCTGCTCAGAAGGGAGCCTGCTTCCCTACCTCTGCCTATTTGTGATCTCTCTCCCTCTCTGTATCAAATAAATAAAATCTTAAAAAAAAAAAACCAGACACACACACACATATCCCTTTGCATAATATTATTTTAGGGGAGTTAGAAGGAATTAACTGCATGTATTCACTTTAGCATCTTTAAATATTTAAAATTATTATAAATATTTTAAAAATTACAAAGTTAGGGGCACCTAGGTGCCTCAGTTGGTTAAACAGCTGCCTTCGGTTCAGGTCATGGTCCCAGGGTCCTGGGATCGAGCCCCACATCAGGCTCCCTGCTCAGCAGAGAGCCTGCTTCTCTCTCTCTTCCCCTCTGCCTGCCTCTCTGTTTACTTGTGCTCTCTCTATCTCTCTGTCAAACAAATAAATAGAATCTTTAAAAAAAATTACAAAGTTATATTTGTGGATATTTAATTTCAGAAAAGTTATCAGGTAGCGTTATTTTGAGTAGCCATTGTTAGTAGAAAGGTGTTTTAGGCACTGTGCTAATTATTTCCCCAAGTGAGAGAACATACACTGACATGAGATTGAAAAATACTTTTTTATAAAGCAACAGACCAACAAGGGCAAGTTCTGAGCATATTCCAAGGTAACCCCAAGCAAACAGATGCGGGGGAGTTTCATTGTGAGTGACTCCCTGAAAGAGGTGAATTTCAAACAATGTTGTGAAAATAACTTTCAAACAAGTAACAAGAACTAGGAAGAGTTTTCCAGGAAGAGCTTCAAATTATTACTAGGTACTTATTGTGCCAGGCATTTTGCAGGTTGTAGAGAAAGGAAAATGTAAGCCACAAGTGGAGAGAGGCCAAATAGAATTCTTTTATAGGAGCAGAGGTCTGAATTTTGTGGTATTAGGAAGGGAGACAGAACATAAAGAAATAATAGTGTGATCCAGCAGATCAGAAGAAAATAGATAAAAGACAGTGACAATGAAAAGAGGTATTATTAAAGTGAAATCTCGCCCTGATAGTATCTATCTAGTGATTGAAAAATAGCAAAGCAGATAAAAGCCAAGTCCAAGAAATAAATGATACTAAAGATGAAGGGTGACCTCCATTTGGAAACTGTTAGAATGGGCATCACTCAGGTTTTCTCAGTAATTTCCCGAGGCTTTCCATGAACTCTTTGTCTCTGCCATAAATTTCTTCTTGAGTCATGAACCCCACAGTTATTTTTAGCTTTCTTGTCTGAAATTGGAGCAATGTGGATATTTTTCATTGAATTGGGATTTCTACTTTGGAAAATGACTCAATTTAAGAGATGCATTTATTTATGTGACTGAATTAGCAAAGGCAGTAATTTCTTCTTTGTTCTTTCCATTCCTTAAATCATGACAGAAATTGTCGATTAATCACCAGTAAAGGTGAATACTTATATGAAATTATTATGATTAACTTATTGTCAGTAATGTCAAGTGTTTATAGTTCATCACGTGGTCCTAGGTTTTCAGTATGTTAAAATTATTGACTCTTACAATACTAGCATGCTGGCTTCCTCTTATGAAAATTTGTTAGCTAAATAAAGTTTGTTTGAAAATAAGTATGTAAGTCTAAAACTTAATGCGATACCTTCTCATGTCAAATCCAGAATTTACTTACACAAAGATTAAAATAAAACAACATAATTAGAGAAGAGAAACTACTTCATTTTTACCTTTAATCCATATGTAACAGGTGATATCATAAACTATATCAGTGGAATTAGACTACCATTTTTAAGTTGTTTGCTTCCCATTTTTTCCCCAGAAGTGACGATTATAAGTGAATAGTTGTGTGTGTGTGTGTGTGTGTGTGTGTGTGTATGTGTGTGTGTGTCAGAAACTGATAGGTACCTGGGTTACTATTTCTATAGCCAACCTAAAATTTTATTTTAGTTGTAGTTGCCTTTACAGTGGGGCCTTTGAGCACGAGCCTGTTAGTTTTATAGATTTGCCAACAAACACCTCAGTAAATGAACATCAGGATACAAAATTGTAAAGAAGAGTTTAAAAAATTTTTTCACAATTTTCATGTCAGCAGCCACTTCTAAACCTTTATGTTAAATATACATATTGAATCTGTAACTTTAGTCTTTTTAATCTAAGTTGAACTATGTGAAATTGTTGATATTTTACTATTTTTAACCTAGAAAGCTGACAGTTTTGCATGGTTTGACCTGTACTTTCTTAATGGCTTCTTAACTGCAGGTACCACACACCCATGCACGCGCGTGCGCACACACACACACACACACACACACACACACACACACACACTGAGATACTGTCTTTGCTCATAAATGTGCTTGTGGACACCCTGTAAACAGTTGTTTAATTGAGCTTTTTTGTAGGGCTCGTGATTCTGCAGGCGAGCTGCTTGCTCGCCATGGAACAGACCTTGCCAGTGTCAGAAAAGCACCCCTGCACACTTCTCCCCAGTCTTTGCCTATACATCCATGTTTCTTTGCTGCTTAAAATAAGTGTTCAAAATTACTAGAAATAAAGAAGTACTGCAAGTAGCAAAGAAAAACTTCCTTGTGCTGTGTTCTCTTCATTTATCTCCTCTGCCCAGCACGCATGGAGTTCTTGCATACTCAGTAACCATACGGTGCTTTGGCATCTTGCTGTCTTTTTTCATCTTCGGTAGAATGGCCCAAACGTGAAATCTGAAGAAACACAGACTAGATGGGGCAGACTCTGAGTAAGAAATTATTTACTGTATTAAAAAATAAAATGGGAGAAGTTTAAAACCTTAGAATTCAGGTGATTCAGGCCCTTGAGTATACAGTGTTGGCTGCATTATTAGTTACGGAACAAGAGAGGAAAGGTGATAGGTATAAAGGTGTTCAGATTTAGTAACAGTCTTGCTGAGTGGTGTGTGGTCTAAGACTCCATTGAATCTAGTCTTGGGGAAGGAGCTGCTTTTCTCCTAGTTTAACACTACTGTTTAACTCCACAAAATCCTCACCCTGAAACATTCAGTTCCATCAGTCTGAGGTAGTATAATATCTTAATATGAAACAAAGGAATTAGTATTATCAAATCAAAACCGATTTGATAATACTAATTTAACAATTACATATGAAAATTCTAAGTATTTGAGCATTCTGTTTCATTGTGTTTTATTCTAATATATGAAAAGACGTGTGTTCACAGTTTTTGTTTTTGTTTTTAAGAAGGAGAGAGAGAGGGGCACCTGGGTGGCTCAGTGGGTTGAAGCCTCTGCCTTCAGCTCAGGTCATGATCTCAGGGTCCTGGGATCGAGCCCCACATCCGGCTCTCTGCTCAGCGGGGAGCCTGCTTCCTCCTCTCTCTCTGCCTGCCTCTCTGCCTGCTTGTGATCTCTCTCTGTCCAATAAATAAATAAAGTCTTTAAAAAAAAAAAAAAAAGAAGGAGAGAGAGAATGGAGTGGGAGGGGCAGAGAGAGAGAGGTAGAGAATCTTGAACAAACTTTACGCCTAGCACAGAGCCCAGCGTGGGGTTCGATCTCATGACCCTGAGATCGTGACCTGAGCTGAAATTAAGAGTCAGATGCTTAACTGACTGAACCACCTAGGAAGCATGTGTTCTTATTCATATATACAGAGTGTTTTGAGTGAGGATATGAAAACTAAACTACTAGAGATCAAGTAGAAACTTTATCAAAATTAGTGCAAAACCTCAGTATTTTTTAAAAACAACAAAGTAAGTGCAGTTATGTAATTCTTTTAAGAGTAATATTCCAGGGCGCTTGGATGGCTCAGTGGGTTGGGGCCTCTGCCTTCTGCTCAGGTCATGATCTCAGGGTCCTGGGATCTAGCCCCGCATCGGGCTTTCTGCTCAGTGGGGAGCCTGCTTCCCCCTCTCTCTCTGCCTGCCTCTCTGCCTACTTGTGATCTCTCTCCCTCTGTCAAATAAATTAAAAATCTTTAAAAAAAAAAAAAAGTAATATTCCAACTTTGTTGCATCTTCAGTATAGGAAGATATTCTAATAACTTCATAAATTTGAATTATCAGTAGTCAAAATGTTAAACAGTTGTACAATGCTTGGAAATAATTTACACGCATGTGTTCTGGATATCATCCCTCCAGTCAGGTTCATTACTCATCAAGATCACTGCCTTGGCAGAAATAGCTAGCAAGGCTAGATCAGCCTGGCCCCTGCTATGTGAACTGTGACAGATTCTAAGTAGAATGTGTATTGTATTGAATGGCTGTAGGTTGTGTTTTTTCCTCTGTGGGTATATCTAGGTATGTATATAAGTATATTTTTAATTATTACAGATGTTAGTATGTTTGGGGTTGTTTCTTTTCCACAGACTGCATTTTTAAGTGTGTAGTCTGTCCCACTAATTGGTTGCCCTACATTGGTTCAGGAAGATCTTGGAGGAATATTCCTCCAAGATCAAAACCAAAATTAAAAGATGAAAACTTTCTTCAATGTTTCCTAAACTTTTAGAACCTGCATTTTCTTTGAAATTATGGCAGACTTATAGGCAAGATGTTGAAATTATATCTTGGGTGTTAAATAGCAAGGATACTCTAGATTACAAATTAGGAAGTAAGTTAATGCCATTTAGGTGATGGAAAGTAGTAATGAGTGCTAAGAAAATGTATAGTTGATGAGAACAATAGAAAATGGACATATTCAATAAGAGATGTACCTGGAGTGAATCTTGACTTGCTTAACTGATTCCTTAATTTGTACATTAAATAGTTAGTAGGAAGTTGTAAAGGGTGGAAGGATAATCTATAAATATTTGTGCTTGAACTGACCTGGTTAGAGCAGGTAGGAAGACACCAAACCATAAGCTAGTCTAGAACAGTGGCTTCTCATATTTTTTGAACAAAGCCTGTGAATTGGGGCAAGAAACTCTAATCATATCTTGCCTCTTCCCATATCTTCTCCAGCTGCTCTGTGATCTTGCACAAGCTACTTAACTTCTCTAAGCCTCTGTTTCTAGTAGGGAAAGTAAGAGTGGATAGATGCTCTAAAAGTAGTGAAAGTAAGAGTGGATAGGTGCTTTAAAAGTGTACTAAGTTCAAGTAGGAGTTGACCAGAGGGAAGGCAATGTGGACTTGTAAGCAGAGTTCCTTTTGTGTCCTCTCTCCCACTGAAGACTGTCTAGACTCGAGCCTTGTGAAATTCTGTTCTTTAGAAGGAAAAATACTGTCTCTTTTCAACCAGAAGAAAAGAGTATGCCCAAATTAATCATGTTGTCCTTAATACTTATTACCCTGAGTAATATCATATGTGTGTTATTAAGAGAAGTTAGGTGTTTGGGACAGACATTTTCCTGTCTTATGCTTCTGTTTCACCATTTTATATTTATTTCAGCTTCTCATTTTCTTGTATAATTATTTATGCTTACAAAGCCAGAAACCTGACACTTAAACAAGAGCACCACGTGGCCTGAAGGAGTCAGCATGTCTCCTCCCTGGTCTTTTCTCCTCATATGTTTCACGGCCGTCTGTGACATCTCTCTCCTCGGTGTACTTAAAAGATGAAAACTGTCTTCAATGTTTCCTAAACTTTTAGAACCTGGATGTTCTTTGAAATTATGGCAGACTTATAGGCAAGATGTTGAAATTATCTCTTGGGTGTTAAATAGCAAAGATACTCTATGAACTTAACAAGAAATGTCAGTAAATTACTGTGACCCGGGCTTTCATTGTGTTTGAGATATCGTTCAAGAGATGCATACCTTCTGTAGCAAATCCTTTCTGGCAAATGCTAGAGTTGAAGTTGTCAGGTCAGAAGATGAACCTTTTCATCCAGCAGTAACGTTTTTCAGAAGGGCATTTTCATTTTTCATTTAATTTTCCAGGTAGGGGTGTCTGGGTGGCTTAGTCAGTTGGGCGTCAGCTTGGGTCATGATCTCAGGGTTTTGGGGTCGAGCCCCACATTGGGCTCCCTGCTCAGTAGGGAGTCTGCTTTTCCCTCTCCCTTTCCATCTGTGTGCTCTCTCTTTCTCAAATTAATAAAATCTTTAAAAAAATTAATTTTCCAGGTAATGAAAACTTACAGCCTTAAACATAAAAGTTCATTTTTTTATTTTAATCATTTCTTGACAGTTAAAAGTTTCCATAATTCATACACAAATATAGAGAAATAGAATGTCTATTTTTCTTGCATTTATCAAAGAAGTATTTCTAAAATTATTTAATAGTCCTAATATTATTAAACATTAAATACTTGAATTTCAAGACCACTCTGTAAGAAAAGACTTTAGAATGTAAATTTGTTGGTTATCAAATATTTTTTATATCTGTAATGTAGTTATGTAACTGTGAACATAAAGCTTAAGAGATGAAATTATGTAAAAAGTGAATTTGTGAAGAATAAATTAGATTTTAATTTCTTAGAATGTAATGCTTTTAATATGCTATAATCAGACATGAGGAAATAAGACTCAGTAGAGTTTGTTTTTTAACCTACAGAAGTATTGACAGGTTTTAGAAAATAGGTATCTCAGGAAACGAAATTCCAACTGTAAGATTTTCAGACTACTGATGAATTTTCAAAGTATGTAGGCATTTTGTGAAATTCAAGCTTGTGAAAGTGTAGAAGCTGAATCTGTGCTTTCACTTAGTGGGTCTGGTGTTACTTCTTAATTTCTCCATCAATAAGAGAAAATGAATCGCCTTCTAGGTTTGTACTACAGAAAGTGCCAGTTAATTTCCAAGGAAGGGGTTACTCATGATACGAAGCTTTTCTGCTTGATGCTACCGCCAAGTACTCATCTTCAGGTGCCAATTGGGCAACATGTTTACCTCAAGCTAACTATTACAGGTAAGATAAATAGAGGCTTTGGGGAAACATTTTCTTTCTTTATAAGCAATTCCAAATCAGCACTAACCTTTTAGGAAATAACCATTTAGGTTATTTATACATGTTTCTGGCAGCTGATTGTGTGGTAGCCCAATTCTAGGTTTGTAGATGCAACGTTCCAATGTTTTGGAGCCCTAGCCACACCATCCAATGTGGGGAATGAAGACACTGGCGCTAGTCAGGGAGAGAGAGTTCCACCAGCACTGGAATGTCTTCCTCACAGAACCCTCAAGGGAAGCAGTGAGGCAGGGCCCAAGTGGTCCTGTGGGGGGAAACTACTAGAAACACATGGCACTATCCCTTAGTATCCACATCTGTTTGGGTCATTTATGGACTTGAATTTGTAAAATTCAAAATGAGTGGATGATTATAAATGATTTCCTTACATGTGCCCCCGGGAGAAGCAGCTCTGTAAAGATACTCCTCACTGGGAAATTTCCCCCTCGTTTTCATCCTGAAGTTACCTTATGTACTAGTTTAAATGCCCTTCTTAACCACGTCTAACATTTTCTTGACCTTTTGAAGCGGCAGAAGGTCACATTCTCATGTCAGTCTTAGTCAGGCTAGCCGACTTGGTCGGCTACAGTGTCACCGTGGCGCTAGGACGTTCCTCCTCCCTTCATCGTCACCAGTGCCAGGGTGTCACTCCAGAGCCCGTATGCTCCCCAGCACAATTACTGGCCGTGGATTAGAATTTACAGGTAGATTAATTCTGTGTGTGTCAAGGAGTCACGTAGAAAATGTTGGTCTTTTCAGTGTGTGGTGACTCCTCTTTCTATGGAATTTGGCTAGCTAAAATATAACATGAATTCTTACTAAAATTACCCTGTTTTTTTTAATACTGTATTCTTAGAGGCAGTTGGATTAATATTTTTTCCTTTAGTTGCCAAAGTAACATATCATATATTAAAACACTAAAGCAATTCAAAATATATAAAGTAAAAAGTAACATTCTTCCCTTTCTCAACCCAAATGATCCCTGTGGCTATCAGTAACCATTTTTAAAAATGTGATGTGTAATTAAAGTTATTATGTGAGTACTTATAGCTCTGTATAAACTTTTGAAGCCTTTTTATTCATAGTCCATTACAATTTATGTCCTGATAGAACAGATGGGTGTCTGAGTTTATTACCATAAATCCCTATCATCTTATACCCCCATCTTATACTTAATAAATATACATTGTTTTTATGATGAGCAAAGTATTGATTTGTGTAAATTATTTCAGCATGCATAGGCTTGGGATATATATATATGTGTGTATAAACATATATATACACACACACTATACATATATAGAAAATGTAGTTAGAATTATATACACATTGGATGTACAGTTTTAAATATGTATTGATAGCATCATAAAATTAGTACATTTCATCTTTATTCAGGGCTTTTAAGATTTTTAGAATTCAATTTCTTTGTCATGACTTTTTGTAGGTACTGAAATTGTGAAGCCATATACACCTATATCTGATTTCTTACTCTCAGAGTTCAAGGAACCAGTTCTTCTCAACAATAAATACATCTACTTTTTGATCAAAATCTATCCTGCTGGACTCTTCACACAAGAGCTTGATCATCTTCAGATTGGTTAGTATTCTTTTTTAAACCTCATTTGTGTTCTAGATTGGATCACGTGTTACACTGTCCTCTAGTTACCTCCATGTGGGAGTCCCTGAAATAATGAAACTCACCATGTCTATGACCAAAGTCATGTTCTCTTTGTCCCACCCACCCTGTCTTACTCCCGCATTCCTCATCTTTATTATTCACAGCCTAAGTATTCATCCTTGACCCAGTCTACCGGCTTGAGTCATCCTTGACTCCGTTTTCTCCCTCCCAGTCCAGTCTTCCACTAAGTTCTAGGGAGTCTACCTCCCAGTGACTTTTTCCTCTCTCTTTTCTATCCCTTCTGCCACCCTCTCAGATCAAGTCTTCGTCATTTCTCTCATGACCTCTAACTGTCCTCTCTCAGTTGCCTCTAACGGTGTCTTTCTCTTTCTGTTTATCTGCATTTCCAAGCTGCCCTGAGGATAGATTTAATCAGGTTGCTCTCCAGCTTTGACGCTTCTCATGGGTGTTCGTTCCTTGACTGATGAAGGCCTCTGCATGTGATGATCTCTCAGCACACACTTTCATGATCTGTCCAGCTTCCTCTCGCTGTAACTACTCGTGTGAATGTTATGCAGAGTTCCTCAGGTTCATCGACCTCATTCATAGGTACATGCAGGTGCCTCATGGAGGATACCCATCACCCCTTTCTCTACCTGTCAGGTAGCCTTTTTTTTTAAAGACCCAAACAAAACATCACATCCTTTATGAAGCCTCCTTTCTCCTGAACCCCTCAGTAACTAGCACTTTGTTCATAGCTCTAAATAAGAATAAATAACATTCCCTCTTTACAGAACTTTGGGTTTGAAGGTAAAGATTGTCTTAACTTATCTTTGTAGTTCCCATACACAGCATGGCAATTGGCACGTAGTAGACTCTCAATAAATGTACTTAGAGGGCTCCTGGGTGGCTCAGTCATGAAGCGGCTGCCTTCGGCTCAGGTTATGATCCCGCGGTCCTGGGATCGAGGCCCACATCGGGCTCCCTGCCCAGCGGGAAGCCTGCTTCTCCCTCTCACACTCCCCCTGCTTGTGTTCCCTCTCTCTGTGTGTCTCTCTCTGTCAAATAAATAAATAAAATCTTAAAAAAAGAATTTAAAAAAAAAATAAATGTACTTAGAATTAATAAAACAACTATTATGAAATCTATTAAGATTTCAAGACCCCCCCCCCCATTCCTGTTTCTGTTCCTTTTTCTGCATCTGTAACTTTTCACTGCCTTTTGTTTAACTATAAAAGTGCTCTTCTCATTTCTAACACAGCATCGAAGTATCAGTGAAGTAGCTCACTAAAGTTTGGAAATAAAGAAAATTTGTTGTGTTGTGCAAGTTAAGCCAGTCTTTACGTAGTGGATGTGATTAGTCCTCTTTGATTACATAAATCAGGTGTGAACCTAAAGAGTCTTGGAATACCTGCAAATCTAGAGAAGGTGACTCTCCTCTTGTGATAGACTGACGCCCGACTGTGACACAGCATGTGGAAACTGAACCCATGTTATTATACCCTAATTATATAGATTGTGTGTTTTCTTCAGCTTCATCCAGGGGAGCTAGACATAGCACAAATACTCGTGCCACTCAGAGGGTAGTGATCACTTAGGAAACCTCGTCATGGCCTAAATGAACTCCCCTATGAAATTATCCACTTCTTTGTTTCAATTCTGTGTTCATGACGCAACTCTTTTATAATGATTTTGGCCCTACGGATGCCCTGCTACTGGGAATGAGATGCCCCAGTTGGGGTGTGTGAGGTTCAGGTCGCTGGGTGCGGAGACCCTTCCATAAATCAGTCGCTGTTCTTGCAGGTCTACTTTAATATCTTGTCAACTTGATTAAAATCAGGTCCCTTGCCTGAGTCTAATCAGTTTTCTGACATTGGGAAGACTGGAATGCTGACAGAAGTTCTCAAGTTAGCATTATTCTTTGAGGCATCTTTAGTAAACAACTAGCTGACTTTTTCCTGAACATATTCTGATCTTATGATCCTTTTGAACTACAACAAAGAGCTTCTGTTCCTATCTAATACTTCATTCCTCAGTTACTACAAGATTCTTACTATCCTGCTGTGGACAAGAAGGAAGATTTATGAGCATTGAAATAAAAAAGACTAGTATTTGAAATTGTTTTAAAAGCGTTTAGCTTTATTTTTTTATTTTTAAAATTACATTGGAAATTTCTGAAATGTCCTAAAGGTAGTTATCTTATATGAGTGGTACATCGTGATTATATCAAATGCACTGTAAATAATTTTTCTCGAATATTCTTATTCTAGATTGAGAAGTAGCATGCTCTAAGTATGGTTTCTGGTCTTTGTTTTTATAGGCGTTAAATTCAGAAGAGCTGTTGTTTTAATCAGTAGGCCTTTTCAAAGATTTGATGGAGGCAAAGTTAGCACATTTACTAAAGTATGACTGTAGAATACATTTCTATTTCAATTTGCTCTCCCAGTTTTATTGCTCTGGCTAAGAATCAATATGAAAGTAGTTGAGTATATATATTCTCCACCTTGTAGTGTGCAAGGCAGGTATACACAGACTTTGCTTTTGAGGTGCTTATAGTTTAGTTTAGCAATCAGTTCTTAGTGATCATTTATATTTAAATAGTTGTCAGTAGCTTGTAAATTAGATACTCCAGATGGTTTGGGAAAATAATGATGGGAAATGAGCATTATTAATTTGGTTAGAATGATATAATCCAAGTATATGGGGCTAGGGAGGGCAAGATTTAAGATTAGTAGTCTGAAAGTTATGCATTCATCCTTTTTCATCAGTGTTCTAAATGCAACTAGCTTAACTTCAGTTTCCCTGATTTTTTTTTTCTGATTTAGTTTATATTTCATTGTTTAGGAGATTTTGTTTCCGTAAGCAATCCTGAGGGCAATTTTAAAATATCCCAGTTCCAAGAATTAGAAGATCTCTTTTTATTGGCAGCTGGAACAGGCTTCACACCAATGGTTAAAATATTGAATTATGCTTTGACTAACATACCCAGTCTCAGGTATGTAATTTTATCTTTAATTACTACTCCTTTGTGAAGCTGTTAGATTAGTATAAGGTGTTCTAAATTAATTACTCAGTGGACCTTAATAGATATATTCTCATCCCCTCATTTGTCATTTCTTACCCTATGTCCTCCAGTCCTAGCTGTTTTACTAAATAACTCGATTCTTTTATTTTGGATACTTTTGGTTACCTAATTGGCACTAAAGAAAACATTTCATGCCACTTTATGTTTAGACTTTTCCATTCATGCGTATTTTAAATGTAATCGAAATAGTTCTTTTTGAGTTGTTGTTGTTTTTTTCTTTTAAGGAAAGTGAAGCTGATGTTCTTCAATAAAACAGAGGATGATATAATTTGGAGAAGCCAGTTGGAGAAATTAGCATTAAAAGATAAAAGGTATTAAACTGGTGTTAGATCTGCATTTCACTATTCAAAAATGTGTAGTCAGTCTAGGCCTTAGCTCCACTGATTGGAATTTTTAATTGGCCAGGAAGCTCCTTCAAAGACAAAATAAGCTAATCAATAATTCTCTCAATGTAAGTAATGTTAATGCCCTTCACCCAGAGAAGTACTATTCAATAAGATTAATATGACCTCATATATGTATCAATAAAAAATATACTGGGCTTTACGTTTGTGTGTCTTATACTGAGTTGGGTTTCATTGAAAATGACGTAGTGTAGCCAATTTGATACTTAAAGATATTCTTGTTATAGTGGGTACAAATCAAATAAATGTGATGAGATGAATGAGGCAAAAATAAGTATTTTTCTTTAGTACAGAATTCCTTAATATGCTAATGTCCATCGTGATTTTCAAGGTGGGGGCTTCATTATACATTGTTAAGATTTTCTTCATTTTTGTCTATTTACATTAACACTTACTAATGGCTATGGTCCTCAGTATACACCTTGGGAAATGCTGGCATAGGCAATAGAGAAAAGTTTGAGTCAGGCCAAATTGTAAAACGAGAGCGCATGGAAATTTGTTTCATTGAAAAAAAAGCCATAGCACCATCAGCTGAAATAAGATTTTGAAATGGGTATATACCCCATGTCCCCTAAATAGATTTAAAAGTGGTAGGAAATGTTAAAGGAATTTTTTAGAAGAGTGAATCGGACTAGCTGTCATACTTTCTGAAGCATTCCTAAAGCTATTTTTAAGAAATTCAGGCCTTTGTAAGGACTTCACACAAAATATCTGAAGTAAATATGTTGAGGATCATGCAGTACAGGTAAAAATTCTAGGCCTTTTGAAAATTAGAGTTAAAGACTTCAGAAACTCAGCTGCTCTGGGGCTCTATTTCTTGTGAATACTTTCTGAGTGTCCTAGCTAAGGGACAGCTTGGCGGCCTCTGGCTTTCTCCCTCCCCCACTGTCCTCCATCCTCTTCCTCCCTCTCTCTTCATAAGTAACATTCACAAATTAAGGATTACCTGAACTTATTTATCCTTCAGTATTTAGTGTTCTACATACTCAAACCATAAACTTAAGAATATTTACTATGATTCAGGTAGCTTAGAGCATGGTTTAAAGAAATACCAATTCCTGGGTTCACAAGTGTCTTTTTCACTATTTTCAAAGTGGAGAATTAGAAGAGCACATATCAAAAAGCCTAAAGCCCTAATTTCGAGTTTTTATTCTACCCTTCACTAGTTTGGAACTTATTCAAGAATTACTTAGCTCTTTGGGCCTGTCTCTTCAAAATAAAATAACGACATATTTCCTACTTACTTCATAAGGCTATAATGTGAGGATTAGAGAAGACTGTATAAGTGCCTTGAAAACTGGGAAGCCTACCTCAGATATATGAATGTGGGTTGAGTAGAACTCTACCTACATGTGTTTCGTTTCTATATTAACTGTTCAAGCTCCCATTTCCCTAACCAAATATTTAAGATAATTTAAACAGTAGAGCTACGGTTTTTTTTTTTTTACTTTAGCTTTTTTTTAAAAAAGATATTTCTGGCAGTGTTTTGACAAAGCTATTTTTTAAGATAGTTCTCTTGTACAAGAAGATCCATTTACCAGTATTTGAATGTACAGACATTAGTCTTTCAGTAGGAGTTAAACTTGATTTAAGAAGCATTTGGTATAAAGAAATGTGTTGACGGCCTCTGAATATACAGTGTGTTTCATTTCATTTTGTTTGTTTTGGTCTTTATAATCATAATTTGGGTTGGTGGATTGCATAGGCTGGAGTGCTGAGCATGAGGAAAGGCCCCCCCATTTTTCCCTCACATCTGGGTGACAAGTCTAACAGCACTCACGCGGTTGGTGCTGCTGCCCACCTTGCAGAGAGAAGTGCTAGTGTTCTGACTTCTGGCCTGCCTTTATCCTTCCTGTTCTGCTCCTCCTTCTCTTCTTGCTCTTGCCTCTTGCTTCTGTGCTCTCACTCACTCTGCTCACTAACATCCTCCTTCCTCTTCCTAGAGACACAGCCGTCCTTGCTTGAGGCACTGACCTCTAGTGTTGTATAATTTATGCTCCCTGAATACTCCTGTCCGGTCCTCACTAGAAAACAAAAAGGCTATGCTTGTATACATGGCTTTGAAATGTTTATCAGCAGTGTTACCATATTCTGAATCTTTATGAGAAAGCTAGCCTTAAAAGCTTATTGATGGGTTTTATAGCACTATTGATTACAAAAAAGGAAAGTGAAAGTTCAGATTTGATATAAGGTTGTTTTAGTTATTCACATCTGCATTTCAGTTAGCATTTAAGGCTTCAGTTTTTCCATTTGTAGAATAGGGATATCAATATCTACATCATAGAATTGTTTGGGTATGGGGGTCAATGAGATACTGTATATGTAGGTACCTAGCCCAGAATTAGTGTATGTGTAACATTCATTCATTCATTCATTCATTAAATACATGGGAGCTTCTACCATGTACCTGCATACAGGGCTACAACAGTGAACAAGATATTGTGTTGGCTTATTTTCTCATGCAGTCTGGGGAATATATCTCTTCATTGACCCACGTTGCTAAATTTCATATAATTGTAAAACATAGGTACTTTTTTTGGATATTTCTATTTCAATCAAGTTCCCATTAAGTGTAAAATTTGAACAGAAAACAGCTTACTTGAATTTTATCCAAATATGTTATCACACTTGACTCTTAACTCTAGTCGTTAAGACTCCATTCACAACATTTCAGATCTAGCAGAAATCTCACACATTTATTTTTCTTACGAAAATTGAGAGAAAACAGAAGGCAAATATGTATGGTAGTAGATGCAGCTAATTACTATGTAAACTAGAATGCAAATTAAACTTCACTTATCTTTCTCTTGACTACTGAACAGTGTTATGCATGAGGTCCCATCCCAGCAGAATGCCCTAGCTCTGTTGAGTTCTCAGCTTTTGCAGAATGATCTTTGAGGGGCAAGATAGCTTAACAATGAGATTGACCTCTGAGCAACATTTTATAATCTATAAATATAACAGGTGTTTTCCTTCACTTTCAAAGCAGTCAGTTTTGGAGAAAATAACCTTCTTTTATTAAACCTACTTTAATAACCTTCTTCTGTCTCTGACACACAAACACGTGTGAATGGATACACACTCATCTTTTTGTTTTGTATTTTTTAAATAACTTTTAGTTATTTAAAATCAGTATGTAGTCATACTGATTGTTAGTTTCATAGCTACATTTTCTTCTTAGTGTATTTTGCCTGTTCTTTGTAGACTACTTTAAACCAGTGGTTCTCCATCTGGAGTAATTTTTTTTTTTTTAAGATTTTATTTATTTGTCTCAGAGAGAGAGAGAGTCCAATTGATATAGCGAGAGCCGATGATTTCAGAGGCACAAGGAAATTGAAAATGTGCCCGAACCCCTTTCTTTTTTTTCAGCCTGTGATGTGCTCGTATATGTGGACCCCTCATCTGAACCGTTAAGCACTCTGTTCCTCCCAGATGGTCCTCAAATGGTGTGTTTCTTGGAATGTGTTTTGTGGACTCTTCGTGTGTTCCCTTCTAAAGGGCTCTGTGAATAAATAAAAAATTTGAGAAAGAATGTACACCATATTACCTCCTTGAAGGTTTGCTGGAAAATTAGCATATTGAAGGTTTTGAGAAATTTTGAAGAAATTTGTTTAACTTTTCTTAACCCAGTGGTCCCAAACTCATTTGATCGGTTAGCCTTTTCTCATGGATTACCATTCAACACCAGGAAGAACGCTAGTATTTCATCAGATTCATTTTGAGAAGTGTTTCCATAATATATATGTCTTATCAAATTTTAAGCCCTAGCTGTTTATTTTGTGAGTTATTTTCCTGTGCGCAAATAGCAAGTCTTCTTGCTGTTTTTGTTATTTTTTTTTTATTAAGTTCTTAATTTTGATTCCAATATAGTTAACATGTTCTCTTAGTTTTAGGTGTAGAGTATAGTGATCCAACGATTCTGTACATTACTCAGTGCTCCTCATGATGAGTACACTCCTTCCTTCTCATCACCTATCTCACCCATCCCCATCCTCTTCCCCCCTGGCAACTACCTGTTGTTCTCTCTAGTTAAGTGTCGGCTTCTTGGTTCCTCTCACTCTCTTCTTTTTTCCTTTGTTCATTTGTTTTGTTTCTTAAATTCCATGTGTGAGTGAAATCATATGGTATTATTCAGCCACAAAAAAAAAGAATAAAATCTTGCCACTTGCAACACCATGGATGGAGCTAGACCGTATAATGGTAAGCGAAACAGAGAAAACAGAGAAGGACAAATATCATATGATCTAGTATTTTTCTTGAGAGAAATCTAGGCCACTGGATACCCTGATATACTATTCTCTGGGCAGTTACCAATCACGGAAGCTTTGAAAGCACAAAGTTGTAAGATGGGATTGGGGTTTTTAGGAGAACTAATGTAGCAATGATGTGTCAGTAGATTCAGGCTGAGGGTATGAGGGCAGTATTTTAGATAAGAGGTGTAAGAGCTTGATGTGGAGTTGTAGTAAACATGGAAAGGGAGAGGACACATGTAAGAAATGGAAAGGAGGTAGGTTTCAGAAGCTGACTGCCTGGAGAAGGGACTTGGTTGTTGGATGACTGTGGGCTCTGCATAGGATTTGGACTGATTGAATACATTTGTATGTCAAGATATTTCATCCCACATCATTATCCGTCTACTCTAAAAGAATTTTTCTCACAAGCTTATTTACTACCATTGACATTTAGAACACACAGGTATTTTCAAGAAGAAAGTCTATTTACTTTCTCTTCATTCTCTTTTATGTTGCTGTACACTTTATGGATTATCTAAATTTATTTTCAGGTAATGTTTTCAAGACATCTAGTCCTTTCCTGCATTTTGAAATCGTAAGGCAGGAAGGAATTTCAGAACATTTACCCTTATGCCTCAAGGCTGTAATTGTTTAAGATGGTAATTTGGCCTTCTTTCAGAATAATCCAGAAGAGAGGATTTCATAGTAACCAACTGTGTTTTTTTCTTTTTTTCCAACTGTGTCTTGATAGGGTAAAAAGCAGTCCCTCTTTTAAGTATTCTTGAGTCTTAACTTGATATGATTTCTACTCCAGTGTAAGCTCTTCTAGTCCTATAAAGGGGATAAGCAGGATAGCAGCCTCTTTACAATTTTTTTTTTCTTGTGAAACATCTCAGTAAAGGAAAATTATGAGTTTTTTTCAGATGAGAGGGACAACACCACTATTGTTTTATATATCTTCGCAGTTTTGTTCCAGTGACAGACTTGTTGGAAATAGAGCCAGAGGAGACACTTTTTAATCATTAATTTAGCAAAGCAGTTGCTATCTTTTATCTAGTTGTCTATGTGTAATTGGAAATGTCTTAAGATAATAGTTCTGCAGCTGTTTTGGGTCTCCTTTGATAATCTGATGAAAGGTTATGGATCTTCCTAGAAAAATGCACTTACAAATTCATATACATTTTTTAATGTGATTTCAAAGATGCTGGCGTATGACTTTGTTCTTTTAAGTACAGTTTTTAAGGGCACCTGGGTGGCTCAGTTAGTTAAGTGTCTGCCCTAGGCTCAGGTTCATGATCCAAAGGTCCTGGGATCAAGCCCCATGTCAGGCTCCCTGCTCAGCAAGGAGCCTGCTTCTCCCTCTCCCGCTCGCTGCTACTTGTGCTCTCTCTGTGTCCCTCTGTCAAATAGATAAATAAAATATTAAAAAGAATAAAAAAAAAGAATAAGTACAGTTTTTATTTTTTACCAATATGGCTTCTTTGTAAATACGTTTCTTTATTTATTCATCAGGTATTTTTGCACACTTTCCTCAAGCCAAGCCTAGGTCCAGTATTAAATAAAGCAGGCAAAGATCCTGCCCTCCTGGAGCAGTAAACAAATATGATATTCTAGAATTCATTAAGAAACTATTCTTCATTAAGAATTAATTCTTCATTAAGAAACTATCTTAATTTTACATGCTAGCAAGGAAAAATCAGTTAGTGAAAGGAAATCTTTGGGAAGCTCTTTTGTACAGAGTAGATTAGAGTCCTGCTTAAACTACCTGGGAGCCTCAGAGGTAAGAAATAGATCATAATTCTGTAGGGTTCTTAAATAAATTTCTAATAGAAATATTAGAATAGGGTCATAGAGTTCTCTCACCTTGTCCTACAAATGGCCAAATAAGACCTAGAGGCTGGGGTCTGGGTGAGAGTGAGGACTGGTTTTCTCACCCCCGGCAGGCACTCAGAGTTGGTCTGCTATGCTTCCTGCCAGTCCGTTTTGGGGCCCCGTAACTCGGTGGCAGCAGAGCGATGGGAGGGAGAGCAGTGCCAGCTCCATCTTGTTTCTGTTGTGATACTTGACTCCCTAGGCCCCTTCACAAGGGAAACTGTTCCTTTCTACTTTTTCTTAAGATTGACATTAATGGATGATTCATTTCTGCTAGTCTTGAGAAAATATCTCGGTTACTCACTGGAAACGGTAGGAAATCTTTTGATCTGATGCTACTAAAAACCAGAAGAATTAATTGGCATTTGCTACATCGGAGAGCAGGTACAACATAAAATGTTTAATTTACTGTGATTCTTTATCACAGTAGATTCTTTATCACAGCAGTTCACTCAACAGATTACAGACCTGTGGGAAAAAATGGTCTGTAGTTCCATGGTGAGACTTGGCTTGATGTTCTTCTTTCTGACTTTAATTCTGTACCTTTCCTTTTTCTTTCCTGTGTCGTTTCTTAGCATTTGAGTGCCTCCTGGGTGTTGGCTGCTAGGGATGCATTGAGAGCCTAAGCAAACACGGTCCTTGTTGTCCTGGAGCTCATGATTTCACGGGGAAGATGGACATTCATAGAATAGGATTCTATGGACATTAATAGAGTGGTCACTTTGATGACCACATATTTACAAGCTGAAGAAGAGGGAAAGGAAGACGTCTCTCCACCACATTTAACAAAGGGCTGATGGGCTGCAGTGCGTCCCCCTGTGGAAATGATGCTTGAGCTAAGAACTGAAGAGTGGGGCATGGTAGAAGCATTGGCAGAAAGAATGAGGATGGGCAGCATGAGAAGGCTGAGTCAGGCAGACACGCGGTTAGGAGCTAGGACTTGGCGAGGGTGTGCCTATGAGGGGTGAGGCAGGAAAAGGTCCTCAGGATGAATCCCAGGCTCGTGGCTTTGGCAACCAAGTTCTATGGCACCATTCACAAGGATGACATCAGGTGTGTGGTAGGCAGGTCCTAAGTTGAGGTTGAAGCGGTTGAGACAGCAATAGTAAGAAGTCAAATAGGCTCTTGGGTCTGGAACTCATTGGAGAGGTTCAGGTCGGAGATTAAAATGCACACGTCATTGGTAATTGCTCTGTACTGTGATTTATACAAGCAGATTATTAATAGAAATGTGGAGTTCTCTGAGATCCCTTGGAACTCTCTAGTGAAAGAGACTACTCTTCTTATCTGTAGCAAAAGCTAATCCTCAGTAAATACGCATTTACCTGTATGTTTTTGTTAAATCTTTGCTTCCAATGTATTCTAGTGCTTCTCCAGAAGTGTATCAATCTTTATGCATTACATTGTTCTCAAGGAAGAAAAAAGAAAACGTTTTCATGAACTTGAAACATGCTAATAATATATTTAAAATAATAGATTTTTAAAAAATGTTTCTTTTCTCTAGATTTGATGTTGAATTTGTTCTCTCAGCACCTACTTCTGAATGGAATGGCAAACGGGGACACATTTCACCAGCTCTTCTTTCTGAATTTTTGAAAAGAAGTTTAGACAAATCCAAAGTCCTCATCTGTATTTGTGGACCAACACCATTCACAGAACAAGGAATAAGGTGAGCAGCACTGTGGTAGGGAAAAGAATACCCAGCACTCTGAAATATACACCTCCCATAAAAAGCAATTGACTTAGCTCTCTGTTCTTCCCATTCATCTGCCCCAGCACTGCAGTAGTCTGTTACAGCCCAAGAAAATAGCAAAGTTTTTAACCTTCATGGGTGGGCAGGTGGTGGGGGGAGGGTTGGAGGCCAGTTTTATGCATGGAGTTAGATGGGAATGATGATCTCTGCTAATGACCAGCAGTATAGATACATACTCATGAGTTTGGTGCCACAATCTTAGGTGGGACATTGGATTCAACCTCTTCTACCAAAGCTTTATAACATAGAGTAATTAATAAGAACAGTTTGTCTCATTGCAGCTTTTGACTTTTTTCATTCTCTGCAATTAGGCAAAAGCTAGTAAATTACAGTGATTGAAAGCTAGACAGCAAGACAGAAGGAGAGACTAGAACATAAATAAGCAAACACCAAGAGTTGACTCTGGATAATGAAACATCAGTGGTGATGTTCATCTTATTTGAAATTCACCTTGCTCTGATTTAAATCTAAAATGACACTTTAAAATATTTCATTAAATGTAACCACTATTGGGTGTGTAGGTGATTTTAAAATATGACTGCTTTAAATGCCCTGTTTTTCCTTGTTTTTGAAATACAGCTACGCCTTACATTTTCTGGATAGTTTCCTCTCTTGCTATCTTATATTTAATTTTAATTAAGAAAAAGATTAACCTCAATAAATAAGGACTTTGAGAACGGTTTCCTTTCATGTTGCATTTTAAAAGTATTTTAATTAAATTTAAGTGTATTTCTGGATTTTAATACCTTCAAAAAATGTTCTTTAAGCACTCTCAACTTAATTTTTTTTAAATATTATAATTTACACTTTTTTAATCTTTCAGAATTAAAACTATTAAAATTACAGTGAAGACTAACAATATGATTTGAAGTAAAATAACGTTCCAGAAGAAAAAGGCTAAGAGCTACATTCTTCAACTTCATTGACACTGCTATTTTAGATGTATCTTAATGCTTACTTTATAGAATGCAGCATAATAATCCTTTTAAATGATGGGAATCATAAACTCTTCAGCTTTTCATAAACTCTGAAAGAGACTGTCTTTAAGGCCACTTAACGCAGTTAACTGACTGAGGAAGAATCCCTTGTCCAGCCTCCTAAAGAAGTGGGTTGTTTTCTCCCCTGAATGATGGGCTTTTTGTAGGTCCTTCCCTCTCATTCTCATGCCGTGCAAGGCTTAGCCCACTTCCTTGCACACCGGAGCCTTCGTGTGTGCAGAATTGAATAGAAGGTGGGCAAGATCCTCGTATACCTACATTTTTAAAATTGACTATAATTCTCCAGCTTTAGTTTCTCAACTTTACCTCCAAGCTAATCTTTCTGTGCTGCCCCAGCTGGCTTGCCTAGGATGGCTCGGTACTATCACTGATCATCATCTCTGGGTCCCTGCTTTTGCTCACTTCTGAGCATGCTGCAGAGAGTTGCTTGTGAGATGTGGCCTGATACACATCAGTATAGGCACACCTCGTTTCATCGCTGCTCTTCACTTGATTGTGCTTCGCAGATACTGCTTTTTTTTTTTTAAAGATTTTATTTATTTGATAGAAACACAGCGAGAGAGGGAACACAAGCAGAGGGAACGGTAGCGGGAGAAACAGGCTTCCTGCAGAGCAGGCAGCCCGATACGGGGCTCGATCCCAGGACTCTGGGATCATTACCTGGACCGAAGGCAGACGCTTAACGACTGAGCCACCCGGGAGCCCCAGCTTTTTTTTTTTTTTAAACATATTGAAGGTTGGTGGCAACCCTGCTGCGAGCAAGTCCAGAGCAAGTCCATCGGTGCTATTTTCCCAACAGCATTTCCTCACTTTGTGTCTCCATTTTGGTAATTCTCACATATTTCACGCTTCTTTGTTATTACGTTTGTTACAGTGATCTGTGATCAGCGATTACAGCTTGCTGAAAGCTCAGGTGATGGCTAGCATTTTTTAGCAGAAGAGTATTTTTTTAATTAAAGTGTGTATATTTTTTTTCAACAATGCTATTGCATACTTACTAGACTATAGTGCAAAGATAACTTTGATATGCATTGGAAAACAAAAAATTCATTTGACTTGCCTTGTTGGCAATATTTGCTTTATTGCACTGTTCTGGAACCAAATCCACGGTATCTCTGCAGAGAGCCTGTACTTCCAATTCATAGCATCTGCCCTTGGGACAGATCTAATTTAGGATTCTCATTTTTCTGATCTCCTTGCCTTGACCGTCTTAATGGATGTGGTGTATCTCTTACTTGGCAGTTACTTGGGTCTCTTATTCTATCATAGTTTTTGCTGTCCTGAAAAATGACTCTGAGGCCCACGCCCTGAGGCCCTCCAAAGTTAATCTCATGTCCCCTACGTATGTATAGCCATATCAAACATACTCTCCATGTTGGGTGAAAATTTGTTAAATTTGTATGGTATGATAATAGAGAAAGACTCAGAAATGGATCTTACTGTAATATAAAGAGTAAGGTAATTATTTGCTCAGTTAATGTGCTTTCATCTACTAAGTACTCACTTGTTGAATATGTAGATAAATAAAACAGTCTCTGCTTCCGAGGCCCGCAGTATCTAGTGGTGGAAACAGATGCACACACTGATAACTAAAATAGGACTCAGAGGGGCACCTGGGTGGCTCAGTCGTTAAGCGTCTGCCTTCGGCTCAGGTCATGATCCCAGAGTTCTGGGATCGAGCTCCGCATCGGGCTCCTTGCTCGGCAGGAAGCCTGCTTCTCCCACTACCATTCCCTCTGCTTGTGTTCCCTCTCTCGCTGTGTTTCTCTCTCTCAAATAAATAAAATCTTTAAAAAAAATAAAAATTAAAAATAAATAAATAAATAAATAAATAAAATAGGACTCAGAATATCATAAACACTCCTACAAGAGGTAAAAAAAAAAGTGTTCTGAAAATTCAAGAAGAGGCAGTTTACTTTTACCTGGGAATGTATATTGGAGAGAGAGCGGAGGAAGACCTGTTCTTTGAGCGATGGCCAAAATGTTGCCAGTCAGAGGAGGTGGAGATGGGTAAGGTAGGCAGAACACCAAGCAGCCACATTGAGGAATCGGGTGTTCCAAAGACAAGACTAGCGTGGCCAAACTGAAGCCACTAGCCAGTGAGGGACAGCGAGCGCGGCTGGAAGGGTTGAATGAGTTCAGCCAGTGAGAGGCTTGACTGTTGTACCTAGTTGGCCCTTTGGCTCCGGTGCCGTCCCGTTACTTTGTCTGAGTATGTGTGTATATCAAGAAGCTGCTAATTTGAGTTTGCCACTTCCAGTCGTCTTGCAGTCGCTAAGCGGGTGTCCTAGAGCCAATTACTTGACCTTTCCAAACTTGAGTGCACTCATCTGTACAAGGGAATAAATAATAATACTTAGGCATCTGAAATGCTTAGCGCAGTGACTACATATAGAGAGTACTAAATAAATGTCTTTATTTTCAGCAACATTTTTTTCTTTTTTGTAACTTAAGTGTTATGTTAGTTTCACACATACAATATAATGATTCAGCATTTCTGTACATTACTCAGTATTCATCACAACAAGTGGATTCTTGATCCCCTTTATCATCCATCCCCGCTGGTAACCCCTGGTTTGTTCTCTGTATTCAAGAGTCTTTTTTTGTTTTTTTTTGTCTTTTTTTCTTTGTTTGTTTATTTTGTTTCTTAAACTCCACATGAGTGAAATCCTATGGTAATTGTCTTTCTCTGTTTTCAGCAGCATTTTAAACAGAGCTATTTGTAAAATATCAGTCTCTGTATATAATATTTTCTAAGTTGAATTATAATATACTTGAGCAGTATTTCTGCTTGTCTTGTTCACTTTGGGAGAATGAAAGAAAATGCCAGGAGGATCAACTCCTTACTTTGAAAACTGGTGAATAAAGGGGGAAAATTATCTTGCATTTATTTGCCTTTTCTATATGAGCTATACTGTTGAGTAACTGCATAATAAATTAGCAGAAGTCTGTTTTTCTCTGTGGAATTCCTTAGGTGACAAATGAAGAAAGAATTATAGTAGATGTCACCAACTTCAGTCCCTAATGAGCTAATGAACAGCCAGCTTACGTAGATCACCAGTGGCTGTTAGCATCCAGAAAGAGAGGCAGTCAGGTATTATGTGCCTCCTGGTGGAAAAACACCACCTATGATGGAGTTTTACCAAAAGAGAATTGAACCTGTATTTGATCAAGCCTCTGGATCCAGTTATTAAATTGTGGGAAATAAAAGGACATAGGAACATATTTTTAAAAACAGGGCATAGGAACATATTATTAAAGTACACCATGAAGATGAGGTGAAATGAAGACTCTAGGAGGCTCAACACATAAAAATCTGGTTTTGTCAGCAAAGAAACTGCAGGACAAGGGGAGAGAGAAGGGATATTTTAGATCAAAAGGTACCTAAAAGACATCAGCCAATCACAACGAGTGGACTTAAATTGGCATTAAACAAACTTAAAAATTATGGCACTTATTAGACAGTTGAGAATTTGAACACTGACTTGATATTTGATGATATGGAGAAGTGGTTGTTAACTTTTTGGAAGTGATAAGTGTGGGGTGTTTTTTTTAGAAAGTACATACTAAGTGAGGAAAATGAAAAAATATTATGGTTAAGATGATAAACTTTGATCTTACTTCATTATTAAACATTTTACCATAGAGACAAGTACTTTGTATTTGTTTTTCAGGTTGCTGCATGAGCTGAACTTTTCCAAAGATGAGATCCATAGTTTTACAGCATAATGAAGAGCTGTCGTCTTTTACTCAACTGTTTTGTCTAAATTTGTGACTACTTAGGATTTTTTAAGAGCGCATTTTTGTACATACTAACTAAAAGGTCAACTAGAATCCAGGTTTCAGTTTCTTCAATGAAATCAACCATTTCTTCCGTATAGATGACTTGTTGACTTTATTTTGTACCATAACTTATTTTACTACTGATATCTGACCTGGAAGCAATCATGGCAACAAGTCCATACAGGAGTCTTTTGTGATGAGTCACAAACTTCCTTACCATTTAAAGTGTATCACTGTTCTACAGTAAGCTCTTGTGTTTTATGACATGATAAAGTAAATGATCATTTTGATCATGTTTCTATGACGTAAAATGTCTTCTTAGCAATACAGATTAAATTTTACATCGCACTGTTAACTCAGGAAATGATCGTTTATGTCCTTGTAATACTATTAAAACATGGAATGTTACACTTATTAAGTGATCGAAACATTTTGTGTGTGTGTGTGTGTGTGTTGTGTATGGCGATGAGACAGAGTAAAATAAAAGTATACTTCATTCAGTACTTTCTAATTCTTGTGGTGGAAATGTGTTTGAATGCAGCAATATCCGGTCTATGTCTAAGAGACATTTTAAAAGGCAACGGTAGAAGATTCTGGACACACTTCACATTTGCAGCTTTGGATTAGATGTATCAGAGAGTGGAAGAAAATCTTAACAACTCTTTTGATTCCTAGCCAAAATTAGAGGTGTCAGAAAAGATCATGGAAGTGTGGCATCTGGTCCCATGACCTTAAATAATCATTTGGTGCTTCGGGATGGGTTACACTGTAATTCTCTCTGAGCCCATCCAGAGGCACACTGTGTCCTAAATGCCACTTTCCTGCCTGGCTGCTTCCTGCACACCTGGCAGTTCAGCAGGGAGCCCTCCTGCGCTCTGGTGTGTGGGCCATTTATTCTCTCCACCCCCTACCCCCCATCTCCCCACCCCACCCCCCACCCCCGCTGCTACCTGCAGCCTGCAGCCTTCAAATACCTTCCCAGATGGGGATTTAGCAAAGGACATCCAGAAAAGTCACTGTGAGCTTTTCATGGGGAAACTGCTGAATGCAAGAGCTGAGATTTTTCTCTTAGTACAGCAGCCCTGTATTTCCAGAAAGGGGAGGGGTGGGAGGTGTCTCCAATTTCCCTCAAAATGTTACATATAGCTACATCTTCACTGAATGAGGTAGTCCAGAGGAACACAATATTAACATTCCTGAAATGACAACCCCCCAGCTGGTACAGCTGTGGGTGTGAGGGTGCTGGGGGACCCATCTCCTCGCCCCCCGCGCCTGCAGCCCGGTCCACCCACCTCGTCGTTCCCTGGGCCTGGCGGGACCAAGCTGTCCTGGCTGCCAGCACTCCCTGGTGGCTAACGGAACATTCTCTAGCTTCCGCCTCCCTGCCACCTCCTGCATCTCCTCTGAGAGATCGGGAACTCTGGGCACACCTTTTCTGTAGTTTATTAGTAAATATATCAGTCATTTCCACCTCAGCCAACAGTTTTCTCATCTTCTCTAACCTTTTTTTCTCTCCGGTCCTTTTCTAATACCTCAAGCACACAAAATCCTCTATTACTCTCTGTATGTATCTCTTCCTCATTCCTCTTCTTACAGTATTTTAAAGCAAAAGGAAATCCATAGGCATCTTTGGGGCCTATATGATAATTATGCCCACATTGGCGTCTCTGAGAATCACTGAGTTTCACTTTTCAATATCCAGGCACCTCTTGGATGCCACGTGGATGTTCCACAAAGCTCCCCCATACCCGACTCCCACCATGGACGTCTCGCCCCAAGTCCCCTTCTCTTGCATTCTTGGATTCACCGAGACTATCTTCCACCTACCCAGCCCTTCCAGAACCATTCAGTCTGGGTATCTCCCTCTCCAACCTGACTTCTCCACGCCAGCCCCACCCTCTCATCCCTCAACTGGATTAGGTAGGACAGTATCCTGGTTACAGCCTTGATCTCCCTGAAATCCATTCTCCACTCCAGGGTCTTCTAGAGGCAAGAAAATCCCCTACATAGAGCTTCAGGCTCCTGTTGTCTACAGTTGTATACCAAGGGGGATGGGGGGAGTATAGATGGTAACCTTTTTTTTTGATCAAAGGACTCTAAGACTCCTACATCACATGTTGGCAACAAGGAAAGGGAATTATATTCAAAGTCACTTTTGCTTAAGAATTCTGGTTGCTTGCTTCTTTAAAAAAAAAATGGGTTTATGTATTAGTTTTCTATTGCTGCCAAAACAGTTTCATGGTTGAGAAATCTGAGCATAAGGGGCCTCAGCTGGGTCCTCCGTTGAAGGCCTCACAAGGCTGAAATCAGGTTGTCCGCCAATCTGCGCCCTTCCCTGGAGGCTCCAGGAAGGACTGTTTCCAGGCTCATTGAGGCTGTTGGCTGAATTCAATTCCTTGCAGTTGTAGGCTGGAGTTCCCAGCCGTCACTTGGGGACCAGTCTTTGCTCGCAAAAGCTGCCCACGTTCCTTCTCATGCTGGCCCTGTGGTCTCGGGCCGCCCCAGTCCCTCCCAGGCTTCAAATCTCACCTAGTTTCCCTTCCGCTACATCTTTTGTCCCAGCTAGAGAAAGTTTGGTGTTTCGAAAGGCTCCTGTGATTTGACTGGGCCCACCCACATGATCCAGAACAATCTTCCAATCGTAAAATCTGTTGTTTACGGCTGTGTTACACTAAGTGTTTTGCCACTTAGTGTAACACATACAAAATATGCGGGTGTTAGGGCATTGTCCTTCAGGGGAAACACTCTGCCTTCTACAGCTCCCGAGAAAACAGAGAGAAGCTTGTCCAAGGTAAGGTCATTGTGTTTTGTCTAGATACTGCGATGGGCTCTCCCTTTTTACCTTAAATGTGATAGGATGTGAGCCGAGTGTGAGGTGCTCCCGTGGTCCAGAATGCTCAGCTTTGCCGTGCTGACAGAGATGTGACAGAGATGTGTCTGTGATCCACCACCTCTGCCCCGTAAACTTGGCCTCTCCGCGGCTGGATCTGCTCATGAGCCAGATGAACCAGGCTCTGGTCTACAATATTTAAATTCTGACTAAGAACTTGAAAAGGAAAACCTCAACCAGTCCCAATCTTTTGGTTTCTTTTCTGCTTTGCTCTTCACAGAGAATTCTTTTCACCCCAACTTGTCAGTTTGGCAGACCTCAAATCAATGCCAGGGGGATCTGTCTAAAATGCAAAAATACGTTCTCCTTCCTGGTTAGGGTTCTCTTCTGCCGCCCAGTTACCACTCCCGGAGGGGAAAGCTCTTCCTTGGGTGCAACAGACCAAGATTGGGGTCCTACTCGTGAGGGAATGGCTCCGTACCACGTGAGCTGAGGGCACCTTAGGCTCCTGCCTGCCCGCCCCCCAAGCACTCAGCTCTTAGAATGAGGTGTCGCTCACAGAAGCTCGCTCTTCGCCCAGAACATTCATGTCTAGATCTTTCTGTGGATTTTACTTTCTCTTGGATGAATAACTAGAAGTTCAATTGCTGGCTCACATGGTAACTATATATTTAACTTAAAAAACAAAACAAAACCTGTTTTAGGGGCTTCTGGGTGACTCAATCAGTTAAGCGTCTGACTCTTGATTTCGACTCAGGTCATGATCTCAGGGTCCTGGGATCAAGCCCCTCCTCTGGCTCCTCGCTCAGCAGAGAAGGGAGTCTGCTTGTCTCCCTCTCCCTCTGCCCCTCCCCCTGCTTGCACCCTCTCTCTCTCTTTCTCAAATATTAAAAAAAAATTATATATTTCTGTATATATTTCCTTAATATTTTATTTATTCATTTATTTGACACACAGAGAGAGATAGCACAAGCAGGGGGAGCAGCAGGCAGAGGGAGAGGGAGAAACAGACTCCCCACTGAGGAAGGAGGCCAACATGGGGCTCGATTCCAGGACCCTGGGATCATCACCTGAGCAAAAGGCAGATGGTGAACCAACTGAGCCACTCAGGTGCCCCTCTGTATATGTTTCTATGTCTAAGGTAGAGACAAGTATTTACTAGATGGATAATTGTGCTTTTGAATATACAGTTTCAACTTTTAAGAAAATGCCAAAATTTTCCTCCCCCAAAATATTTGTGCCATTTTATATACAGTGTTGTATGAAGCTTTGGTTTATTCTACATCCTCGCCAATATTGAATTATTAGTCTTTTAAAATTTTAGTGTGTAGTGGTATCTTGGTGTGGTTTTAATTTGCATCCGTCTGATGCCTAGTGATGTTGAACATACCATGTGTTTATTGGCCATCGGTATATTGTCTGTGGGGCGTCTGTTTAAATCTTCCCATTTTTAAATTGGATTGTTTTCTTGTTACTGAGCTATAAGCATGCTTTCTGTACCCTATGCACAAGTCTTTTATCAGGTATGTTTTGCGAGTCTTTTCTGCCACTGTGTGATGGCAAATCATGTGGGCTCCCATGGCTGTTAAAGTTTAGGGCAAAAACAAGCTTAGAGACATTGAGATTTGATCAAAATAAAAAAAAAAAACAACAACATTAAATAAGAGTACAGAAAGCAGCTGTGATGTTGATCTGTGAATGACTGAAATTTCAGGGGGAGAACTGTAGCGGCAGAGTTGAGGGGGGACATTCTAGTGGGGCCAGGCTGTGGGACAGGTAACAGAGGACAAATAGGGCCATGATTCACCACCTGTGATTCTGCTTCCCTGGGAAAACCCTTCAAATATCGAGCGCCATAACTCTGCCGCCATGAAGGCAAACAGAAACCCGATTCCTGTAAGCTTGGCCATTAGGAGGAGCAAACTATTTATATGGAGTACATTTTGTCCATTGCTTTGTGGGAACTGGACCCTTGGAGGTAAATCTGAAAATGAGCTGGCAACATTTTTTCTCTAATTCAAAGAGTTTATGCTCTGAGTTGGGAATTTCTAATCAGCTGTGTCAGCCCGTGGTGATTAGAAGGGGGAAGGGAGTGTTTTTATTTGTGGTGTTGGGTGAAGCAGCCTGCGTAGACTTCATTACAATTCCATTTCCTCTCATTGAGAGCATGCTGAGGAAAGCGGTTATTTCTGCTCTGCAATTGCTTTTTAAATATGTCTAAGGGAAGAGGCTGCCGAAATTTTTAGTAAAATATATTCAGGTGTTATGCTGAGGATTTTCCACTTTCTGAGCAAGTTAATATTTTATTTATACAATAAATGTCACAAGGCAGTTCTCAGAGTAGATACATTCTTGTGCTGGTTAGAAAAAAAAATCACAGAAATCATTACACATCTAGATTTTCATCATTACCTGTATTAAGTGTGGCATTTTTAAATACATATGCTCATAATTTAAAATCTTAAATGTATTATCATAAACCTTTGATGAGGGGGAAATTCTGTCCACTAAACCTTGAGAAGGTATTTTTCCTCACCCAGTTAGGGAGTGGCAGAGGAAGCCAAAGACAGGGTTTTCTGTTCTCACTGGGGTTTCAGGAGGACATAACACAAGGTGGAGCACCTGGCTGGCTCAGTAGGTCAAGGGTCTGCCTTTAACTCTGGTCGTGGTCCCAGGGTCTCTGGATGGAGCCCCACAAGGGGCTCCCTGCTCAGCGGGGAGTCTGCTTCTCTCTCTCTCTGCTGCTCCCCCTCCATGTGTGCTCTCTCTCTATCTTTCTCTGTCAAATAAATGAATAAAATCTTTAAAAAAAAAAAAAAAGCAAAGAAAAGAATATAGCACAGGAGTTAAAAGTAACACATTGCAGATGCCATCAGCTCACCCATAACCAGACCCTGGAGCTCTGCCCCACGGAGCTAGACTGACTCCCTGGAAAGATGACTGGTCCCCAGGATGCCATCATACCAGCTTGAGGTACAGAGGAAGGCCTTAAATTTGTGTGCTGAGTGAGGTTTTCTGTGAGAGGTAGAACAAATTTCTTATCCTTAAAAGTTCTACTTTTTGTTCTGTTGGTTATGAAACCTTAAATAATAGTAGCTAATATACATAGTGCTTTTCAATTGACAAAGCAACTTCCTACAACACTTATAGGGGTGCTGGTAAATGTTTAACAACCAGCTCTCAAAACCAACAAAGAAAAAAAACCCTGAAACATAGACACTGGCGATTTCCGTGGTATAAATCCTGCCGCTAAGGTCAGTTTCAAATGTGCGGTGACTGGGTGGGGGTTTGGGAAGAGATGGGCACCCTTGGCTCAGCCCAGAAGGTGACAGACCTGGCACTGTGCATGCTTTCATGTAACTCAGACAAACTTACCGAGGTTTTGTGACGAGGCTTAAAGAGGCTAAGTTATGAGATGGCAGTAGTAGAGGGGGGACTAGAATTCGGGTGGTCTGATCAGCTCTTCTGAAGTCACACGAGTGGTAGGAGCTACTTCGAACCTCCGAGCCTGGTCTGATAGGGTGGTCTCACTTCCCCTGAGGACGCTCTCTGAATTTTGTTTTTCAGTCCAGGAAATTACTAAGCTTTTCATGGTGGCAATTCTAGAAATTGTCAGAAGTATTTATTTTATCTGTACTTGTTTAAAAATTACTCGTGAGACAGAAACATAAAGGCTACTCTGGGAGGGGCAAACGAGAAAGTATAGAGAAGGCTCTGGACCCCCTTGGTTCCTGATTAGCTGCGTGAGTTTGGAGAAATGACTTAGTCTCTTGGCCCCATGTTTTTCTTATATAATATAGGGGATGGTTGGTATCTTGTACAGAGTAGGTGCTTAATAAATGTTAGCCACGAATACCATCTCAAGTTGCTCTGGCTTTATATATACTTGACAAAACAAAGCTGGGTTATTCAGAGGAAAGCTCACAAGTTCAGACTTAATGGACAATTTATGAACCATTGCGATCTCTTACACCAGCTGTGGGTTATGAGTTCTTATAAGCATGTTACAGGGTTTTGACAAACATTGGGATTTGATGCCAGTGCTTCCTTATCTTTTTAATAAAAATCAAATATTTCAGAAACACAAAAATGTAGAAGGAAAATGTAATGGACAGGCAAGTATTGCTCACCTGGTTTGAGAAACAATGCATTCAAATATTGTGGGAAGATTCCCGGAGACCACTCCATGATTCCATTTTCCTCTATACCACTCCCAGAGTTATTACTACCCTGCATTTTGTATTCATCCTTCCCATGCATGTCTTTTTTTTAATTAAGATTTTTATTTTAATTCTAATGTAGATAACATATTATATTAGTTTCTGGTGTACAATATAGTGATTCTACTATTCTGTACATTACTCTGTGCTCATGATAACTGTACTCTTATTCCCCTTCACCTATTTAACCCACCCCCCACCCACCTCCCCATCGGTTTGTTCTCTAGTTAACAGTCTGTTTCTTGGCTTCTCTCTCTCTCTCTATCCCTCTCTCCCTCCCTCCCTTCCTCTTCCTCTCCCTCCTCCTCCTCTCTCTCTCCTCTCCTTCCCTTTGCATATCTGTTTTCTTTCTTAAATTCCACATATGAGTAAAATCATATGGTATTTGTCTTTCTCTGACTTATTTCATCTAGCATAATGCTCTCTAGCTCCATCCACATTGTTGCAAATGGCAAGATTTCATTCATTCTTTTTCATGAAAAGGGGATATATTTTTCATGAAAAATATATATTATATATATATATTATTCATTCATCTGTCAGTAGACATATGGGCTGCTTGCATAATTTACCTATTATAAATAATGCTGCAATACACATAGGAGTGCATGTATCATTTTGAATTAATGTTTTTGTATTTTGGGGGTAAGTACCCAGTAGTACAATTACTGCATCATGAGGTAGCTCTATTTTGAACTTTTTGAGGAAACTCCATACTGTTTTGCACATGGCTGCACCAGTTTGCATTCCCATCAGTAGTACAAGAGGGTTCCTTTTTCTCCACATCCTCGCCATCACTTGTTTCTTGTGTTGTTGATTTTAGCCATTCTGACAAATGAGAGGTGATGTCTCATTGTAGTTTTGATTTGCATTTCTCTAGTGGTAAATGATGTTGAGCATCTTTTTATGTGTCTGTTGGCCATCTGTATGTCTCTTCATATCTTCTCATTTTTTAGGAGAAAGAGTAAAGACCATATGATGAATTCTGGGGCACCTGAGTCTCAGTTGGTTAAGCGTCTGCCTTCGGCTTAGGTCATGATCCCAGGGTCCTGGGATTGAGGTCCGGCTCCCTGCTCTCTACTTCTCCCTCTCCCTCTGCCTCTGCAACATCCATTTGTGATAAAAACCTTCAACAAAGTAGGTCTAGAGGGAACATACATCAACAGAATAAAGGCCTTATATGAAAAGCCCACAGCCAACATCATACTCAATGGTGAAAAACTGAGAGCCTTTCGCCTAAGGTCAGGAGCAGGACAAGGATGTCCACTCTCACCACTTCTATTCAACATAGTACTGAAAACCCTAGCCACAGTGATCAGAAAACAAAAAGAAATAAAAGGCATCAACATTGCCAAGGAAGAAATAAAACTCACTATTTGCAGATGACATGATGCTACATATGGAAAATACTAAAGACCATCAAAAAACCACTACAACTGATAAATGAATTCAGTAAAGTTGCAAGGTACAAATTCAATGTATAGAAATATGTTGCAGTTCTATACACTAATAATGAAGCAGGAGAAAGAGAAATTAAGAAAACAACTCCATTTAAAGATTGCACCAAAAATAGAGATAGCCAGGAATGGTTTGGTTTAGGAATAAATCTAACCAAAAAGGCAAAAGATCTGTACTCCAAAAACTACAAAATACTGATGAAAGAGACTGAAGATGACTCAAGAAATGGTAAAACATTCCATGCTCGGGGATTGGAAGAACCAAGATTGTTAAAATGTCTACACTACCCAAAGCAATCTACACATTTAATGTAAAACCTATAGAAATACCAACAGCGTCTTTCACCGAGCTAGAACAAACAATCCTGAAATTTATATGGAACCACAAAAGACCCGGAATAGCCAAAGCAATCTCGAAAAAGAAAAAAAATTGGAGGTATCACAATTCCAGACTCAAGTTATATTACAAAGCTGTAGGAATCAAAACAGTATGGCACAATAATAGAAAACCCAGAAATAAGTCCATAATTATATGGTCAATCAAACTCTGACAAAGGAGGAAAGAATATACAATGAGAAAAAGACAGTCTCTTCAGTGGATGGTTGGAGAAACTGGACGGGAACATGCAAAAGAATGAAACTGGACCACTTTCTTACACCATACACAAAAATAAACTCAAAATGGATTAAAGACCTCCATGTGAAATCTGAAACCATAAAAATCCTTGAAAAGAGCACAGGCAGTCATTTCTGTGACATCAACCATTGCAACATTTTCCTAAATAGGTCTCCTGAGGCTAAAGGAAATAAAAGAAAATAAATTATTGGTAGGTACTTCATCAAAATAAAAAGCTTCTGCACAGTGTAGGAAACAAAAAAACTAAAAGTCAACTGACTGAATGGGAGAAGGCCTTTGCAAATGATGTATCCAATAAAGGGTTAGTACCCAAAATATATTAAACAAACAAACAAAAAACAGGTACATGGGTACCTGGGTGGCTCAGTCATTAAGTTTCTGCCTTGGGCTCAGGTCATGATCTCAGGATCCTGGGATCCAGTGCTAGGTTGTGCTCCCTGCTCAGTGGAGAGTCTGCTTCTCCATCTCCCTCTGTGCTCTCTCTCTCTTTCTTAAATAAATAAAATATTTTTTAAAACCATGTATTTTTTCTATCTATTTTTGCTATTTATGTACATAGTCCCAAACAATATCCCCTGGAACATAATTATCTCTTAAAAATGTTTTAAAACTGCAGGGGCGCCTGAGTGGCTCAGTGGGTTGGGCCTCTGCCTTTGGCTCAGGTCATGATCTCAGGGTCCTGGGATTCAGCCCAGCATCCGGCTCTCTGCTCAGCAGGGTGCCTGCTTTTTCCTCTCTCTCTGCCTGCCTCTCTGCCTACTTGTGATCTCTCTCTCTCTGTCAAATAAATAAAATTAAATAAATAAATAAATAAATAAATAAATAATTTTTTTTTTTTTTTAATTTTATTTATTTGACAGAGAGAAACACAGCGAGAGAGGGAACACAAGCAGAGGGAATGGTAGCAGGTGAAGCAGGCTTCCTGCAGAGGAGCCTGATGCGGGGCTCGATCCAAGGCCCCTTGGATCTGACCTAGGCCAAAGGCAGACGCTTAACGACTGAGCCACCCAGGCGCCCAATAAATAAAACCTTTTAAAAAAAGTTTTAAAACTTCATGTAAATAATATTGTGTATGATTTTCTGCTACTTGCTTTGTTTTAATCACATGGTTTAGGGGATTAAGGCATGTAGATAGATGTGGCACCAGTTCATTCATTTTAACCATGACCTCGTATTCCACTACTGTGTTAATCTATAACATTTAAAAAATCAATTCTTGTATTGATAGACATTTCATTGCTTTCCAATTTTTTACCATCCCCAAATGGTTAATCTCCTTGTACGTGTCACCTTCTTCATATATGTGAGAATTTTCTCTGGAATTTGTACCTTGGAGTAGAATTTCTAGGTCACAGAAGGAGCGCGCACCTTCAGTTTTACCCAGGAAAACAACTCCATTTTCAAGACTGGCTGTGTCAGTTTCCCTGCTCGCTGCCACCGTATGAGTGTTGTCTTCAATCCATATCCTTAAAATGCTTTTTAATTGTCTAACTTTAGAAATATTCCAGATCTGCTGGATATCAAATGGTCTCAGTGTAGCTTTAATGTGCAACCCCCTGATGTGTTGGGCATTTATTTACTTGTTTGCTATCAGATCCGTATTCAGCCCTTCTCTCTTCTATCCTGGAGGGAGCTCATCTTTGAAAAATATTTCCTTTGCTGGCTGGCGGCCATGTTCGTTCAGCACAGAATGGAAAGCTCAGGTAGGAGATGGAAGGGAAGAAGCCCGGCTCTTTCTCCGCATCGACTCTGCTTCCGGTGGCGTCTCCAGCAGTGCTCCGTGCCCCCCACAATCCCAGTTCCCTTTGTCCCATCCCTGTCATGGCTGCAACTCTGCCCTTTTCCCGTCACTGAGTGCTGGGCAGCCTGAGCCCCTGAATTCTGAGAATGCCATCTCTTTGTTCTCTTCTTTTCCACTGAGGGGTTCCTGTAGTTATGTCACCTGGTCACTTTACCCTTTCGTTTTCAAAACCTCTACTAAATTTGAGTAGTATTTTTCATATTCTTTAAAAATCTTTGGGGTGCCTGGGTGGCTCAGTGGGTTAAAGCCTCTGCCTTCGGCTCAGGTCATGATCTCAGGGTCCTGGGATGGAGCCCCGTATCGAGCCCCACATCGGGCTCTGCTCAGCAGGGAGCCTGCTTCCCCCTCTCTCTCTGCCTGCCTCTCTGCCTACTTGTGATCTCTCTCTCTCTCAAATAAATAAATAAATAAATAAATAAAATCTTTG
>CM053608.1:64642105-64666028 GCA_028646535.1 Procyon lotor | reverse complement strand
CCGACGTCGGGCTCTATCCCAGGACCCTGGGATCATGTCCTGAGCCAAAGGCAGACGCTTAACGACTGAGCCACCCAGGTGCCCCGTGAGATTATTTCTTCCCTTGGAAAGTGCTTCAGATGACTTTTTGTTTCTAGGATGCTAATTATTAATAATAACTATTTTCAAAAATTCCCTTATTTGGCAAAATAAAAATGTCGGCCGTCTTGTTTCCGAGGTCCATGAATTCTAACTGGTCTCCAGTTAATATTCCCCGGAGACTAGAGCTAGCGTTAGGAGATTACATACTTCCTCTTTGTGGCTTTATTATTTTTAAAAAATATTTATTTATTTATTTATTTATTTGAGACAGGGAGAGAGAGCATGCGTGTGAGCTGGGGGGAAGGGCAGAGGCAGAGGGAGAGGATCCTCAAGCAGAGGCCTCGCCGTGTGCAGAGCCCATCAGGGGTCTTGAACTCACAATCCTGAGGTTAGAACCTAAGGCAAAATCAAGAGCCCAGCTGCTTAACCGACGGAGCCACCCAGACGCCATCACTTTGTGACTTTAAATGTGATCCACAAGAATGCTCTAGAAGCTTTGGGGTGGTAATGTATATTGGACTTCTGCTGAAAGGAGGTTGGCTGATGACAGGGACGGCAGAAGGTGAAGCTGCCTGGAGGAGAGCGTGGGAAGCAGTCAGTGCATTTCTGGGACTGGGGGAGGTAAGCGCCGGTGTTCTCGCCGCTGCCCAGGGCTCTGTCCGGAATGGAGAAGGAGGATTCCCCACAGCCTAGACAGAATGTTCCTTTTACATGGAAAGGAATCTCACTGCCAAGTCTCTTGAGAAGAGCAGAGCTGAATGCAACTGGAAGGTTGGCCATGGAGGAAGGACCCTCCCGGGGAGGGGCACCTGAATGGCCCCAGGGAGGGTCTTTTGATTCGGGGAGCTCTTAGTTAAGTTATACTTCCCTCAAGTACATTGGTGGGAAGTGCTGATTTTTTTTTTTTAATTTTCTTATTAAGAAAGGTTTTAGAACTTTTTAAAATTTTGGTAAAATATATATATAACATAATTTTCATGTTATTGTGCAACCATGGTAACTTCTCATTCCCTGCTTCTCCCAGCCCTCAGCAGCCACTGCTCTACTTTCTGTCTCTATGAATGTGAGGACTCTAGGTACCTCAGATGAGGGCAGTGGTGCAGTATTTTTGTGTGTCTGGCTTGTTTCCCACAGCGCCATGTTTTAGAGTTCATCTGTGTCGAAGCATGTGTCAGAATTTCTTTTTAAGGCTTAATACTAGTCTGCTGCGTGTACATACTATATTTTGTCTATCCATTCACCTGCCAATCTATATTTGGATGGCTTCCGGCTTCCAGCTATCGTGAATAACATTGCCATGGACCTTGGTGTACGAATATCTGTTGGAGTCTTGGCTTTTGATACTTTGGGGGAATATTTCCAGAGGTGAAATTGCTGGATTATAAGGTATTCCATGTTGAAATTCGGGGGGAGCTGCTCTACAGCCCTGCGCTACAGCTCCCACCAGCAACACACAAGGGTGCCAATTTCTCTACATCCTCGCCAACATTTATTTTCGGGTTTTGTTTCTGTTTTTGTTTTTTTAATACAGCCTCTGTCCTCATGGGTATGAAGTGATATCCCATGGTGAAGCCCTGCTTTTTGATAGTTGGTTTTTTGCCTTGACTCCAGTACTTTTAAACATACTTTTTCCAAAGGCTTCAGAATAGAGCAAAGATAAATAGACAGTATCAGGGACCCAGGAAACCTGACAGTACTAGAGTGATCAACTTGGGATTCCATAGGTCCGCTCAATAGGCCTAGAATTTCTTGAAGTCCAGACCAAGGAAAGCAAGATGTAGAAAGAGGTGGGAGTTCAACTTAATGCATTTCTGGGCTGGAGACCCCAGCCCGCCACAGGAGTGGCCTCACTTTGTGGCTGCAATAGGACATCTGTGTTGGGATATAGAACACACATCACGGCATCCTGTAGTGGGATAGAGGGGTAGAGACCTGTTTTATTATGGGACGTAACTCCTTTGCCCTAATTCCACAGTCATCGGTTAATCTTCGGATCTTAAGGTTTGCTTCCCACATCACGGGAAGCATATGCCCTGGTCTCCTTGGCCATTTTATTCCTTATTGGAATTCACCAAATTGATGCTGTGGTTATAAATCATTCTCCTATGCTTGGTCGGTGTGACTCACTTCATTACCTTTCTCACCCTTGGAGGACTGTGAAAACCCAGCTTCCTAAATCTTCAGAGCTGGGGCCGAGGATGCGGTTGCCACAGGCAGCGTGCCTACCTTCCCCACGCCTGTCTCCCAGCCATGCCTCATCTCTCCTTTTGGAAAATCCTTTCCAGATGGAGGCTTCCCAGCTTCTTCCTGGGGCGTTTTCCCCCCCTGTGTGGGTATGATGTTCTTTTCACTGCCCAGCTGAAGTTTCTGTTAGAATGGGAGAACTCTGCTCTCAAGTTTAGGCTGGAGTAAGAGAAGGAAAGAAGAGAATTCTATGGGGGCACCTGGGTGGCTCAGTGGGTTAAGCCTCTGCCTTCGGCTCGGGTCATGATCTCAGGGACCTGAGATTGAGCCCCGCATCGGGCTCTCTGCTCAGCAGGGAGCCTGCTCCCCCGTCTCTCTCTTTGCCTGCCTCTGCCTACTTGTGATCTCTCTTTCTCTGTCAAATAAATAAAATCTTAAAAAAAAAAAAAAAAGAGAATTCTATGGCTTCTCCACAGAACAGGAAACTAAATGAACAAATATTTATTGCATTTCTGCTATTAGCCAGGCCTCGTGTGGGTTGCTGGAAATGCAGCGGTGAGCAAAGCAGAAGGAGGCCCTACCCTGTTGGTGCTTATGGAAAGGTCACCGGAGGGAAGAGACACCCCGGAGAACTGGTCCATGCAGTCCTAGCATCACCCGTACTGTGACATGATGGAAAGATCGGTATCTCCAAAGACGTCTCCGAAGGGGTCAGGGATAGTTATTATGTCCTAGCATCTAGTAGTTCATGCAGTAAGCATATGCTGGACTGAACAGAGTCAGCAAATGCTGGCTTTAAAAGTTACTTTCTAGTCTATTGACTACTGTGTGGCCGCCCCGGGCGTAAGTGGGGGAGGTGGATTTGGGAGTCCAAACCTCTGTCCTTTTTGAGGCACCAGCTGGTCGAAGAAGGATGCCCACTTGTTAATTAAGCATCGCTCCATTTCAGGTGTTGGCTGAATATTTATCTGCACAGAATATTAAGTCTTGTTTCTGGCTTTGGAAGTTGTTCCTTTGCTGGCACTGATTCTGAGTTTAAGACGGGCATAGTCTTCAGGCTTGCGAACACTTGCAGTTCTCTGTTTTGCTTCTGGAAACAAGTTGCCGCTGTGCAGCAGGGATGCGGGGATAGACAGGAAGAAGATGCATCCAAAATTTCTCTGCCAGCTCTCAGGCACCGCGTTTCTGAGGTCTGCTGGGTAACTGAGTACTTTCTAGGAAATACCCAGGAACAGTGTAAAAGTTGATAGCGTAGAAAAATGTGGGAAATCTGTCCGTTTGAGAAGGCAAGAGATATATGTGTGTGTGTGTGTGTGTGTGTGTGTGTAATATGCAGACTTCAAAAGTAAGATTCACACCCAAGTCACAAGATAGTAGTTAGGAGGAGAGGACTTCTAAGTCCCAGGAGCAAGACCTCTTCAATTAGAAGAAATAAAAATCAACCCTCTGTGAAAGAAATTGCTGACTTAAGATGGGTTCACAGAAAAGGAATTGGATGATTGGAAGGAATGAATGTTGGGAATGTGTCCTGGAGAAGGGGAGATGTTTAGACAGGTTTGAGACGTGTCTGGGGCCTGCTAACCCTGTGCTCTCTCCCTGGGTTTGAGGTCTTCCTCCCCGTCCGATCCTAGACATTGGCCTCAACTGCAAACTTGAGACTTAAAATAATGAGTGCAAGGAGAAGGCGATGGCTCACACCAAATCTGTGAAAAGGAAAAGTACCCTAGGGGGAAAATATCTGCATTTTTTTAAGCACTGCCCTGGGAGGAGACCACGGGGGCTCTAATTTTAGAAGGTAAAGCATAGTTCCTTGCTGAGATGTTGCCTTATGGAAATGCTTTAGGAATATGCGGGGGATCTGGTCTATCATGAGCCTGACCCATAGCTTGCAGACTGTCATCTGATCTCTGTGTGGTCCTACACCATCGAGATGCAGGTAAACTGAGCACACCATTAGTCTTCACCTTGGGGGCCTGGTTGCAGCTCTGTGCAATGAGGGAACTAAGCTTCTAAAGTTGCAATTCAGAACTTCTGAACTTGGGCTCCTTGGCTGCCAGAATGCAGCCTAGCCAGGCTTTACATTTGGTTTCTCAAATGCCTTTGCTTAGAGAGAGAAAGGGTGATGGGTTATGAGAGTGACTTGTCTGTGTTTTGCTGCGGACAGTTGTTCTAGGAATAGAGGGAAGAAAGTGGTAAGTACATGTAACTAATGAGACCTTTATGGCCCAGTCCAGAGCAGAGATCGGTGTCCAGGGTAGTATGCCCACAGTTGGAATTTAGGTATTGAAGGGAAAGAAGATAGTGTGAGATTGGGAATTTTGATCTCAAATCTGAATGGGTCAGTCAGTCCTCCTCCGTACATACTGGTTACTCTGGGGCTTTGGATCCATGACCTTGCCAGCAGCTTCTCTGAGTACCTTTCTAGCTGTGCTGTCAGCTGTGTGTGTGTGTGTGTGTGTGTGTTCATTTTTTAGGGTTTATAGGTATCTTTTGGATCTCTCCTTAATATTCTAGTCCTGTGACTGAATTGGTGGTCACTGGGAAGACACATCTGCTGATGTTTACACCTTAGTATGGAAATCTAGGTCCGACTTCAAGGAAATAGCTCCCTGGGCACATGTACCCATCATGGCTGTTTAAGGATGGCTGTGAAGAGCCTTTATTCACTCCAGCGAAGGGTGCATGTCCACATACATCTTCCCAATTTTTTTAAGTATTTTTTTTTAAGATTTTATTTATTTGACAGCGAGAAACAGCAAGAGAGGGAACACAAGCAGAGGGAATGGTAGCTGGAGAAGCAGGCTTCCTGCCGAGCAGGGAGCCTGATGCGGGGCTCGATCCCAGGACCCTGGGATCATGACCTGAGCTGAAGGCAGATGCTTAACGACTGAGCCACCCAGGCGCCCCACATCTTCCCAATTTGAAGGAAGTAGAGAGAATGGCTTGACCCGTCTTTAGAAGGACAGAGTGTGCCCAGGAGTGGTGTGGGGAGTGGGGTTGGAGGAAGAAAGATCGGATGATTGGAAGGAATGAGTGAGTGTTGGGAATATGTCTTGGAGAAGGGGCGATGTTTACACAGCCTTGAGACATGTCTGGGGCCTGCTAACCCTGCGCTCTCCTTCTGGGTTTGAGGTCTTCCTCCCCTCTCCGATCCTAGACTTTGGCCTCAACTGCCATATGTGCACCTGGGGAAGGCAAACTTCCTCTCCTGGTGTGGTTTTGAGGTTCAGTTGTGATTTTTCATTATTGTGGCTGTTAGCAAGAGTGCTTTCAGTGGCTCGAAAGAGCAGTTAGCTCTGGGAAACTTGCTTACAATGCATTTCCCCTGGAAGAGGTTGTTTTTCATGGTGCTGATATTACGAGGAAATCTGACATTGAGGAGATTTGGGGAGGGGGTGCTGAGGAGCAGCGGAGGCACAGAAGGCAGCCACTTGGCTGCACCTTGCGTATTCTGTTTGCTGTGTTCAGGAGAGAGCAGCTGCCTGCTCTCAGCTCCCCAGCGAGTAAGCCCTTTGGTGCCAGACTGCCTCCCCCACAGCGGGGCGTTACGGCCTGACCTCGGTCCCTCACTGCCCTGCAAATACCAGACTCTGGGGGCTGCTGCTCGGATGTGCTGGCATCTCCCCAAACAGTGAAACAGTGCCAGCTTCCGTCTCTGCGAAGCTCAGACAGGCAACTCGAGGCTTCAAACAGTGGACATGTTACAAAAAAGGCCAGATGACAGCCTGCAGTTTATTTCCTGTCCTGGTGTATTTGGTGGCCCAAGCTAGTCCGTTGGAGACTTGGATGAGAAACGTTGCCTCATGGGCTTTTTCAAGGATGCTAAGTGACTGCTTGAGAGGGGAGAGCAGAGGCGCTGGCTCCCCCAATCTAAGTTTGGGATTCGAGAACCTAGATGAAATAGCCAGGGAAAATAAAAGTACCCCCCTTCCCCCCGCCCCGCCCCCTATTATCTAAAGGCAACCAGAACCGTGGCTGCTCAGGCAGAGGTTGTCGAACATTCGTTCTGCTTCCCTGGAGAAGCTCTGCTAGTCTGGCTCTGTTCTTCACTTCCTCTTGTGTCCAGGCATCTGCCAGCACCTTGCTCCTCTCTGAAAGGACGGACTTCCCACTTTCAGGATCTCTGCCTGTGTGACTTGCGAGACCCTTTGCTCTCTAGCCATTGGTAAATAGTTCATGTGGATGAACAGGAATGGTGTAAGGGAGACGGAAAGAAACAATGAAAAAACGCTTTCTCTCTGGTGGGTAAGGGGCTGAGATTGGTTCCTTTTCTTCTTTCTTTTTTAAGACTTTATTTATTTGTCAGAGAGAGAGAGAGAGAATGAGAGCACACACAAGCAGGGGAAGCAGCAGGCAGAGGGAAAAACAGGCTCCCTGCTGAGCAAGAAGCCTGATATGGGGCTCGATCCCAAGACCCTGGAATCATGACTTGAGCCGAAGGCAGATGCTTCACCGACTGAGCCACTCAGGCGTCCTGGGGAGTGAGATTTCTCGATCTCTGACATTTTGTACAGACATAGTCGTTTGCTAATTCCTGGCGGGCCCCGTGAGGGTGGCTGTAATGCTTCTTTTGACCTGAGAGGGTCTCAGGGAGACCCGCTGGGCCTGGGCAGCCACAGGTGGGGGTCACCATTAGGTACAGATGTGGAGAATAGCTTACACAGAGACTGGAATAGACTCCCATCTTCATTTCCTTCAGTGTTTTTGTTTGTTTGTTTTTATTTCCTTCAGTATTTTATGTCCTTTTTGTTATTTTTCTGTTCTATTTCAAAACGAGATGAAGTCTAGTGCCTCCCTCTACTGTTTATTATACTGGCTGTAATACTTGATTTCCAATAAAAATGAGATGATCAAACCAGACTTCTTATTATTTTCCTTAAAAAACAGGAGAGATTATTACCGTATTTTTGACTGGATGGAACAGCACGAATTCCATGATGTACATATTTCTCATAAGAACTTTTAAAGCATCTAAATGAATACCCTCGGAGTTATTTCTTATTACAGGTTTACTTCTTTGTCTAGGGGACACAGATCAGTGAACCCACATGGTGAGTTTGATGGGAATCGGCTGACAGGGCAGTTAGTGATACTTGAAGAAGGGGCCTAGGCTTTTCTATCCCGGATCAGCATGTCTTACCTTAGAGCGATAGTGCTGGTTGCCGTGTATTGATCTGAACTGGGTCCTGGCTACCCGTACTGCATGTAACAGCACGTTTAATCCTTACAGCAACTCCATAAATAGATACTGTTATCATCTTTATTTTCCTGGTGGGAAAATTGAAGCTTAGATCTCCACCCCCCGCCCCCCATTGCTCTAAAGGAGGCTTGGCAAACTTTTTCTATAAAATACTGGAAAGTAAATGTTTTAGGCGTTTGGGCCTTACTAGCTCTATTGCCACTCTGCAGTTGTAATGCTAGAGAAGTCATAAAAAAAATACAAAAACAAACAAGGGTAGCCATGTTCCAATACAACTTTATTTATGGACTCCAATATTTGAATTTCGTATTATTTTCTTATGTCACAAAATATTATTTAAAAATTATTTTCCAGGAACGCCTGGGTGGCTCCGATGGTTGAGCATCCAACCCTTGATTTCAGCTCAGGTCATGATCTCAGGGTTGTGAGATTGAGCCCCATGTCAGGCTCTATGCTGTGTGTGGTATCTGCTTAAGGTTCTCCCTCTCCCTCTGCCTCTGCATGCACGTGCTCTCTCTCTCTCTCTCTCTCTCTCTCTCTCTCTCAAAAAAAAAAAATGTTTTCTAACAGTGAAAAAATATACAAACATTCTTCACTTGAAGGCTATGCAAAAACAGGTGGTGGGCCAGATTTGCCAACCCTGGTGTAGATAAGAGTGAGCAGGAAAGGAGGAATGGGTTAGGATGGGCTGGTGGGAGGCACACTCTTGCCAAAGGGAAGAGCATGTGTGCAGGGAACCCAGGGCATGAAGTATCCAAGGAACTGCAGGAAAGGCAAGCACGGTTGGTAGGGTATGAGGGAAGATAAGAGGAGATAGCAAGACCCAAGTCATGACCTTGTAGGACCTTTCCAAGATTTTGGACTTTGTCCTTAGAGCAATGGGAAGTCATTAAAAATACTAAGCAAAGGAATGACAAGGGAAATTTTAAAGGGATTTTAAAAAAAAAATCACTGGCTGATGGGTGAAGAGTGGATTACAATTGGTCAGTAAGAGTAGAAACAGAAAAACCAGTTAAGCAGCTCGAGAAGGGGGCCAGGTGGGCGATGATCGTGTCTACTCGGGACTGTAGCCAGAACCATTTCCTGGCAACATAGTGAATGGAGGTAGAGCAAATATGAATGGAAGTAGTTCGAATATGAACTACTGGAAAGGTCCTGTCCACTCGCAGGTCCTGTCATGGTTACCCCATAAATCTCTTTTAGCCACCCCGTTTCATTAGCCTTTGGATGCCTGTCTTTCTTTTTGCCCTGGTCTTCCAGCTTCAAATCTAGTGTCTTCCCTGCGTGGTGTGAAATTCTTAACATTTTCAAATGGACATTGTGTTTATCTGAATGCATCATTTATCTCTGACCCCTACAACTGAAGGGCTGCTCTTCTCTCTCACACAATTCTTTCAGTCTGGAGGAAGTGCTCATAAATGAGGATAGTGTTTCTTAGGTTTGAGTTATTAATTTTCATTTCCTGAGGAAATTTATTTCATCAAGGGAAATGATCTGTTGTTCAAATAATAAAAAGACCAAAGATAATACTGTGGTGAGGGTTTTATATTACTTTTGTGTTAGTGTTAGAAGGTCACGGAAAACTCCCTTAAAGGTCAGCTTTACTTAAAATTTGTGTAGCTTTCTTTTCCAAATGAGTAATGATACATTCTCTTCTACCTTTGAAGCAATGATTTGGCTCGCTGGGCACTCACAGCAACACTCCAGATCTTTTATTTTTTTTTTTTAAAGATTTTATTTATTTATTTGACAGGGAGAGAGACAGTGAGAGAGAGAGAACACAAGCAGGGGGAGTGGGAGAGGGAGAAGCAGGCTCCCCATGGAGCAGAGAGCCTGATGCGGGGCTCGATCCCAGGACTCTGGGATTATGACCTGAGCCTAAGGCAGAGGCTTACCGACTGAGCCGCCTCGGCGCCCCAACACTTCAGTTCTGATACTAGCCTGGATCTCTGGATCAGAGCACACTATCCTTCGCAAAATATGATACTGAGGGGTTAGAGTCTGTTTCTGTGGGGTCCAGGACTGGGGATTAGGGAAGAAAGGAAAAGGGAAAGATGAGACTCATGCCTTGGGGCAGAGAGGTGACGGTGATAGTGATTTTGCCTCAACTTCTCTGGGGGTTGTGCCCTAGAGGCATCAGTGGGTGATACTGACCCAAGGTGGCTGGCAGAAGGGGAACTTCAGAAAGTTCTTAGGGGCGAGACCCTGGGGTTATGACTTCTCAGTGAGTCTTGGTTTCGGCTGATCTGTCATTCAATTTTTTCCTTCTATTACTGCTATTTGTTACTTTGTAGTCTTTCCCCAATACAAAGCAAGGTCTGTAGGGTCTGTATTTGTATCTCAAGCATCTTCTTCCATCCCATAATGTACAGTGTCTTGCACACAGTAGATGCCCAATACTGGCTATGTTACTTTGTCACCTTTGGCATCCATGCTGCACAGTGAGACCTTTTGTCTCAAAAAGTCAGAATTTTTAAATCTAAAATCATCACCAAGGAGACACTTGGGTCATCCTGAGAATAGGACAAATTTTAGGGGTAAGCAGTGGGCAAGATTTGGGCTTCCACTGAGGATCTTCTCCCATTATGAGACTTCTGTTGACCACTTCTCTTTTTGCCACCCCATTTCATTAGCCTTTGGATGCCTGTCTTTCTTTTTGCCCAGCAGGCGCTCCATTTATGTATATGGAGCAAGTTCACTTCTGGTACTGATTTTATTTATTCTCTGTATATTCGTGCAGGTATAGGTGGTGGGGCTGAAGTTGTAAGCTCAGAGACTGATACACTCTCTCCCTTCTTCCCTTCTTTCATTTATCAGTTATTGAAAGCTGGTTATGTACAGGCATTGGGTGAAGCACTGGGGGATGGCAACAAAAAAAAGACATGGTGTTTTAAAAAATATTCCAGTCTAATGGAGAGGTAAAAAGAAACATTGGCCATTTGGTGTGAAGTAGAGGTAGACATTGTGGACCTCTCCCCAACCTGGTGGATGGGACCTCCCTGGTGCCTTTGCCTTTTGAACTGCTGAATGTGGTCAAGAGCAGGTAGAGTATCTATGCAGTTAAGGATGAATTAACATGTTCTACACTTGCCTTTCTCCATTTGTGCAGGGTGGAGATGTCTGCCCAGGGAGTAATTTCTAACGGAACATCCCAGCAGTCTGCATCTAATTCTGATTACACTTGGGAGTATGAATATTATGAGATTGGACCAGTTTCTTTTGAAGGACTGAAGGCTCATAAATGTAAGTCTTATACAATTCCCTATTGTAAACATAATGTATTTGTCTTAACCTGTGAAATTCCACCGTGATTAATTTTTCTGAACAGTCTGTCTTTTTACACAACTCTATTCTGTATCCTGCAAGTCCCAGAAAATACCCCCTTCCAAACATAGGCTGATTGCTCAGGGATAGTATTACATGAGTGACAAAGAACTTGAAAGATTCCCTTAGTGAGGGACCCTGAATCAATGTCATTCTCAAATTGAGATTCTTTTTAAAATATTAATGATCTGCCTCCCCCAAACTGTGTGAACATTTGGACCATCAAAAATACATACAAAAGAAAAAATAAAATGAAATGTAAAAAAAAAAAAAACGTACAAAAGTAAAGTCTGGAACTATTATTTAAAGAACCTTCTTTTGTAACACACAGTCAATGGCATTCTTTCAGCCCTGCTCAGTTTCTGGGGCTGGAGAGAGCAGTCTGTGTGCATCCATGATGATGGGCTGGGGTAGCCTGCAGCCATTCCTAATTCTACATGATAGGCAGCAGTTGTGCTTCGTGATATTCGAGTGACTAATAACCAGCACAAAGCAAGGAAATACAGTTCTGTGGAGGCTTACTGTCCAACTCCAGTCATAACTGCATGCTACTGGTCAGCACAAAGCTATTTTCCAGAACTACTGCCCACTCGCAGGTTCTGTCATGGTTACCCCTAAATATTCCGGAGCTGCTTGGTTGTTTCAGGATGAATATCCATAGTGCGGTAAAAATTTAGGTTCTCAACCGGTTCAGTTATCGGGACACATTAGGAACTCTAAGGAAGATTAGAAATGGAGATGCAAATATAGTAAAGAAATTGCCTTTGCTCTTTTAGTATTTCCTGGATGCTGCCACTCTGACCTGTCTTGGTGTTCATGATCCCTTACATTCACTTGCTGCTCCCTTGCAAGGAAGGCTTTCTAATTTTTTTTCCAGCTTTCTTGAGATGTAATTGACAAAATTGTAATATATTTAAAGAGTACAAAGTCATTATTTGATAAACATATACATTGTGAACGGATTCCCTCCATCGAGTTAATTGACACAATCATCACCTCAGATATTTCCCTTTATTTATTTATTTTTTGGTGAGAACATTTCAGTTCTGCTCTCTTGCAAATTTCAGTTATACAATACATATTGTCAGCGATACTGACCATGTTGTATGTTAGATCCTCAGACCTTATTCCTCTTACAGCTGAAAGTTTGTATCCTTTTATCAACCTCTCCCCATTTTTCCCACCCCCAGCCCCCTGGGAACCCCTTTTCTACTCTTTGTTTCTCTTAGTTTGAATTTTTGGGGGGTTCCCCATGTATACAGAATTTGTCTTCTCCATTTGGCTTATTTCACATAGCATAATGCCCTCCAGGTTCATCTATGTTATCATGTATGACAAGATTTCCTTCATCTTAAAGGCTGACTAATATTTGTGTGTGTGTGTGTGTGTGTGTACACATGTGCACTCGTGCACACAAGTGCATCTATAAAAGTGATGAACACTTAAGTTGTTCCCATACCTCAGCTATTGTGAATAATGCTACAGTGAATGTGGGAGTATAGATATCTCTTTAAGATAATGGTTTTGTTTCCTTTGGATATGTATCCAGAAATCAGAATGCTAGGCATAAGATCACAGGTAGTTCTGTTTTTACTTTTTTGAGGAAACTCCATACTATTTGTCATAGTGACTATACCAGTTTACATTTCCACCAACAGTGCACCATGATTTCCTTTTCTCCACACCCTCACCAGCATTTTTTATCTCTTGTCTTTTTTGATGATGGATGTCCAAACAGGGATGAGGTGGTATCTCATTGAGGTTTTGATTTGCATTTCCCTGATGACTTAGTGATGCTGAGCACCTCTTCATGTGCCTGTTGGCCATTTGGATGTCTTTGGAAAATATCTATTCAGGTTCTTTGACCACTTTTTAATTGGGTTGCTTTTTGGTATTGAATACTATGGGTTCCTTCTGTTTTTAGATATTAACCCCTTATCAGATATGTGCTTTGCAAATATTTATTCCCATTCCATAGGTTCCCTTTTCCTTCTGTTGGTGCTTTCCTTTGCTGGTGCAGAAGCTTTTTTGCTTGATGTAGTCCCGCTTTTTTATTTTGTTTCCATTGCCTTTGCTTTTGATACCAAATCCAAAAGAATCATTGTGAAAACTGACATCAAGGAGCTTGCCCCCTATGTTTATGATCATTATTTTGAGCTATCAGGTAAATTGCTTATTTCCATTTCATTAAGAAATGTTTTTGGAGATTTATCTTGTTCTTTAGTGTGAAACACATTCCTCTATTTCTTCATTTTCCTTGACTCTCTGTGCTGGTTTCCATGCATTAGAGAAAACAGCTACCTCTCCCAGTTTTGAGTGGTCTTCTGTAGGAGATCAACCTTGTCATTCATCCTACCTTGGACTCCTAGTTGCCCCTTGAACTTTTATGATTGTTAAAGCAAATTTCTTTGTTCTTAGTGGCTCCCAGTAGTTGAGGATGTGTCAAGACTGCCTTTGTCCCCAAGGGGAAGATTGTGGTCAGTACCTACCTAGGCTGATTAGAAGCCATACTGGTAGGCAGCAGCTGGGAAAGTATGTAGTTAAACCCCTCTCAGGGAGAAACTAGGAGATGGAAGTTTCAAGGCAGAGGCACAGAGGTCCAAGAGCACCTAGTTCTGGGGGTCCTAAACAGACCAGGTTTGGCCACTTGCAGCAGACAAAATCCAAAGACAGAGAGATGAGTCCTGGTGGAACAAGAAAGGAATTTATTTCAGTGAGGCCAACATTGGGAAGACAGCAGACTGGTGTCTCAGACTGTCCCCAAAGCGCCAAAGATACTTCCAGGTTTATATAAAGAAAATGTTGGACAAAGGTGGGCAGTAAAGGTCAGGTTGATCATTGTCTTGGAGTCAGTCATGGGCAGGGTCTTGCTGGCTTAGGGCAGTCCTTACTGCTAGATAGGGTAGTTTCCATTCCCATCAGGGGATGCTCTGCTCTGGGATCTTTTGCCTGAAGCAAGAAATAAGCTGGAAAGAAGAACTTAATTAGAAAGTTTGCAGTCAAAATGGAGGTAGTGGGAATCCTCTTCCAGTTTTTGCCTATTCCCTCTCTTTTTGGCCAAGTGGATAGCTGAGAAAGTGCTCCTGTGCTTGTTAAGAACTGCTTCTTTGCTCCCTAGAGTCCTGTAGGACTCCTGAATGTAAGCGCCATTGATATCAGAGCCAGGAGACCGGGGACCCGTCCGTCCCTTGGGCTGTAGCCACAAAAGCTAGAGTGTCAGACTCGTGTATAAGCTTTTCAGGGAGATACTGGTGACTTGGTTTTATGATTGGGATAAACTGGACCAAGAAGGCAGGATGGGTGCCAACTTCCCTGGGAGGTTTCAGGCAGCCACTGGATGGATGCTAAATTCGAAGCCTGGCCCTGAGGCAGCATCCTTTAAAGTATGCAAATAAACCCCTGTCAGGGAAAGAATGGGAAGTGGGTGTTTTTTTCTGCTTCCTCTGCAGTGAGCCTTGGGGAGGTAGATGTGGTGAAGGCTGGCCTCCCCTTGAATTACCCCTTCTTTTGTTGCTATAGAGTCTGTGGGTTTTCATAGACCTCAACCCTTAAGGCTTTCAGAACTAGACATTTCAGGGGCCCGTCTCTGCAGTGGGGGGTCTTAAAAGTGGGGCTCTAGATGTGCTGTCCAAACCCTTCCCTTCTTAGGCAGAAGCTGGAAGCTGGGGTTTCCTTCCAACAGTATGTTGCTGTGCTGGGGATGTGGGTTATGGCAAGAGTGTGTCTCAGCCGTTCCTACCCGTTTTCAGGTGGGTGTTTTCCTCTTTTGCCAGAGGTGTAGGAGGAACTTTGCTAGTTTCTGGGTATCTTTCAGAGGGAATTCCTCCATATGCAGCTGTATGTTCAATGTGTTTGCGGAAGGAAGAGAGCTCAGGAGCCTCCTAGATCTCCATCTAGGTCAGTTCCCATTCCAGCTTAATTAAGTGATCAAGCCTTTGTCCCCATTCCCCCTGTTGCCGGAAGGACTACAAGAGCCCAGGCTTCACCTGTGGGTCCCTGGGGCCTGGAAGCCATTGGTGGCTAGTGGCTGTGGCAGTGCCTCTGGTGGGGCAATTAGAGGGCAGTGATACTGTTTAGGAATTAGTTGGACAGTTGGGTAGTCAGGGCTGGGTCCCCAGCAATGAAATGAAAATGAGGAGTTGGGACAGCTAAGACAAAACAGCACTGACATACTGTTTTGCAGCTTAGATAGGACCCCACCAGCATTCTGCTTTGCAGCCATTGAAGAAATGACTTCTGCAAAATATCCTCAAATAAGGCAGATAAGCACAAAACATTTGTCAGTATCACAGGCAAGGGGCTGTTAAGACAGAAGCCACCAGATGTCAGGGAGAAAAAAAAAAAGACCATAAGCCACATAGACTTTAGCCTAATAGGTAGACAGATACATGACCCAAGCCCTGATTGGTACCACTCAGCACACCCTGATTGCTTTAATAGTTCTGCAGAAGAGCTCATAAAATCCCCTAAACTTAGAAACTCCAAGGGCAACACTCCTAGGCCCCTTCCTGCTCCAGGAGCTTTATGTCATTGCTCAATAAACTTTGCTTTGCTGCCCAGCCACTCTTCATCTGGTCTAGCTCTTCATTTTCCCCAGGAGCATGACCAAGAATCGGAAGGGTATTGGTGCTAAAGGCAGAGAAAATCTTACAACAGTACCCTGGCTCATTCCCATGTCCTGGTCTCCACCAGTGGGCCTGCAAGGGGCTTCAGAGTTACTCATGTTCCTTAAAAAGACATTGACTAAACCATATATCCTTTATCCCTGAAGTGAATAGTAATAATTAAATGCTTTCATTCCTTCATTTATTGATGTCTGCTCAGTATTTCTTTGTGGAAATTTTGAAAGACAGATGAAATCCGTTAGTATATGCTGTCATTGATTATCTGCTGGAATGCTGTTGCTGTCAGGGCGCGAAATCACCCTCCTTCATTCACTTTAATTCTTTAATCCATTGTTTTTCTGGGGCGATCTTTAGGTAAGGACACTTGCTTGTTAAGAATTTTAGGGCAGGGCCCTGGGTGGCTCATTTGGTTGGGCGACTGCCTTTGGCTCAGGTCATGATCCCGGCATCCCGGGATCGAGTCCCACATCAGGCTCCCAGTTCCACGAGGAGCCTGCTTCTCACTTTGACCTTCTCCCCTCTCATGCTCTCTCTCTCTCTAATAAATTAAAAAAAAAAAGAATTTTAGGGCAAAGCAAAAATGACTGGACAAATTGCCATGCATTTCCCTATAATAAGCACTTTTACAGGTTGGTGACCCAAATTTTTTCTGTCAGTGTGCTCCTATCTCTTTTCTCTAGTTTAAGGGGCAAAGAAGACAGGCCTGCTGCTATTATTTTGGTTGGTACGTCTCTACAATTGAAAATCTTTTTTGAGCATATTACATTCTAGAAATGATTATAGCTGGTAAGGATTCCTGCAAAATGTAGACAGAAGTGTGACACATTACATATTTACTTTGCCCACTTTACTGTTAATAAGGGGTGCTTTTGCTAGTTTTAGCATTCACATCAGGAAAAAACAGAATGCCTGGGTGAGTCCTTACACTTTGGATGTAAAAGATTTGACCAAAGTAGAGGTCCTTAGCTTCTGGAACCTGACAATACATGAGGCACATAGAAGAGAATAAGAAACAAATAAAAAACACAGACATACAGGGAAATAGAAAAGATTAAGTCAACTATTGTACTGTGCATTTTGATATAGTCTCTTCCACTTTAAAGTGCTGTGATTCTGGGGTGCCTGGGTGGCTCAGTCGTTAAGTATCTTCTTTGGCTCAGGTCATGGTCTCAGGGTCCTGGGATCGAGCCCCGCATTGGGCTCCCTGCTCGGTGGGGAAGCCTGCTTCTCACTCTCTCTCTGCCTGCCACTCCTCCTGCTTGTGATCTCTCTCTGTCTCTCTCTCTCTCTCTCAAATAAATAAAATCTTTAAAAAATTTTTTTTTAATTAAATGCTGTGATTCTGACCTTCAAGTGTGTCTACTTGTATTGCAGAGCAGAATTCAAAGCCAGGTAGGTGTAGGTTTAGAAAAATAGAAGCCAGATATTTCAAGGGGAAGCATTTATTGAGGACAGGATAATAGTTATCTTCATTTGCTTTACCTGTAACATATCATGGTTGGAAACAGTAGCCCCCTCTCTAGTTAGACCAGGTTCTTCTGCCTGCTGAAATAAGAGGTCCTACCTTCAGAGGGTCTTTCATCGGAGAGGCAACCTCTGGCGATTATTGTGAATTCTCCTTTTGCTCTCAGTTTTGTATCTGGTATTAAACCTTATGATCTATCAGAAGTGGACATTATCTGACATATATTTGGCACCAACGGAAGGGACATCTGCTCATTCACTCTTTCTTTCCCCGGATATTTACCGAGTACCGGTTATGTGCGATACTGTTTTAAGAACTGGAGATACGACAGCAAACAAAAGAGGCAAAAATACCTCAGCTTAGAGATCTTGCTTCCTAGTAGGAGAGATAGACAATAAATAAGTTAAATAAACAAACCATGCCATATGGTGATAGAAAATAAAATAGGGAAAGGAGATGTGGAGTATGGAGGTAAAATTGTACATTGAGTGGCCATGGAAGACCTTACTGAGAAGGAGAAATTTGAGAAAAGACCTGAAGGAAGTGAGGTTGAATTGTAAGGTATCTGGAGAAAAGCATTCCAGAAAATGCTCCATGGTGAGAATGAAATGGATCATGCAAGGAACAATGAGGAGATCAGCATGGTACCAGCATGGTACCAACAAGTGAACAGAGGCAAGACAGCAAGAGAAGAAGTCAGGGAATAGAGAAGAGGGAAAAGGTAATAGGGCCTTTGAGGTCACTTTTTCCTCTGAGACGTCATTTGGAGAAGAGGAATAGCATCTGGTTTAGGTTTCAATAAGACCTCTCTGCAGGTGGAGAAGGGAGGGGATGAGATTGGAAGCAGAAGACCACTCAGGGGAGGCCAATAATTCAGGCAGCTGATGATGGTGACTTGGCTGTGGTGGGGGACAGTGGAGTGGTGAGAGGTGCATACATTCTGGATAGTTCTTAAAGATAGCTCTGATAGGCTTCATCAGTAGATTGGTCATAGGGCATAACAGAAAGTGAAGAGCTAAGGATGATTTGAAGATATGTGATCTAATTGACAGCACGAATGCAAATGAACCGAGATGGGGAAGACTAAGGGAGAAGCAGGGACATCAGGAGCTCAGCTTTGGACTTGTTAAATTGAGACGTGTCAGACATCCAACAGGACATGGCAGGTGAGGTGCGCTGTGAAGGTGCGAATTTGAGAGTCATGGCATATAAAGAATATTCAAGGTTAAGAGGCTGGATGAATGAGTATAGACAGAAAACTGAAGAGGTACAAGAACTGAGCCCTGGCCATGCTAGCATTTAAAAGTTGGAGGTGTTGGGAGGAAAATAGCAAAGGAGCCTAAATGGAATGTGCAGGAAGGTAGGAAGAAAACAGGGCAATTGTGTTTCCTGGAAGCCAAATAAAGAAAGAGCTTCAAGGATGAAGCCGTGGTCTGTGTCAAATGCTGCAGTTAGGCCAAGTAAGTTGAGGACTGTGCTTGAATGTTGTATTTACAATGTAGAAGTTATTGGCAATGATTTGAAAGCAGTCTTAGCAGAGTGGGTGAAGAGTGAAAGGCTGCTGGAATTGGTTCAAGAAAAAAGTGAGAGGAGAAGAATTGAAAACCACACATGCAGACAGTTTTCTCCAGAATTTTGCCATAAAGGGAAAGGGAAATAGGACATTTAGGAAGACCTTGACTAGGTGAGACAAGATGTTCTTAGAAAAGCAGAAGCAAAGCCTGCGAGTCAATACATGGACACATTGACATTTTAGCAGGACCTTTAGCTGCTGTGTTGAGGAAAGACTGAAGGAGCATCCTCTTATTCTGAGCCATCGGTGGAGGCCATTTCCCATGCTTTCTTTCATATGCCAGCTTGCAGATGATGCCAGCCACAGGCGTTGGTGAATTAGCAAGAAGCCAGGTCGTGGAGATGAGAAGCAGAGCTAGAGAGTGTGTGAATGCTTAGAGTAAGACGTGTCATTGGAAGCACAGTCAAAGCAAGTTCTGGAACAGTCCTGTTGGCTCCTTGCCAGGAATTCAGACCACAAAATTGGCCCTGATGTGTGAGAAACCAATGCTTTGAGGACAGTTCTGGCTCTCTTATCCTGAATCCTCTCCTTCAATTAGTATTTATCCTTGTTTTTCATACAACCGGGAGATGGAAAGGTCACAATTAATTCTCAGGAGGTGGAAAGGAGGGGATTGGGATGGGGTAATTGGCCCTAGTCTGACCCTAGAGTAGAAAAGATAATCATGGAGAAATAGGATCCCATCAGTGAAAGCCACACTGTCGTCAGCTTTCTGCTCTTTTTCATTCCATTCATTAATGGTCAGGTTGAGGGGAAGTTATTTTATTATGTCCCATTCCATTTAGAACTCTCCTTGGCAGCTTACTCTGCCCTTTATTGTATTGATCTCTAAATAGTTCAGTTTCTAGACAGGACAGAAGTGGCTGCTGGGCTCTGTTAGAAACACCTTCTCTTGGTTTCCTTCACCAGCTGGCCTTACTGGAGCTTCATTTTCTAGAAACCTTTATTTTGAATCCTTCTCAGAGAAGGGTGTTTTGGAGAGGGCCAGGGCTCTGCTTTCCCTCTTTGACCAGCATGCCCATGTCCAGGAAACATGGTACATAAATAAAACTGCAAGAGAGTTTGGATATGCCTGAGAGAGATGGGGATCTCGGATCGTCCCTGAAAGGGCCTCAGGGTTAGCTAGTGCCCTAGGGTCAGACCATGTGACAGAGCATGAGGTAGAGGAAAATTAATGGAAATAATTAGAGGAAGCAAAATTCTGTTTGAAGAGGAATGTGAATAAAAGAGCCACTCAGAGCATATTGGGATAGGACATGTAGATGCCATATTATCAAGGAAGTATTTGGAAATGCTGTTGGACCACTGGCATTCTCAAGCTCTAACCACCGCCCTGATCTTCCCCTCGCCTGCTTCCCCATGACATCAAGGGAGGGCCATGACCTTCTCATGCCCCACATTCTTGCTGCCTTTTGATCAGTTCCCTGGGGCGCTAGAAAGGCAAAGAGAAGGAACTAGGCTGGGTTAAAGCACCCCTTCTCCATCTCTGGTCACCCCGAGCTAGGGAAGTGAAGAACCAAAGGGGATCCAACCATTGTTTGCAGTGTGAACACTGTCCTATTGCGAACACCTTCTACTGTGAATCAACGTGACAAGGTGAAATTCTCAACTGAGAACTTCAGTATAATTCTTGCGTATTAATACTTTAGAATTTGCTTTTACTCTGCAGGCTGTTGAGGAAGTCCAGCATGCTAAACTGTCATCAGTGTGATGGGGCTTCCCAGACTGCACCCCCATGATTGACGTGTTATTACTGAATGTTGGTTGCACTTGTGTATGTGTGTTTTTTTGGTATTTGTCCTTTTGTCCTTTGTAGGCTTCATTTCCATTATGTTATAAGGCAAAGCCTACAATTTCTATTGCTTTGGCTGTCTGAATCCAAGGAAAGATACATTAGTTTTGTGTCCAGAGCGCTGAATAAACATTGTTGAATGAAAATGAGCTTCAGGGCAATCCTATATGTAGAATGAAACATGAATTATTCAGTAAATTGCCAACCTGACTTCTTAAGTTTAGAAAAGGGCAAGGCATCATTTAATTAGAATGATGCTTTGCATTGAAACACATTTAATGTGTTTTTTTCTAATACAATTTTTTTTTTTAATTTCTAAGCATTCTCACTATAATCTCATGTAGGTAAACTTGTTAGAGTAGACCAGAAAATGTGAAATATTTTTAGCCATTCTGACTGATGAGGTGGTCTCATTGGTGAGGATGTGGAGAAAGGAGAACCCTTTTACACTACTGGTGGGAATGCAAGCTGGTTTGGGCAATCTGGAAAACAGCACAGAGATTCCTCAAGAAGTTAAAAATAGAGCTATCCTACAACCCAGCAATTGCACTATTAGGTATTTACCCAAAGGATACAAACGTAGTGATCTGAAGGGGCACCTGCACCCTGGTGTTTATAGCAGCAATGTCCAAAATAGCCCAACTATTGAAAGAGCCCAGATGTCCATCAACAGATAAATGGATAAGAAGATGTGATATGTATAATCAATGAAATATTACTCAGCCATCCAAAAAAAAAAAAAGATATCTTGCCATTTGCAATAACATGGAGGGAACTAGAGGGTATTATGCCAAGTAAAATAAGGCAATCAGAGAAAGAGAGTTATGATTTCATTCATATGTGGAATTTATTAAACAAAACAGAGGATCATAGGGGAAGGGAGGGAAAATAAAGTAAGACTAAGTGAGAGAGGGAGACAAACCATAAGAGACTCTTAACCATAGGAGACAAACAGGGTTGTTACAGGGGAGGCAGATGGGGTGATGGGCCTTAAGGAGGGCACTTCATGGAATGAGCACTGGGTGTTATATACAACTAATGAATCACTAAATGCTACCTCTGAAGCTAATAATGTACTATGTGTTAATTAATTGAATTTAAATTAAACAAAACTTTAAAAAAAAAGAAAGAAAATGTAAAATGATTCAACTTTGGTGTCTCCCCCAGATTTGAGACCCTAAAATCTATGTGTCAGTTTGTGTAGACAATCCTGTCTCATCCATGACCCAAGGACATACACTTGTGACTATTAGCCAAGATAGGATCAAGGAAGGGCCCATGTAGAGAAGCATAAACATGTCACGGAGTTCAAAGGAAGGAGAAAACACATCACTTAGGGAAGTTAGTCCAGGCTTTGTGAGGGAGATGGTGTAAGGAATGGGCTTTGAAGGACGGATAGGCTCATTAGCTCTATGTTGGGGAAAGTTGTTCCAGCCAGGGGAGGGTAAGAGCACCTGAAAAGGTGTGAATCTTAGGAAGTTATGGCTAAGAGTTAAGGTAAATACAGGGACACAGTGTTCCCTTATCTAACTGGAAACACGAGCTTTAAAGTACGGGTAAGCTGGGAGAAATTGATGATAATTTTAACCATAATAACTGGCAAATACGGGGTACATTTTTCTCAGGTGCCATACATTGTAGAAGGTGCTTTACACATGGAATTTCTTTTAATTTGGAAAAGGTCAGGCCTATTTTTGCCAGAGGTTTTTTTTGTTTTGTTTTGTTTTGTATTGTTTTGTTTTTGCTTTGCTGCAGAATTTTTCATAAAGGAGGAATATTAAGAGAATTATCATAAAGTAGGTTCATACAGAGATGTGACATTTTAGGGAAAGGCCCAAGACAGGGAGAGCACTCAGGAGGTGATTTGTATGTTCTCCTCAAGAAGTAATGAGGACTTGAGTTATTCCAATATGAATGTAAGTGAAAATACAAAATTGGGTTAGTCTGAATAAGAATTTATTATTCTTTTTTTTTAAGTAGGCTTCATGCCCAATGTGGGCTTGAACTCACAACCTTTTTTTTTTTTTTTTTAAAGATTTTTTAATTTATTTGTCAGAGAGAGAGAGAGAGGGAGAGTATTCACAAGCAGGCAGAGAGTGGCAGGCAGAGGCAGAGGGAGAAGCAGGCTCCCTGCTGAGCAAGGAGCCCGATGCGGGACTCTATCCCAGGACCCTGAGCTGAAGGCAGCTGCTTAACTAACTGAGCCACCCAGGCGCCCCCTTGAACTCAAAATCTTGACATCAAGAGTCACATGCTCGACTGACTGAGTCAGCTAGGCACCCCCAGAATTTATTTTAAATTTCATATTGCAGTCTCTGCTAAAAAGTATATTTTCTAACTCAGGACACAAGTGGAATCTTAAGGAACAAGAGGATCTGCTTTCTATCTGGGGTTCCTTCATGAAGATATGGAAATCAAGAGTCAATAAGGCCAAAGCCTCTCAATGTCACCTGGGACAGAAACCTGAACAGGCTCTTCCCTCTCCCTCATTCCCTACATCTTACTTGTCTCCGGGGTCATGATTGTCTTATTAGAATGTTGACTTTCTTATTTCATGTAAAAAAACCTCAGATTCCTTGAATGTTCAAGTTTTAAGCTGCTATGAAATACTAATCCCAGTATTAACTGTTTACAGATTCCATTGTGATTGGATTTTGGGTTGGTCTCGCTGTCTTTGTGATTTTCATGTTTTTTGTGCTGACTCTGCTGACCAAGACAGGAGCACCACACCAAGAGTAAGTCTGGGTCTTTCTTAAATGTCTATTAAGCCCCATGGGAACTAAATAAATAGACATACTATCCAGGGTTGGGGTTGCTTCCAATGGTGGAAAAAAGGGGCTGGTTATGGACTTACTGCCTGGACCCAGTTGCCTTTGGGTAGAATCACCTTCTTCCTGGCACTTTGCCTCTTGGCCCTGGGCCTTGTTTTCAAGAGGACCCTTGTGAACCTAGGTTTCACAGTGATGCAGGCCTGATTTTTATTTTGAAATGTTTATTAATTAGGTTGTATTTTCTTGTTATTCCCAAAAGAATTTAGATGGCTCACAGGACCAAAAATAGTGGGGAGAAAAAAAGACAATAGAAAAATGGGATGAAAACCAGCTAATTAATTAATTGACTAATTAATTAATTTTCATTTATTAATTTCTTCATTCTATAAATATTTGCCAGGTAACTCTGTGCTACATATTATACTAAGTGACATGAAGTTAAATTAGAAAAGCCCTTTTGTTCAGTAGCCCACCATTTAGCGGAAGATAAATTAGTAAACAAGAAAATTAAAGTAGTCTAGGATCTATGTTAATCTATGATGTCTTTTTTAAATTTTAAAATTTTTTTTATTGTGTTATGTTAGTCACCATACAGTACATCATTAGTTTTTGGTGTAGTGTTCCATGATTCATTGTTTGTGTATAACACCCAGTGCTCCATGTAATATGTATTTATTTATTTGTTTTTTAAAGATTTTATTTATTTGACAGAGAGAGAGATCACAAGTAGGCAGAGAGGCAGACAGAGAGGGGGAAGCAGGCTCCCCGCCGAGCAGAGAGCCCAATGCGGAGCTCGATCCCAGGACCCTGGGATCATGACCTGAGCCGAAGGCAGAGGCTTTAATCCACTGAGCCACCCAGACACCCCACTTGAAATGTTTTTTTTAAACGTATTACATGGAGGGGTG
>CM053608.1:64607831-64642005 GCA_028646535.1 Procyon lotor | reverse complement strand
CCTGGGATCGAGCCCCGCATTGGGCTCTCTGCTCAGTGGAGAGCCTGCTTCCCCCTCTCTCTCTGCCTGCCTCTCTGCCTACTTGTGATCTCTCTCTCTCTGTCAAATAAATAAATAAAATCTTTAAAAAAATAAAAAAAATTTTAAGGAGCAGAGAAATAGTTATAACTGGATACTCTGTTGAACTATTGACAATAAAACAGTGAGTTCAACACTGAGCTTCCTTGAAGCCAGGATAAAAAGAGAAGCACCAAGGATTACATAATTCTCAGGGCAGAATAAAGAACATTTGTGTCGGGCCTTGGATTTATGGAAGAAATTATTACATGGCTCTTAACACTGAGTAACATCAGAAGGTATTTTTTCAATTGTGGATTGCAAAAACCTCGGAAATGTTTTTAAGGATATTTATTATCCCAGCTCTTCAAACAAAGCACGAAATAACATATGTGGAATACCTTTTTAGTCAGTCCCAGCCAGCAGAGCTGGCACACTCAAATTAGGCGATTGGAAGAGCTTTCGGTGATGAGACTATCCACACGTTGTGGCCGGATGGGAGGATAACCCGACAGGACACTGCAGGGCCCCCCAGGCGAGCAAGACTGAGGAGCAGGTACCGACCACCCTAGATCTGAAGGGGACCCAGGAGTCCCGTGGAAAGACTGGCCAAAAGGAGCTTTGATTTTGGGTTGAAGGACACAGCTAGCCCGATGGGACCCCTCTCAGGGAGGGACCTCAAAATAAATACCAAGTCCTTCTTTTCCTTCCTCCTTCCACCTCTTACCATTGCTCCCCATTGGCTGACCACAGGGGCACAGCCAGCAGCCAGTCTCCTCCATGAGAGGTCAGTTTTCCAGGCCACAGAGCACATAGCAGCAGGCGGAGTGACAGAGAGTGGCCTGGGAGAGTAAATGGAAGAAATATTGCAGAAATCCTACCATTTTCCATCTGACCACTTTCCTACTCCTCATAGCCTGGCAACAGGATTCTCTTTGTTGTATCTCATCACACTCTCTCCAGCGGCTGTTGTTCAGTCTTCAGCCTGCACTTGTGCACTCTAACAAGTGCCCGGATAAAAGGAGCGGTTCTGCTCTTTACTCAGCTATTTTCAGACATTAAGGTGCAGAGAAAAAATTAAACACATTTTACATGAGAGGAAAATAACATTTTATTGAAGCCTATGGAGATATCTGGTTGAGAATCTCTTTAACAGCCACTAAAAAGACAGGGACCTTCCCTTTCTTCTGTGTCCCCATAAAAATCCATACATGCCTTTGCTTCTATTATACTGGTCCAGAGAATTTGAAGATACGTTGTGGGTTGCAACAGTGGTAAGAAAAACAGAGGACAAACTTAGATTAGGGAACATCTCATGGAGTTGTCAGTGAACAACAACACGGTTCTCTTCCTTTCCTTCAAAGGGACAGATGGATTTTCGCAGGACTGTTGGGATATATTTGCTTGATAGAGGATGCAGGTGATCTTTATGCTTGAGAACACCCTACCCCCAAAGAAAACCTGACTTCACGTCATGATTAATCTTATACACCAACTCATCGAGGTCGTGATACCCAGATAGTTGATCAAATATTATTCTAAGCATTTCCGTGTTTATTTTTTTCATGAGATAACATTTAAATCAGTAGACTCTGAGGAAAGCAGATCATCGTCCATAATGTGAGCGGGTTTCATCCAATTGTTGGAAGGCCTTCCTTGAAAGAGAGTGACGTCTCTCAAGCAGAAAGGAATTCCGGCCGCAGATGGCCCACAGTCTCACTCTGCAGCTCCTCCCTGGGTCTCCAGTCCGCAGGCTTACCTAGCAGATTTTGGACTTGCTAACCTCCAAAATCACGTGAAGCAATTCCTTAAAATAAATCTCTCTCAGTAGTTAGACACATACACACACACTCTCTCTCTCTCTCTTGCTCTCTCACTCTCTCTCGTTTTTGTTTCTCTGGAGCCCTAACTGATCCATTTCCTTCATCTGTCATGGGGACCCTGGGTAGCTGAGACTTGCGTTTCCAGTCTTTCAATTGGCAGCTCAGTCCTACTGCTAGATGGATTTTCTTTTGATGGTGGTTCTGAATAATCTCAATGAGAGAACAGCGGTTATTGTAACTCTGTGCTTTTAATGAGGTTAAGGAGAAAGTCTAACCTTTTTTGACTTCAATAAAATAATGAATCAGCCCTTGGGGCCACCTTGTAAATGCTTTTTTGAGTCTGAGGCAGTATAAGATACGGCATTTGGTGGCACTATATCATAATAGAAGACGGAAGGAAACAGACATGAGGCAAAAATCCCTGAGCGGATCAGTTAAAAAGGCTTTTAGATCTTAGTAAATTTGACATTTATTTGGCAGAAATTTTCTCTAAAGGAGACGTTATTTTTTCCACTCCGTCAGCTTTAATATAAAACAACCAATTTAAGCTTCCCCTCGTGATAATTAGGCATGGAGGAAAGAATGATAAATCATTGAGAATAATAAGAGCTTTTTTTTTTCTTTTAATATTTACCATATGCTAGGGTCTACTAATCCCCTTATATGTATAATCTCACTAAGTGCTCACAGGAAGCTGAAGTAAATCCTGTAGGCGTTCCAACTTTACAGATGAGAAAAATGAGTCACTTGTCTGAGGTCTCCCAGGTAAAAACAACTGTTGGTCCAGGCCTCAAACAAAAGCCTCTTTGACTCTGAAGCTCCTCTTATTAACCACTACATGGAATGAATTCGTATTGGTAATTTTTAATCTCTTCCTTCTCCAGAACTAAAGATACTTGCGACCAATCACATTCGTTTCCTTCTGTCACATCCTGGACCACGCTTGGGCTCTGGAGTCAAACATTACCGTACTGACCAACTGAGACTTTGGGCTAGATTCTTCTTAACCTCTCCTGGCCTGAAATTCCTCTTTTATAGAAATAAAATAGTATCTGCCTCCTAGGATTATTACTATCATTTTTTTAAAAAGATTTTATTTATTTATTTGACAGAGAGAGAGACAGCGATAGAGGGAACACAAGCAGGGGAGAGTGGGAGAGGGAGAAGCAGGCTTCCCACCGAGCAGGGAACCCCATGTGGGGCTCGATCCCGGGACTCTGGGATTGTGACCTGAGCCTAAGGCAGACACTTAATGAGTGAGCCACCCGGGTGCCCCTGCCTCCTAGGGTTATTATAAAGGCTCAATGAGCTGACACCTGTGGAATGGCTGGCCCAGGCTGGATTCACAGTGGTACTCAGCAAAGGTTAGCCTATCCCTGGTGTGCTGGTTGGAGGTCCTGCTGAGAGCTGGAGGTCTCGGTAAATAGGAGGATGTAGAAGAACAAGAAACCCATGCTTCCATGGAACAGCCAGGCCCTAAGCATTCAGGTTTTATCTGCACTTGGGAGTACTCTACCCCAGCCTCACCTTGGGTGTGTCTCTCAGGCAAATAGAGGGATGATTTTAAAAAGGAGGCTAAGTAGAGAGTCTTGGTAATGGTTTGGAAGGATTGATGTGTCTGAATTCTGCCTACTTCCTATATCAGGCTCTCTGGGTGGTTTGTCACAAAGAATAGTTACTTCTTCAAGTAAGATGTCAGGCAGCATCCTTTTGGAATATGACTTGACACTCTGGTTAAGATCCCTGATCAAGTCTTCAAGTTCAGAATGGACTCGTGCTGAGTCTACTGCTTAATTCTGTCTTTTTCTCCATGGAGGTATTTCAGAGCAGGGTGTGCATCTCCTTGGAAGTAGTAAGACACAAGGATGGTAGATACAACAACCCATGCTTCTCCTTCTTGTTCCCATGCCCACAACAGACCTCACTAATCAGCTGTGCTATGGACCTGCAGAGCCAAGACTTGGCCTCAAAATTGTTTTCTGAACATCACTTTGGGGGCCCTTGGGTGGCTCAGTCAGTTGAGCATCTAACTCTTGATTTTGGTTCTGCTCATAATCTCAGGGTCTTGAGATCAAGCCCTAAGTGAGGCTTTGTGCTCAGCGGGGAGTCTGCTTGAGATGCTCTCTCTCCCTCTACCCCTGCCTTACTGCACTCACATGTGGGCTCGTGCATGCTCTCTCTCAAAATAAATAAATCTTTTGAAAAAAGAAAAAGCAACCCAAAACACCCTTTTGGGCAGCCATCAGGAATCAATCACAGTTTACCCAAGAGAGAATATGTATTTGCTGTGGCTGGCTGGCAACTCTGGCTGGACCTTCATTTAACAGTGTTGGATGGTAGGAGTTGAGATCCATTCACTACATGGAGCCAATGACATCACAATAACATGGATAAGTTGTTTCCCTGAAGATTTCAAATTGGGATCCTATTAGCATAAGAACTTCAATTCTGGAGTCACTGGCTTCTCAATGGCTTTGGTGAAGAACGGGAATGTATAATAATCAAACTAGGTTATGAGACAGTAACAGCTACTTAAATCCCAGTGTGACACAATACATGGTTATTCCTACTCAAGCTGCATGTTTGCTGAGGATCAGCAACAGGTGGGTAGAAGGCTCTCCACTTGTATCTCCAACCCTCAGCCTCCTGGGTTACTATAAGGGGGAAGAGCATCTGTGGAGATCTCACAGCCGCCCTTCTGTTCTTCAGCCAGGAAGTGACGCCATCCCTTCCTCCTGACAGCTCATTGGCCAGAAGTGGCCACGCCCATGCACTTCCCAGCCTGAGAAGGGTAATCCCTGGGCCCAGAAGGGGAGAATCAGATACTCCTGAGCACTAGGAAAGTATACTGCAGAGGAAAAAAAGACTATTATAAAGCTGACATCACCTTTCTTAAAAGCTTTTAGGCCCAAGAAACAGCTTTAATGGGGATTATTTTTCTTATGGAATATTTGCTATTGTGTGTGAGGGGAGGGGCAGAAAACCCCCTCTTACCTGGAGCCTTTATGGATGATGAAGAGAAAAGAACCATTTCCTCCTCCTTTCTCAGCTAAGGGGCCATTTACTCTGTGCGCTGTCTTGTTAAAGCATTATAGCCCCATTATCATAAATCTGCCAGAGAGAGAGTAACGGAAAAGGCTTGGATCACCTTTTTATGTTGAATATTTTGGACTTCCTAAAAAAACTATCAAACCCCAGATATCATATGCCTCAAATACCCTCCTTTTGTAGCCTTTGCTAGGTGCACCTTGCCCAAGTGGGGACGTTCTTCATTCAGGAGTGAGTGAAGAATTGCTTGTGGGTGACCTTAGAAAAACGGAAATTACATTTTACCTTGAATTGCAATTTACCCGAATATGGCTCTCACTGAAGGGTGGGTACAGTGCACATAAAAGCTAATAGCAAGAAAATGTCAGTGCTCAATGTTTTTGATAATGACCAAGGGCCACAGGAACTAGCCGGCAAAGTGCAGATGTAGTGTGTATTCCTGAGGAACCTCTGACATTTCGAGAGGTCTACCACCATCAACAGGTAGAAAATCTATGTCATGTATCAGAATCAATTAGTTTTAATTTCCCATCAGTTAAGCGGTGCACAGCTGTGGCTTGCCCAGGACCCAGGGTTGTTCTGATGTAGTGAACTCTTCCTTGCCCCAGAGAGACTAACATCTTCCTGGCAAGTGAGAACTAGCAACTTCCATACCCAGACAGAAGGGTTGGCACCTCTAGGGCTTGTTACATGAGAGAAAGCTTTCAGCACGTCTCCATGAATATTAGTGGTTATTATTGTTTTCTCATTAATTGTTAATCACAGAGATTTCACTCTTCATAGGTCATTGTTTAGCTTAACCCATCTGTAAAAGACCACTGGGAATGATTTCTGGAAGTCCGGACTGCCCACCGGCAAGTGGGCAAGGCAGACCTGAAGACAGTCATGGGCATGCTAAGACTCGGCATAGCGGCAAATACTTCATTTGTAGAAAATTGTAATAAATCTGAAAGAAATCCCTAGAGGAATAACCTGGAGCAGTACAGGTGTTTTCCTTCTCCAAATGGAGGTGAGAGATTCTGTCTACCTGACCTCTTTTGGGTCACAGAGGTAGGAACACTGTGCTTATCACTGGGGGTGACTGTGTCTTCCATGGAGACCAGGGCTTCGGACCGCCCGCAGACACAGCTGCTCAGTACACTCATTGAGGCTCATCTAGATCGATGAAATACAGCACGGCGGTGTAGGGGAGAAGAAGGACTGAGCGTAGATAACTCTGTCATGAAGCAGGAAAAGAAACATCTTGTCAGTGAAGGAAGGACCCTGTCCTTCCCATTGGGAGATCACAGAGTCGCCCCTAGAGACAGTGACATTTGCATTGGACAGCACAGAAGACATTTGCATTGGACAGCATAGAAGATATTGGACAGCATTGGACGGATAGAGAGGGGCAGAAGGGCCCATCAGGCAGGAGGAACAGCACAAACAAAGCACAGAGAGGGATGGTTCTGAGTGCATCTGGGGATGGTCAGGTTGCCATGTGGCTGGACCATTGGGTTAGCAAAGGGGCTGGTGGGAGAGCACACCAGAAAGACCAGCTGACACAAGGGTGGGGAGTCTGAGCTGTCGGGCAGAGAGTCTGGGGAGTTGGTGAAAGTTAGTAGCTGGGGAGTATCATAGGAATAATACCAATCAGTGCAGGTACCAAAGGACTGGGTGTTAGAGGCTCTCTGTTCAGGTATAGAAATTACCCCAGAGACAGAGAATAGATGACACAACCCATAGGGAGAAGAAGGAAAAAATCAAGAATCAGAACAGTCTGAACAGTCTTTTTATTCCGGCTGGTGGAGTTCAGGAAGGTTGCAACAAATAGGTTAAGTCCCAGTTATATTTCTTACAAGATGAAAATGAGGAATAACAGACTCTTAAAGAAATGAAACATGATTTCAAGGTTAAGTTTCCTTTCAGAATAAACTATTGTAATTTTTTAAAAATTAAGATGACACAGAACTTCTTTTGAACACACTAGATCATTAATTTCATGATGATAATAAGATCTAGAATAGGTAGGAATGGAACAAAAACAAAAATGCTAAAATTGTTGGTGATTCTAAATTTTCCGACAAATTATCTTGGTTTGTTCAGGCTGCTATAGAAGAGTACTGTAGACTAAAAGGCTTATAGATAATAGAAATCTGTTTCTTGGTTTTTGGAGGCTGGGAAGTTCAAGATCAGGGTGCTGACATACTCAGTATCTGACTCATAGATGGTAGACTTTTCACTGTGTCTTCACATAAAGGAAGAGGCGAATAAAGAGCCTCTTTATAAGGGCACTGATCCCATTCATTAAGGTTAAATCTCTTTTTCCAAAGGCCCCACCTCTTAATACCATCACACGAGGGAGTAGATTTCAACATGGCAGTTTTGGAGGGACACAGACGTACAAATGTTCTTCAGTATTCCCCCTTTTCCTTGTGAGAGCTTATGACATGGTATTGATTATTAGTCTAATAAACATCTCAAAGTTTCTCATTCTTTCAGTGTTTCAGTTTTTGAAGATTCTGGCTTCTGGCTTTAACTGTAATTTGAATCCCGGTAGAATTTAAGATGTTTGACCCTTGTAGTTTTTCATTTTCCCAGGTATAACCAAAGCTGTAGGAGAACGAGTTGACTTTAAACTTTCCTAACTGATCTAATAGGTGCCATAGAGCATTGTTTTTCCTCATGCCAGCTGAATTTGAGAGGATGATAAAGTCAGAACTAGCTCTCTTTGGGAGAATAACAGCCCATAGAGCAGTCCCCAGACCATCCACAGGCTGGAGAGACATCCTTAACAATATGGCAGGCATTTCTTTCCTGAACACAAAATTAAGACACATCCAGCTGCAAACTCCCCCCTGACTAATTAGTGAGAATCCTTTGATATTCACTGCATTATATACATAAGAATATTTTTGGGTATGACTCATGAGGGCTGGACTGCTTTAAAAAATGGGGAACCACTGACGGGCAATATTTTCACTGGCTTTCCTTGAAGCCACTCTTACCAGTAAGTGGCAGGAAGTCTTCCCCATGGAACTTGAGCCCTTGTGGCATCTAAGCCTGGCCAGTTGTAGAGAGTGCAAGATGTCCCTTTTTAGTAGTTCTATGGTATATGGGCTCCAAGGGCCTATGTGGGAAGGCCCCATGGAAGACTATGGACCAGAACTTGAGGATATATGGAGCACTGTAGGGGACAGAGACAGGGTGCTTCCCTTCACTGAAAGTCAGTGCAGGGCAGACCTGGATGTGACTACTTTGTGGGACCTCCTATAACTAACTGTAAATTTAGAGTCCACACTCAGGATCTCCCCATTAATAGGCCGTATCTTATTAAGGCACACCTGCTCTTACTGAGCTGGGTATGCTGCCTTTGAATTAATTTCTGGCCCTATTAGAACTATAGAAGAGTCCTCCTGCCAAGGCAAAGGTTGATTTAGTTTGAAGATCTCTTCATCATTCATTCATTCAAGAGGAATTTATTGAGCAGCTATTATATGTCTAGTAGTGTGCTAAGTACTGGGAACATAGGCAAGAAACATGCGATACCTGCCCTCAAGAGATCATAATCTTAATGAGGGTGCCAGACAAGAAATCAGTGTAATACAGAATGAGAAGACAGATGGAGAGAAGCACCCAGTCTTTGAGGAGAACATTGTAACTCAGACTGGAGGAGACTGGGAAGACTTCTAGAAGGATGTGGCACCATATATAATTCATGAAGGGCCAAGAGGTGATAGGTAGGTGGGTTCCAGGTCCAATAATGGCAGAGTAGCTTGCTTTAAATTACCTTGCAGCTAAACATTATAAAATTTAGATGAAATGTAAAGTATGGATATTGGAAGGCATTGGAGACTAAATATTGGAAGGCATTGGAGACAAAAACAGAAGGGCTTTTGGCCCCTGAAATGAGGAAACTTCATTAATTTGTGTCTATGGTTTTATGGCTTTCCACCTGAATTTTTCCAATTACAAGCATGATTTAGTTTTCCATATACTAAGGTCTTCCTTAATTCCATTTGCAGTGCTTTAAAATTTTCAGTGTATAGGTCTTCCACATTCTTTGTTAATTTTTTCCCTAAGTACCGTCATACCCTCTAGATAGTGTAGGTTTTGTTCCAGACCACCGCAATAAAGCAAATATTGTAATAAAGTGGGTCAAATGAGTTTTTTGGTTTCACAGAGCATATAAAAGTTATGTTTATATTGTACTGTAGTCTATGAGGTCTGTAATAGAATTGTGTCTAAAAAGTAAATGTACATACTTTAATTTAAAAGTAATTTATTGCCAGAAAAAAAGTACTGTTCTTTTAGCAAGTAATCTTATTGATGGAGAGTCTTGCTTCAGTGTTCATGGCTACTGACTGATCAGAGTGGTGGTTGCTGAAGGTGGGGGTGGCTGGGCAATTTCTTAAAGTAAACATGAAATTTGCCTCATTGATTGACTCTTCCTTTCACAAATGATTTTTCTGTAGCATTCATGCTTTTTTTTTTTTTTTTTTAAGACTTTATTTGTCAGAGAGAGAGCACAAGCAGGTGGAGCTGCAGGCAGAGGGAGAAGCAGGCTCCCTGCTGAGCAAGGAGCCCAATGCAGGACTCATTCCCAGGACCCTGGGATCATGACCTGAGCTGAAGGCAGATTGAGTGACTGACTGAGCCACCCAGGTGTCCAGCATTCATGCTGTTTGATAGCATCTTATGTACAGTAGAACTTCTTTCAAAATTGGAGTCCGTCCTCAAACTCTGCTGCTGCTTTATCAACTAAGCTTATGTAATATTCTAAATCCTTTGTTGTCATTTCAACAATCTTTATAGCATCTTTACCAAGAGTCGATGTGATCTCAAGAATCCACTTTCTGTGCTCAACCATAAGAAGCAGTTCCTTGTCCTTTCAAGTTTGGATCACTAGTCCCATCTTTAGGCTCCACTTCTATTCAGGCTCTATTGCTGTTTCCACCACATCTGCAGTTACTTCCTCCACTGAAATCTTGAAGCCCTCAAAGTCATGCGTGAGGGTTGGAATCAACTTCTTCCAAACTCCTGTTCATGTTGATTTTTTTTTTTAACCTCTTTCCAGAAATCATGAATGTTTTTAATGGCATCTAGAATGGTAAATCCTTTCCAGGAGGTTTTGACTTGCCTTTGCCTAGATTCACCAGAGGAATCTCTGTCACAGCACTAGTCTTATGAAATGTATTTCTGAAAACGTAAGACTTGAAATTCAAAATTTTTCCTGGTTTTTGGGCTGCAGAATGGATGTCATGTTAGCAGGCGTGAAAATGACATGAATCTTGTTTTCGTACATCTCCATCAGAGCTCTTGGGTGACCAAGTACATTATCAATGAGCAATATTATTTGGAAAGGAATCTTTATTTTGAGCAATAGATCTCAACAGTGAGCTTAAGATATTCAGTAACTCTGTTGTAAACAGATGTGCTGTCATCTAGGCTTTGTTGTTCCATTTATAGAGCACAGGCAGAGAAGATTTAGCATAAATTCCTTAGTGCCACAGGATTTTTGGAATGGTACATGACAGTGACTTCAATTTAAAGTCACCAGCTGCATTAGCCCCTAACAAGAGAGTCAGCCGGTCCTTTGAAGCCAGGCATTGACTTCTCTATTAAAGTCCTAGATGGCATCTTCTTCCAAGATAAGTCTTTTTTGTCTGCATGGAAAATCTATTGTTTAGTGTAGCCGCCTGCATTAATGATCTCAGCTAGATCTTTGGGATAACTTGCTGCAGCTTCTGCATCAGCACCTGCTGCTTCACCTTGCACTTTGATGTTATGGAGATGGCTCTTTTTCCTTAAACCTCATCGGCTAACCTCTGCTAACTTCAGCCTTTTTCAGCCTCCTCACTTCTCTCAGCATTCATGGAATTGAAGAGAGTTAAGGCCTTGCTCTGGATTAGACTTTGGTTCAAGAGAATATTGTGGCTGGTTTGATCATCTATCCAGATCATTAAAACTTCCACCATATTGGCAATATGGCTGTTTTACTTTCTTACCGTGGGTGTGTTCACCAAAGATGGACTCTTAATTTCCTTCAAGAATGTTTCCTTTGCCTTCACAACCTGGTTAACTGACACAAAAGGCGTAGCTCTTGGTCTGTCTTGGTTTTTGACATGCCTTCCTAAGTATGCTTAATTAACCATTTTTAGCTTTTGATTGAAAGTGAGAGACATGTAACTTTTCCTTTCACTTACACGTAGAGCCATTGTAGGCTTACTAATTGGCACAATTTCAGTATTGTTGTGTCTCAGGAAATAGAGAGGCCCAAGGAAAGGGAGAGATATTGGGAAGGCTAGTCAGTGAAGCAGTCAGGACACAACATTTATCAATTGAGTTTGCCATCCTCTGTGGGTGCGATTCATGATGCCCCAAAATCAATTAGGAGAGTAACATTAAGGATCACCAAGCACAGATCACCCTAACAAATATAATAATAATGAAAACGTTTGAACTATTACAAGAACTACTGAAATGAGACACAGAGACACAAAGTGAGCACATGCTGTTGGAAAAATGGGGCTGATAGACTTCCCAGACACAGGGTTGCCACCAACCTTCAATTTGTAAAACACAGCCAGTATCTGTGAAGTGCAACGAAGTGAAAGGCAATAAAATGAGGTACACCTGTATTGGTTTTTTTGATGCTATTGTGAATGGAATTTTTTTCATAATGTCTATTGCTGTGTCTAAGTTCAATTGAAAGGGAAGTCTTTTAAACAACAGTGGTGGATCAATTGGATAAACATAAAAATGAACCTTGATCCCTGTCTCAACATGGATCATATACCTACAATAAAAGCTCCTAGAAGAGCTCTATCCAAGAGAACTTTTATGATGTTGTAACTGTTCTCTATGCTGTCCAATTAGGTAACCCTCGCCACATGTAGCTACTGAGCACTTGAAATGTGAGTAATATAATGGAGGTACTGAATTTTAGATTTTACTTAACTTTACTTAATTCAAATTTAAATAGTCCCCTGTGGCTAGTGGCTACTGTATTGGACAGCCTACTTCCAGAAGAAAGCATGGGAGAATATTGTCATGAATTTAGTGTAGGCAGTTATTTCTTAGAAATGATATAAATTACACTAAATACAAAATTTAAAAAAATGATAACATGAACTTGACTGAAACTTAAAGCTGCTGTTTATCAAAAGACATCTAAAAATGAAAATGCAAGTCACAGATCAAGAGAAAATGTTTTCAATACATTTGACAAAGGACTTGTATCCAAAATGTGTTATGAAATTATCACTATGTTACTATCAGTAACAAAAATAATCCAATTTTAAAAATGTGCAAAAGGCTCATACAGAAACTTCACAAAAGAAGATAAACCAATAGTCAACAAATACATGCAAAGATGCTCAACATTGCTAGATACCAGAAAAATGCACACTCAAATCCTGACAAGATGCCATTTCTCTCCCACTAGCATGACTAACTTGAAAAGATTGACAACATCAATTGTTAACAAGGATGTTGAGTAACTGGAACTCTCATACTTTGTGGTAGGGGTGTAAAATGGCAGAACCACTTTGGAAAACTGCAGTTTCCTAAAAAGTCAAGCACAGATCTACTATGTGACCCCGTAATTCTACTCTTAGGTATTTACTCAAGAGCAGTACAAACATGTATCTACAAAGAAACTTATGGAGAATGTTCTTAGCAGCTCTAATCACAACAGTGCCAGACTGTCAACAAACCTAAATACCCTTTAATAGGAGAATGAACAAACAAATTCTAGTGTACTTATATGATGAAATATCACTAAGCAAAAAGGACAGACTGTTGTCTGTCAGGGTCAGGGAGAGAGAGAGAGAGAATCTCAAGCGGACTCCACATTGAGTATGGAGCCTGAGGGCAGGGTTCAATCTCAGGACGCTGGGATCATGACCAGAGCTGAAACCAAGAGTCTGACACTTAACTGACTGGGCCACCTGGGTGCCCCCCCAAAACCATGATTTCTGTAGGTGACTGAGCTGGTGTGTAAGCAGTCATATCTTTTCCTTCTCCTTACAGCAATGCAGAATCTTCAGAGAAGAGATTCAGAATGAATAGCTTTGTGTCAGACTTTGGAAGACCACTGGAACCAGATAAGGTGTTTTCTCGACAGGGCAATGAGGAATCCAGGTCCTTCTTTCATTGCTACATCAATGAAATGGAACACTTGGATAGGGCTAAAGCTTGTCAACAGACCACAGCCCTTGACAGCAGTGTTCAACTCCAGGAAGCCATTAGAAGCAACGGGCGGCCAGAGGAGGAGCTGAACAGGCTCATGAAGTTTGACATCCCCAACTTTGTGAACACAGACCAGAACTCCTCCTTCGGGGAGGATGATCTTCTGATTTCAGAACCACCTATTGTTCTAGAAAATAAGCCAGTTTCCCAGACCTCACACAAAGACCTGGATTGAGAAACTACTCTGTAAAGTGTCTTCCTGAAGATGTTGGGTGTGTCTTTGTACAGCAAGAAATCTCCACTCACCAAAATTGTTTGGGTGGGTGGGAAGGTTATGAGAGACAGAGACAGAGAGAAGAGAGCTCCCCTCAGAAAAGAGCTGACTAAGCTGAGTTTCTATGCCTTTCAAAACACAGTTCAGGCTTCCTGGGGAATAAGGTATTTACACAGTCTCATCCTCCTTATTGTTGAAGAATTTGGCCACATACCCAGTGTCAATGTTCTTGAGTGGGAGTTAGCACACTGCATTCCAGGCTGGTCCTGCCACTACCATGCTCTACCTTTAGCAAGTTGCTTTACCTCTCTGGGCTACCATGTGGGTAACTGTAATGTGAGGAATCTGGAGTCGGTAATTCATCCCAGCTCTAATATTTTGTGAATTTGAGACTTTGTATCCAGAAGAGGCTGCGATGTTCATAAAGCAGTATAAGCTAGGGCACTGCCTCCTGTCTCTTGTAGGATCCCCCATATCTGTACCTTCTACTCAACCCTTAACTGAGCCCAGCTTTTGTCAGGGTGCCAAGCCTCTATGGGGATGTCAGAAGACTCAACTCAGTCACTGTGGCCAACATTTCTTTTGGTTGTACTGGAATAGTTCTTCTGAGAACCTCCAGTCACCCATGCCAAACCCTGGGGATGGCCTTGCCCCTCCTCTCCTAGAGTGAGTACCAATCCATGGTGCATCGCATGGCATTCCTGTCCCCAGAAATGTAGGGAAGGTTGTCAGCTGAGGTGGTAAATGGGTTGTAAATTCTCCAGCAGAGTGACCGGATGTAACACAGAGTTAATTTCATGATGGAATCCCATCTGCATAATGGTATTGGGAAAAACTTGGTTTTGCATACACGGTTGCATGCACAGCCAGCTGCTAATCTCTGGGTGACATCTTCATTATGAATTTGTTCACCACCTATCTTGCTTAAGCTAAAAAATAAATGCATTTGATTGCACAGGAATTTTCTCTGGTTCTTTGTTTTCACACATCCAGATTTTTCATTTCCTTTAAAAATTATCCCATGTTTCTAATGCTTCCTAATTTCTACCATCTCGAGAGGAGCCCAGTCGTCTGAGTCATGCATCACATTTCATTTAGGAGTTATTCTGGTGGAAGAAATCCCTTTCCCATAATATTTTTTGAGGAAAATATTATTCTTTTGGATTCTAACTCCAAACAGTAGACAAAGCGTGGAATACTTCTTGTAATAAACACAGTCTCACAAATAGATACTTTTTATTAGCATTGAAGAGTGCTGAGTCTATTAACTTTTACTAACATAAGTATTATGATTCACAATTTGAACAACCAAATATAAACCATGGGCATATTTCTTATTTCTTAAGCTTTAAAGCTATTTAAGTTGTATCTTATTTAGAAGTAGATTTATTAGTCAAAAGGCTGAAGAATATTCCTAGAAGTTAGAAAAATACCCATGACCATACCACCATTTTTATTTTTATTTTTTAAGATTTTATTTATTTGACAGAGAGGAGAGAGATCACAAGTAGGCAGAGAGGCAGGCAGAGAGAGAGAGGGGGAAACAGGCTCCCTGCCGAGCAGAGAGCCTGATGCGGGACTCGATCCCAGGACCCTGAGATCATGAACTGAGCCGAAGGCAGAGGCTTTAACCCACTGAGCTACCCAGGCTCCCCCATACAACCATTTTTATTAACTGAATGTCAAGAACTATGAGGGGTCTGAGATTGAACCCTTCCTGCAAGCTCTTGAGTTAGCCTGGCCCAGTTTTGTGGAACTGGCAAAAGGCATGAGATTCTTGGCTCAGAGACAAAGAACTTCACGACAGCACAGTGTGCAGCATGTGCTTCCCGTTCATGTTGGTTCCTGAATTTATTTCCTATTGTTACTGTAGCTAAGTACCATAAACTTAGCTTATTCCCTTATAGTTCTAGAGCACAGAAGTCCAATCAGTGTCAGTGGGCTAAAATCAGGGCGTCATCAGGTTCGTGTTCCACCTGAAGGCTTTAGGGAAAAATCCACTTCCTTGCCTCTTCTAGCTTTCAGGGGCTACTCGCACTTGGGCTCATGGCCTTGTATCACTGCCTCCTCCACTTCTACTTTACACCTCTGTCTCTGACCATCCTGCCTCTCTTCTATAAAGACCCTTATGATTGCATTGGATTACCCATGATTATCTCCCATCCTGAGAATCTTAATCATATCTGCAAAATCCCTTTTGTCACGTAAGGTAGTATATTCACAAGTTCAAGGATTAAGACACAGACATATTTGGGGGACCATTAGCCTACTGCAGTCTTCCATTTGGCCCCAAAGATTCATGTGCATCTCACATGCAAAATACATTCCCTTCATCCCGGTGCCTCCCAAGTCTCAATTATTCAGCATCCACTCAGAGGCCAATAGATAGTCTAAATCTTACTAGCTCAAAAGTCCCAATCTTGTCATCTTTCTTTCCAAAGATTTATTTTTATCTATTTATTTAAGAGAGAGAGAGATACAAATGGGAGGAACAGAGTGAGAGGAAGAGAGACTCACAAGTGGATTCTGTGCTGAGCATGCACAGAGCCTAGTGAAGGATTCGGTCTCACAACCCTGAGATCCTGACCTTGCTGAAAACCAAGAGGTGGACACTTAACCGACTGCAGCGCCCAGGTGCCCCCCACTCTCGTCACCTTAATTATCTAAGTCAGGTATGGGTGAGATCCTGGGTATGATCCATCTTAAAGAAAAATTATCTGTGGACCTGTAAAGCTAGAGAATAAATGGTCTGTTCCCAGAATGCAATGGTGGGACGAGCCCAGCATACCAGTTATGGACATCACTGTTCAAAAAGGGAGAGCCTGGAAGGAAAAAGAGGAGTCACAAATCCCAAGCAATTGTGAAATTCAACTGGGCTAACTCCATTCGGTTGCAAGTCCTGGAGATCACCTGTGGCTCATGGCTTCGCCCTTTGGGCCTGCAGCTCTGCTCTTGCAATTATCCTTCCTTTTTCTTGAATGTATTTATAATTGAGTAGTTTATCCACCTGTTTCCTGCATGTCGAATTCTGGGGGTCTGACGGCCTTCTTTCATCTTGTCTTCTCTCTGTCCCTTAAAGCCCAGGTTGGCGGTGTTTCAGCAGGTGTTGTCTTCTCAAGCACAGTGTGAGCCGCTTCAACATGTCACATTGTTCCATCAGACAGGAGCCACGAATGGCACCACGGAATCATTCCCTCTTCAGGCAAGGATCTGACCTTTTGTAACTCCAAGCTGGTCAGGGGCAGGTGGCTTTTGATTTGACAAAGGCCATTCCCTAGAGAAGGGAGCACAAGTGGGCCAACGCCCCCAGCAGCTGGAAATGACACAGGTTAGTAAAGGAATCTGGGTGGGACAGTACCAGCACCCTTACAGACAGTAACAGGTGACACCTTTGGGGCACTAAACAGCCTCTGCGCTAACTTAATTTTTGTAACCCTCCTATGAGAACATTCAACCCAGAGGTTTACATTTTTGATCCTGTTAAATATGAGTCAGGTTACTTCTCTGCTCAAAACCCTGCAATAGCTTCCAATTTCACTAAGCAGAGGCAAGAGTCCTTACCGTGCCCTCAGAGCTTTCTTCCCCTGTCCCCCAGCCCATCTGATCTCATCCACTGTTCTTCCCCTGACTCACCCTGCTCTGCCACACTGGTCTCCCTGAAAGACTTTAGATATTCTTCTGTAACCAGTGGGGTTGTTGCCCTAGCCAGTCTCTCTATCTGGAACATTCTCCCTCTAGAGATCCATTTGGCCCACTCCCTTATCTCTTGAAAGTTTTCCTCCAATGCCCCCAGTTATGGGTCAAATTGTACCCCCCTCCGGACCCAACAAATTCACATGTTGAAGTCCTACCCCCTAAACCTGAGAAGGTGACCTTACTTGGAAACAGGGTTGTTGCAGATGTAATTCGTTAAGATGAGGTCATGAGGGTGGGCCGATATGACTTGTGTCCTTATAAAAAGAGAACATTCAGCCACAGAGACGTGCATAGGAGGAAGACAAGGTGAAGACAAATCCAGAGGTTGCAAGCCAAGGACAGAGGCCTGGAACAGACTCCGCCCCCCCCCCCCCCCCCCCCCCCCCCCCCCCCCGCACCCCCCCAGCCTTCAGAAGGAGGCAAGCCCGCCGCCACCTGATCTCAGACTTCCAGCCTGAGGACCGAGCGGTGTCAAATCTCCGGTGTTGAAGTCACCTGCTTGTAGTACTTGGTTGGTGTCCTAGCAAAGTGAAAGCCCCTCCTCAACATTCTGAATGAGGCTGATGCTGGCCATCCTTCCAGACTGGGCACCGCATTCCCCTTATTCCTGTCCAGCACCTCCATCCCCCTGATCCCACTCTTGTTTTCCTTTCTCCACAGTACTTACCACCTAGGTACTATGTGATTTACATGATTATTATGTCTGTGGTTCTCTCTGCGATCCTCCTGCTACAACATAGGCTCCGCAGGGGTAAACCAGTGCCTGAAACACATTGGCTGGAGGGAGGGAGGGACTGTTCCCTAGATCTATTTTACAGGCGGAAGCACTAAGGCTCTGGGCGACCCCGTATATTGTCAGAAGCAGAGCTGCCCAACGGGGGACCAAACTGGGTTCCAAGAAATGGTGGACCTGTGGAAGGCTTGACTGGGCCCCTTTCTGTTGGTTAGTATTTATCTGTTCTTTTTTTCTTTTTCTGTCTCTAACTCTCTTTTTGTATTCTTTTTAACTTTCAATCTGTTTTTAATTTCAATTTTGCTTTGTTTCAGGCAAGCAAATGAAATCTGTAAATCTGTCTTTTAACTTGCTCATTTCTTCCATCTAAACGTGTTGTAATGACTGATGATGTTTTATTTCTAGCATCTTATTTTGTGATTTCTGTCTGCTTTTCTCCTCTCTTGCTTTATCTCATGCAACTGTGGTCAAGAGCATGGGGTCTAGATAAAATCTTTTTGGGCTTGGTTCTATTACTTGCTAACTGTGCAGTCCTAACCAGGGTACTTAATCCCTTTGAGACTGTTTCTTCATATACAAAAAGGAATAACATCCACTTAAAACTTTGTGAGCACTAAGGGATAAAACATGGAAAGCACTTAAAATAGTGATTGGCCTATTCTACATATTCCATTGTGGCTCATTTGCTTTTATTGTTTCTCCCACTTTTTAAAATTTTAATTCCAGTACAGTTGTTTTTACTCTATTTTTAAACAATTATTTTATGTATGTGTTCATTCATTCATTCATTTGTATACTTATTTAAAGTATTTTAGAGATTATTCTTGAATTTTAATGAACATACTTGAAACTGAAAGTTAAAGTTTGTTGTTTAAATTAAATTCATGAATTAAATTTATGTATCAAGATGTGGGGCTTGATCCCAGGGTCCTGGGATCATGACCTGAACTGAAGGCAGAATTGACTGAGCCACCCAGGTGCCCCTGTTTGGCTCTTTCAAAAAAAATTGATCTCTTCTTTTCTCATGAGGTCCTGATTGTTTCATTACATTTGCTATATCTCTGTCTCTATCTTTATATCATGTGCTATGATATATATATCATACATATATCTATATAAAAATATAAATATATTTAATTTATATTTTTAAAAAATGATTTAGCCAAACTCATTTTATGCTTTTAGATTGTTCCATAACTTTAGGCCCAGAAATACTAATCATTCTGAGGTTTTTTGGATTTGCTACTTCTTGCTGCCGATTGTTTTCAGCTATTCTTTGGTGTGTATGTGTGTGTGTGTGTGTGTGTGTAGTTGCATGAGCTTCCTTTCAGCGAGTATTATTTTTTTCCTATGATTATCCCATGCACCCTGGTTTTATAAAAATTCCCCTAGAGAACAAGTTTGTGTTTGTGTTGCTTCTCCTTAAGCCCCAAGTGATTTGATTAACCTGGAATTCTGTTATTTTTGAATTTTTGCTTGGGGATTTTTGCCTCTTAAATGGAGTGTGAATTTGGATCCCCCCTGCATACGAAGCAAGAACTTGGAGTTTAGATGTTTTCAGGGAGCCCTTGTTGTTCTTAGAGTCCCTGGTAGAACCAGTTTCTTCATTCCTTTCCTCTGTCAGTGTATGGAGTTCCTTGTCTTGCAGCGAAGGGTCTCCGTAAAGCGGGAAGGGGTCTCTACAACTAGTATGAACCCTTTTTCCTGAATGGTTGTTTTAACCCACTTTATGATGCACATTAAAACCCTGTCCTCTGGGATGCTGTGGCATTAGCTCACAAGCTTACCATTCTGGCTTGAAATTTCCTATTTATTTGTGTCATCTGCAAACTTCTATCTTTGGTAGTCTCTTCTCATGTCTTTGGCCCATTGTCTTATTGGGGGTGTTTGTTTCATTATTGACTTTTGAGAGTTCTTTATTATGAACATAAATCCTTTATCAGATAGATGACCTGAAAATAGTTTCTTTCAGCCTATAGCTTGTCTTTTTCATTTGCTTAATAGTGTCTTAGAAGAGCAGAAGTTCCTTATTATGATACAGTCCAATTTATCAATTCTTTTTAATCCAGGTCATAGTTCTGACATTGTGTCAAAGAAATCGTCACCAAACTTAAGGTCATAAATATTTAATCTTATTTCCTATAAGTTTTATAGTTTGAAGTTTTATATGAAGATCTATGAGCCGTTTTGAGTTCATCTTTGTGTGTTGTGAAGTATAGATCAAAGTTCTTTTACTTTTGTATTTTGTATTGATATCTAATTGTTTCAGCACTATTTGTTGAAAGGAACCTTTCTTACTGAGTTGCCTTTGCACCTTTATTAAAAATCAGTTGTCCATGTGCATGTGTTGGCTTATTTCTGGATAGTTTATTCTGTTGCATTGTTCTATTTGCTTATTTTATGCTAAATCATACTTCTTGATTACTGTAGCTTTATAATTAGTGTGAAATCAGATAGTGTAAGTCCTCCAACTTTCTTATTCTTCCTTGAAGTTGTTGTAGCTATTTGGGTCCTTTGCATTTCTATATAAATTTTGGAATCAGTTTTTGGAATTTCCTTTCTTATATCCCATTCTGCCAAAATTTACCCAATTCCTTAAGATCCACTCCCAAAACCACATTTTCCACAAAAAGCTTTCCAGATTCCAGGTGAAAGGAATTTCTTTTTCTTCCATGCTCCACTCCCATTTCATAACTCATCACTTTTATTCATATTTGGCTATGTGTACTTATCTGATCTTTCCTGCCATCTAGTAAACCTCACCAGGTCAGGAATCTTGATTTGTTCCCTCTCCTCGCTGAAAAAAGCTAGCTTTAGACTTTGCAGGCGTGAGCCCTGCATTAAGAGAGGTCTGCAGAAGACAATCTACGTCATCTCCTGCATGTTATTAAGGGGTCCAACAGATTTAGAATGGTTTATTTTATCGTATCTCTAAGTTCTCTCAGGGTTCATTATTCCTATTGCCAGTATTGCACTTTCAAAGAACAATGGGATATTGTCCAAGTGTTGAAACACATTCTAGTTGACTTGTGGTGGTCATTATGCAGCTGTGTCTTAATCTATTGCTCACATGCTCCCTCATCATTGGACTTCTGGGTGAATGTCATATCTTTAGGGATATCAGTGATATCTTTGGCTCCTGGGGTAGCGGTGTTTTGACTCAGACCTACTCTATTTCCACTGGCCCCCTTTGGCTCTCCTCTACCCCTCCACTGTGGGGAACTTACCCTCTGAAAGCCTATTATTCTCAGAAAGAATTTTTCTAGGAGTATAATCATGTCCTTCTAATGGGGGAAATTAAGCCCAGTGATCTGGCAGTATGCGGATATATTTAGTCTGATTTTGTAGAGTCTAAACTGTTTCATACTTATTAGGAACAAATACAATGAGGAAACTATTTTCACACCTACGAAATTAGCAACATAATTATATGAGTAGGGAAATCAGCTTTCTCATCACACTCAGTCATTACATCAATGTGATCCTCACCTTGGAAAATGGTTTCTCCTGTGAGCAATATGAGGTTCAAATTCACACTTATGCATGGCTTTTTGGTTTTCTCCCTTCGTCTTTCCATATTCATGACACCTGGTGAAATTATATAAATCCTGTTTATTTGTGGCACAGCACTAATGTTGCTTAAAGCATCATGTTTAAAAGGCTAGCAGGCAATTTGTTAGAAGATAGAAATCCCCTTCAGTTTTTTTTCCTAAAGTAGAATCTTTGCTTGTGGTTAAAGAAAATTCACATTAAAATCTGAAATATGATATAAAATTTAAAAAAAAACAATGAACTATTAGATTCCATAAACACTACAGCAGTTGTTTACTTCTCAGTCTATTTCTGTGGCAGCTTTGCCATGACTCCTTCTTTATCAAAGTCCTTGAGTCATTGCAATCACTATCATCATGGAATTGATTCCTCTAGGAGATCCTAGGAAAATAAAGAGATGGACAGGGAGGTGTGTATGTGAGTGTATGTGTGTGTATGTACTGTGAGAAATATAATCAGGCAGCGGATGCAGAATAATGTTCGGTTTAGAGAAGAATGTGATCATGAAAACCTGGTGTGGTGAACAAAGGGTGTGGTGGGGGGCAAGAGGGTCAGATGGAAAGGAAGACATAAGCCAAAGTGTTAACATACGTGGCATGGTTAGATTAGGAGATGGGTTTGCATGAGAGGAGTGCGGTAGGAAGAATCGTGCTCTCCTTCCCGCAAGGTAGCCACCTGTGAAAATGTCCTGTACATGCCACTTTTGGTTTGCAGGTGCACAACGACTTGCAGATGTTGTTAAGGGTCCTGAAATGGAGAGATGGGAAGAGCATCCTGGATTGTCCAGGTGGGACCAGTCTAATCACAGGGGTCCTTAAAAGCAGAGAACGTCTCCCAGCTGAGTTTTGAATCAGAGGTAGGGAAGAACGCTCAGAGAAATGCAAGGTTCTATGAGGATGAAAGGAGGGGGCAAAGCTAAGGAATAGAAGTGGAAAAAGAGAAGAAAAGGCTGGAGAAAGAAAGGAAACTTTTTCCCCAGCGTCTCCAGAAGGAATGCAGCCCTGCTGATACCTTGATTTTAGCTTAATGAGAACTGTATTGGACCTCTGATCTACAAAACAGTAAGATGATAAATCTGTATTGTTTCAAGCCATTAAGATGGTGGTAATTTGTTACAGCAGTTAACAGGAGACCAGCAGAGGGAGTATTTGTGTGAGGTCTGGGATGGAGTGTAGAGAGGCTGGGTCGGACTTAGGAGCGCCTTGGCTGCTTAGGGTAAGAATTCTAACATTTACATCTAAAAAAACAACTGGGCAAAGCGGGAAGTTGGTAAGCATGAAGCAGAGTTTTAGGAAGAGCTACCTGGCAGTGTTTTGCAGGCTATTTGGAGTGAGTAGAGCACTGGGGAGAGGCATTAACTAAACCTGTACGAGAAAAGTAAGGAGTAAAATGGTGACCGGGCTTCAGGGGTGGTGGATATGGAAATAGAAGAAGACAGGGAGATAGAAACATTGTTTTGAAGAAACTGGCTACAGGATAATGACTACATGTTGAGGAGAGTTCTTTGTGTGGACTAAATTGTTTGTGTTCCCTCAGAATGCATATGTTGAAACCCAGCCCCTCAGTGTGATGGTACTTGGAGGGTAGGCCTTCAGGAGGTAATTGGGAATAGATGAGGTGGTAAGGGCGGCGCCATCGTGAATACGATTAGTGCCCTTATAAAAGTCCCGCGAGAGCTTGTTTCTCTGTTTTCTACCTTGTGAGGACAGAAGCAGACAGACCTCTTCAGGTCAGGAAGCAAACTGTCACGCACCCACCTTGATCTTGGACTTCCCAGCCTCCAGAACCATGAGAAGTGGATGTTTGTTGTTTAAGCCGCCCAATCCATGGTAATTTGTTAACGCATCCCAAATTGGCTGACAGTTGAGAATGCTTAAAGTTTAGAACTGTCTGGACAAATGCTGAAATGCAGGGGAATGGGCAGCTGGTTTCAAACATGCTGACTGCTTTGAGAACAATGGGTAGTTCCAGCAGGAACTGGGAATAGGGGACACCACTCAGGAGAGAGAAAAGGTGGACACAGGCCCAGTGTCATCCTGTTACCATGTCTGGAGTGGTGGAGTGTAGATCTAGTCTCTGGGCCTTGGAAGGAGGAGAGGGTTGTATTTGTAGACGAAGGTCAAGGGACTAAGGAAGGCAGTTGTATGAGGGACTGTGCTGCTGTGAAGGGCCTGATCCCTAGGTGGGGGAATGAGCACCTGATGGCTCTTACTGGGGCTCCTTGCACGTGACCGTAATAGTGAGCTTTATAGGTAAGACCTGGGCATGCAAATGTGGGATTATTTACACTTACTGCTGGGAGCTGGGGTGAGTTAAAACCACCCCCACTCCCCCTAACATGCTTCTTTCTGAAAATCAAAAAATTTTCAGAAGAAAAACTTTCAGAAAATCTTGCATCAGGACTTTCTAATTAACTGTACCCCGAGGTGGGGACCACTGGCAGGCTACCCCATTTAAGGGTTCAAGTGCAGAGAAGGCTTAATGGAGTAGCTCCACTGGGTCAGACTCCTGCTGTGTCCTTGCCTCTTCGCTTTTGTGGTCCAGAGATGCTTACCTGGAACAATTACCCTATTTTTTTTTCCCCCAAAGTCTAATCCATTTCTCTTGTTCCTGAATTTACTAATGATTCATTTTGTTCTGATGAAACTCAATGCTTCCTTTCCTCCTAGAGAATAGATTTCTCCTGATACTCCTCTTCAAATACTTATAACAATCCTACAAAGTGAGTGTAGGTGGGAAAAACGTTTCCTTCTATTTGTAGTATTTATGTGGCTGTGATTGAAGCTTTTAGCAAACCTGGAGACAAATGGACCTACTATGGTTTGGACTAGAGGGGTATAAATAGGCCAATTAGGGCTGGGCAAGTGTTGAGAAAGAATCCATGTGCTTTTCATTCTAGACTTTTCTACAAAAACTGGAGAGGAAGGCTCTAATTCCTGAGTCTGAATACCAAAATAGAATTATAGTCACTTGGGAAGTTTGGAAAATTCTCAAACTTCACTCTTCTCACCATTCATTACTAAGGAGCTATTCAAAGCAGGATAACGTGAATAGCTATTTAACTATAAAGTGTCTATCTTATTCTGAGAGTGTAATCTCAGAATAAGATGCCTGTGGATCTGCCCTAATTAGAGTCCTTAGTATGGATGGGAAAAGAAGTGTTTTCACTTTCTTAGCATTTAGTCACAAATCTAGGATATTTGTAATATGGAATGGAACCCTAAGACTAAAGCCTGGAATTCCCAAGTTGGTGGGTTGATGTTATGGGCTCAAAGTAATAGATCGAATCAGAAATCTCTGCACAAAAGCAGTGGTGTCAGAAGCAAGCCGTATACCCTGATAAGTTTCCTGCTTTGTCGATGCAGGTACTTCATGACATTGTGAGGGGGATGGAATTGGTAGGAAGGGAACTGATAACTTTTGGAATTTAATTCTTCATGAAGGCCTTCCTATTCAAGGGATGCTCGGGTGGCTCAGTTGGATAAGCATCTGCCTTTAGCTCATGTCATGATCTCAGGGTCCTGGGATCAAGCCCTGTGTACGGTTCTGTGCTCAGCAGGGTGTCTGCTTCTCCCTCCCCCTCTGCCCATCCTTCCAGCTCTCAAATTAATAAAAATCTAAAACAAATACCTTCCTATTCAAGATAGCCTAAGTGCTATTTATCTTCTGTGTTCTCATCCTAGACCCTTAGGACAATGACTAAGGAATGGAGTATGGTTCCTGAGGTTTATAGTTGTAGCTAATGATTCTGATAGTACTTAGGGATCTTTACTCTGTAAACAGAATCAAACACCTGCCATGTACACAACTTATTCCAAAAGAGAATACAGAATCCTCATCAAAATAGGATGTACTTTTTTCTGATAGTAACAAAATATTTGATGTTCGCACATCTCATGTTTCAGAATCAACTATGTTTGTACTTGGAATGAATAGCTAATGGATAGTCAAAAGGGAGGGATGGGTGTAGCAATAAATTAATAAGTTTGCAGATAAAAAATACACAAAAGTACACTCAATAACCAAAATAGTTTATATTATAACTTAAAATTTTCACATAAAAAATAGCTAATTTAATTAATGCTTTTTCTACCCTCTTAAAGGACATAAAAAATGCTGACCATTAACTCACTAATTGAATTACCCTTATACTTAATTTCCACATTTCACATTTGCTACCCATAATTTCACCGAGATCTATTTCACCTGTCTCTTACAAAGTCTTTCACCCTTTATTATTATTTCAGAATTGCACTTATTGACATATGGTCATGAGCACTTGGAATGTGGCTAGTCCAAACTGAGTTGTGCTATAAATAAAACACACCAGATTTTGGAGACTAAGTATGGAAAAAAAATGCAGGACTCAAGTTTTATACTGCTATTTTAGATAGATAATATAAATTAACCAAGTTAATTTCATTTGCTTCTTATCTTTTTAAATGCGGCTATAAGAAACCTGAAAATTAACACGTGCCTCATCTTATACTTCTATAGGATGGCCCAGGGCTAGAGCACCTGAAAACAAGGTGGCTACAGCTTGAACTCAGCAATATTTTATATACGATCTGCTTTTGGAAATGGGCATTGTACAAAATAACAATCTGGCTACTTTTATGCATGCTTTTAATTTTTTCTAATGAACATATATTACTTTTTAAATAAAGATGTTATATTCTGTTTATAATCTAAGACTTATAAAAAAAGGACTAGTATTTAAGACCTGGAGCATAAGAACAATGAAGAAATCAAATTCCCCTATTACATGTGAACTATATTTTGCACCTTATATCAGGTGCAAACATGAGGCACTTAGAGGTAGAAGGAGAAATCTGGGAGAACACGCAGCGTACACTGTTTGCTGTACAAAGTCCTAATTCTTCTCAGTTACTGCGGAGGCTCTACTGCTCAGGTGACTGTCGCTGCGACTGTGCAAACCTCTGTGCTCATGTTCTTCTTTAAGTTTCCAAGAGAAAGAGGAGCTGTTTTTCTGGCATCAAGGATTCAGAAAACACACTTGATTGAAAATGGCAGAGGATGAGCAATTTTTTTCTCTCCACATCTAGACCATAAGACCCTTTACAACTAATCTCACTTGTTCTAATCATCTGACACAAATTAACATCCCACATCTGACTAACATCTGACACATCTGACACCATAAATTACTTAACATGTGACTGGTTAACAATTTTCAGTAAAATACAGCATTAATGTTTTTCCTTACTGTTTTAGGGCAATTTATTGTGAAATGTTGCTTTTGTTTTGTTTCCTTCCTGGCCACACGCTGGAACACTTGTTTTCAAAAGCCTGACAGTGGCACAATCCCATTTACCCTCCATCTTCAGGCCTTTCCGTGAGGTCCTGGGAAATGCGAGTTTCTAGTAATACTCTGGTGCATTCACTTCATCTGCAAAAGCCACAGGCACAACCACCCCCTGCCGGTGCAGCTCTCGAAGAACATCTAATATGGAGTCTAATTCTGTGCGGAACTTGTCCAACTCCCGATTCTTCAACTGGGCAAGTCTTTTCCATTTCTCAATTTCTTTGTTTTGCTCAGTTTCTACTACTTGGTGTGTCTGCTGTATTATCTGAGGAAAAAAAAAATTCACATTACTGTTAAAGTTCACAGCGGGGGTGACGATTTCACCGTCTCAAAGAGCTCAAGTGGGATAGTGCTGAGTATGGTCTAGGGGAGGGAGCTGGAGGGGAGCTCCATTGCCTAATGGGCTCCATTGTATCAATCAATAGGCTGATGAGTGAAGAGGGTAAGAAGGGGGAATTCTAATTATGATAAGGAGTTAGGAAGCTTTAGTGTTTTGATTTTCCGTTTTTTTCCCCTCTCACTCAAAACGTAAAAAAGCATTTAAAAAGCATCAGAAATTTCTAATACTTTGGTATGGATCTAACACTCCTTCTCCCCCCACCCCACAATGTGCTTAAGAATAGCACTTGAGCAATCAAAACAGTTCTAATATACAACACACGTCATGAACACACATGATAGCAGTAGAAATGATGATAAAGTACACGCATTTTACATATGTTAACTCATTTAATCCTGCTAATATACAAGGAGGTGAATACATATTTATCCCCATTCAGCAGGAGGGAAATGGGGGGCACAGTTGATTAAAAGATAATTTGTCCAAGATTTGCACACAACTGGTTCGAGGCAGAGTCAGCACCCTCGCCTCAGAGTCCCTGCTCTTAACTACAACCCTAGACCATCCTGCTCATGTGGATGAATTTTTTCAACTGTGAAATGAGGGTACACTGTTCAGTAACTTATAATACAGCTCTTATCATTTCAAAAGATTTTTTTCCTAAGGGAAACAGTCACAAGTAATACAAACCACAAGAAGTTGGACTTATAAACAACTAGATAGGGCAACAAAAGCAATAATGTTTCTGACTATTAAATATGTTGGACCTCTGCAATATAATTTTGTTTTTTAAAGATTTTATTTATTTATTTGACAGAGATTACAAGTAGGCAGAGAGGCAGGCAGAGATAGAGGGAAGCAAGCTCCCTGCCGAGCAGAGAGTCCAATGCGGGGCTCGATCCCAGGACCCCGAGATCATGACCTGAGCCAAAGGCAGAGGCTTTAACCCACTGAGCCACCCAGGCGCCCCTGCACTATAATTTTTATCATTCTTTCTGGTTATAGAATAACTTCATAATTCTAAAATCAAAGCACTGGAGAAATACTGTGTAAATAAGGGAAACACAAAATGCTGTGCGAATTTTCAGTTCTAAGCTTTAAACATACTTTGAAAATTCTGGATGTCTACTGAAATTTGGCATTTTTTCCAGTTATATTGCTCTGATATATAAATTGTGTAAGTTTAAGGCGCACAACACATACACTGTGATATATGCATACACTATGCAACAGTCACCACGATAAAGTTAACATCCATCATTCAGTTTTAAAATATTTTCCTTGTGAAGAAAACTTAAGATTTACTTTCTTAGTAACTTCCAAATATACAATAGACCTATAGACCAATGGAACGATTTAGAGCCCCGAAATAAACCTATGCCTTTATTATGTTAAGATATTCCTTTTTTACCTAATTTGTTTTTTGTTTTTATCATGGATACTGAATTTTGTCAAAGGCTTTTTTCTGCATTTCTATTTAAATGATCATAGGATTTGTATTTTTCGTTAATGTGATGCATCACATTTATTGACTAGCATATGTTGAACCATCCTTACATCCCAGGGATGACTCCCACTTGATCATAGTGTATGGTCCTTTTAATGTGCTGTGGAATCTGGTTTGCTTATATATAATTTTCCATCTTTATCAGGGATGTTGGCCTATAGTTTCTCTTGTGTCCTTATTTGGCTTTCTTGTCAGGGTAAGGCTGGTTTTGTGAAAATGAGCTTGGGAGTGTCCCCTCCTTTTCTACTTCTTGGGAGAGTTTGAGAAGGATTGGCATTAATTCTTTAAAAGTGTGGTACAGGGATGCCTGGGTGGCTCACTCTGTTGGGCATCAGGTCATGATTTGAGGGTCCTAGGATCGAGTCCCACATTGAGGGATTGTGCCTTTGGTGGTGCATCTAAAAAGTCATCCTCAGTATTAGTTGTGATCTCTCCCCTTTCATTCATAATTTTGTTAATTAGGGTCCTCTCTCTTTTCTTTTGGATGAGTTTGGCCAGTGGCTCATTAATCTTAACGATTCTTTCAAAAAACCAACTTCTGGATTCATTGATGATGCGTTCTACTGTTTCTCTAGTTTCTAACTCGTTGATCTCTGTTCTGATCTTGATTATTTCCCTTCTTGTGCATGGGGTTGGCTTAATTTGTTGTTGATTTTCCAGTTCTTTAAAGTGTAAAGAGAGCCTGGTGTATTCGAGATTTTTCAATTTTTTTGAGTGAGGCTTGGATGGCTATGTATTTCCCCCTTAGGACTGCCTTTGCCATGTCCCATAGGTTTTGCATTGATGTCTTCATTCTCATTGGTCTCCTTGAATTGTTTAAGTTCATCTCTGATTTCCTGGTTGATCCCAGCATTCTCGAGCAGGTTGGTGTTTAGCCTCCAAGTGTTTGAATTCTTTCCAAGCCTTTTTTTTTTTTTTTTTTAAATTGTCAATACAACCCTCAAAATGCAAGTTTATTGAATAAAGCTGAGATTAGCAGTAAACGGACAAAAAAATGCATCACCTAAATAAAAAAATTCACGTATTTACAAAGTTCAGGAACTGTTAAGTTTTCACATGCAGAAGTTAATGCACAGGAAAATGTTGGTGGTAGAGTTTGGATGTCTTGAAATGCTGAAAGCAATGAGAAGACACACAAACCTATTAAGTTTTAGCTATAGGTCAATTAACGAACCTACACAGTCCCCACACAGTCACTCACTCTAGTTCCAATTCCTCCTTTTAGGCACAAGCAAATTGCCACATTCTTTGTAGTGGTTCACAGTAACCATTAATGGTGTTGAGCTATAGTAGCAAGTTTAAATATCCCTTCACTTACAGAACCATCCATCCCATCAGGGCAGTATGCAACATGCTTCAAAGAATAAGAATTTTAAAAGCTGAGATTCTACTCATAAAAATGTGAATGGAGGAAAACAAGTAGTATCTGTGCAACACAGTGCAGTATTTTGTACAGGATATTGTTAAGGCCATGGCAGTCTATAAATTAAAACTGGTATTCATTAAAACAACTGTTGACTGCACTTTTGAGTGCTCAACATGTATGGAAATGCACTGTCTACATGAGTTCCAGTTTGAAAGTATTGTGGTCTGAGAAAATGTAGGGAATCATCTCAGTCTTTTGGTATTGGCTGAGTCCTGATTTATGACCCGGTATGTGGTCTTTCTGGAGAAACTTCCATGTGCGCTCAAGAAGAATGAGTATTCTGTTGTTTTAGGGTGGAATGTTCTGTATATGAGGTCCATCTGGTCTAATGTGTCATTCAAAGCTCTTGTTTCTTTATTAATTTTCTGTTTAGATGATCTGTCTGTTACTGAGAGTGGCATGTTAAGATCACCTACTATTAATGTATTTATATCAATATGACTCTTTATTTTGATTAGCAGTTGGCTTTTGTAGTTGGCTGCTCCTATATTGGGGGCATAAATGTTTACAACTATTAGATCTTCTTGGAGGATAGACATTTTATTTCTTGACTAATTGCTCTGGTTACGATTTCCAATATTTTGAATAAAGTGGTAAGAGTGGGCATCTTAGTCTTGATTTTTTTTTTTTTTTTTTTTAAGATTTTATTTATTTGACAGAAAGATCACAAGCAGGCAGAGAGGCAAGCAGATAGGAGGAAGTAGGCTCTCTGCCAAACAGAGAGGCTGATGTGGGGGCTCAATCCCAGGACTCTGAGATCATGACCTAGCCGAAGGCAGAGGCTTTAACCCACTGAGCCACCCAGGCCCTCCTTGTTTGTGATCTTAAAGGAAAAGCTCTCAGCTTTTCACCAAGGAGTGTGGATTTTATTACGTCAAGGTACATTCCCTCTATATCTAGTTTGTTGAGTTTCAATCAGGAAAAGATGTTGGATTTTGTTAAATGCTTTTTCTGCATTTATTGAGATCTTATGATTTTTACTCCTCATTTTGTTAATGAAGTATATATCACACTGATTTGTGGATGGGAACCATCTTTGTATCTCTGGAATAAATCCAACTTGATGGTATATGTATGATCCTCTTATAACACTGCTGAATTTGAATTATTTTGTTCATAATTTTTGCCTCTATGTATATGAGGGACATTGACCAATGTTTTCTTGCATGGTTGGTACCTGGGTAATGCTGGCCCTGCAAAAGTAAGTTTGAAGAGTTCCCTCCTCTTTTATTGTTTGCAAATGTTTGAAAAGCACTGGTACTGATTCTTCATTATATATTTTTAGAATTCACCAGGAAAGCCCTATGGTCTTGGACTTTGTCAGAATGTTTTTGATTACTAACTCAATCTTCCTACTAGTAATAAGTCTTTTTAGATTTTCTGTTTCTGCATGATGCCTTTTTGGTAAGTTTTATGTTCCTAGGAATTTACCCATTTCTTCTAGGTTGTCCAATTTTTTGGCGTACAATTATTCATATCAGTCTCTTATGATCCTTTGTATTTCTGTGGTAATGGTTGTAATGTCTCCTCTTTCATTTTGATTTCATTTATTTTAGTTTTTTCTTGGTTAGTCTAGCTAAAGGCTTGTTAATTTTATCTTTACAATGAATCAACTCTTAATCTCTTTGATTTTTTTTTTTAGTCTATTTTATTTCTGCTCGGATCTTTACTTCCTTAACTTTGCCATCTCTGGGCTTCATTTATTCTCTTTCTAGTTCCCTGAGGTGTAAAACGGTCTATTTGAAATTTTGTTTCTTGACACAGGCACTTAATACTATGAACTTCTCTCTTAAAACTATTTTTGCTGCATCCCCTAAGTTTTGGTATACTGTGTTTCCATCTTCAACTGTCTCAAAATATTTTTATATTTCTCTGTTGATTTGTTCTTAAACCTATTGGTTGCCTAAGAGCATGTGGTTTCATTACACACATTTGTGAATTTTCCTTTTTTTCCCCTTGTAATTTGATTTCTAGTTTCATATCCTTGTGTTTGGGGAAATTGGCCTGATATTTCAATTTTCAATTTATTAAGACTTGTTTCATGGTCAACATATGATCTATCCTAGAACATGTTCCATGTGTGTTTAAAAATGTATATTACTACTTTTGGATGGAATGTTCTGTGTATGTTAATTCCACCTTACCTAATGTGTGGTTTCAGCCAATGTTTCCTTAAAGTTTTCTGTCTGGATGATCTATTGATGTAACTGGGGTATTAAAGTTCCCTACTTGTGATGAGCACTGGGTGCTCTATGTAAGGGCTGAATCACTAAATTGCACACCTGAAACTAATATTATATTGTATGTTAATTGGAATTTAAATAAAAACAAAAATGCTGAGCAGGGAACCCAACTTGGGGCTCGATCCCAGGGCCCCAAGGATCATGACCTGAGACAAAGGCAGGTCACTCACTTAACCGAGTGAGCCACTTAGGTGCCCTGAGATATTTCTTTTTTCTCTTTATTAAAGATTTTATTTAGTTATTTATTAGAAAGTGCAGGCAGAGGGAGAAGCAGGCTCCCCGCTGAGCAGGGAGGGATGTGGGGCTCCATCCCAGGACCCTGGGATCATGACCTGAGCCGAAAGCAGTCAGTCAACTGTCTGAGCCACCCAGGCACCCCCTCATTCTTGTTTCTTGGGGTAGGCCTGTAGAGCTATGAAAAATTTCCCTCATAGAACAACTTTTGTTGTGTCCAAAAGATTTTGGAATGTTATACCTCTCAAGGCATTTTAAAATTTCTTGTGATTTCTTCCTTGACCTATTGATTATTAGTAGCATCTTGGTTAGCCTGCATGTATTTGTGTTCTATTTTTTTTTTTTTTTGTAACTGATTTGTAGTTTCATACCATTTTGGTTGGAAAAGGTGCATACTTAGATTTCAATCTTCTTAATATTCTGAAACTTATTTTACGGTTTAATGTGACCTATCTTAAAGTTCATTCACTTTTAGTTTCTATTTATCTGTTTGTAGTTGAGTAACTGTGATATTACTAGTGCTAAGCATATATTTTAAATGATTACATTTTAATATAATTCTACTTCTTATAAACATTTATGAAATGAATATAGACTTTGGCTTTCAAAGACTCATTCTTTTTAGGCAACCATCAGTAATTAAGAACATGAAGGGCCACCTGGGTCACTCAGTTGGTTAAGCATCTGACTTTTGGTTTGGGCTCAGGTCATGATCTCTGGGTAATGAGATCAAACCATGCATCAGGCTCCATGTTCAGCTTGGAACCTGCTTGAGATTCTTTCCCCTCTTCCCTCTTCCCTCTCCCTCCCCCTATGTTCCTTCTGCTTGTGCTCTCTCTCTCTCTAAAATAAACAATATCTTGGAGAAATAACTTGTATCATTTTTTTTTATTATTCCAGAGAAAAGACAAACCAATCTTTAGGCATTTGAAATTTAAAGTCTTTTTTCTGTAATTTATTTTTTTCATTAACATATAATGTATTATTTGCCCCAGGGTACATGTCTGTGAATCATCAGGCTTACACATTTCACAGCACATACCCTCCCCGGTGTCCATAACCCAGCCACTTTATCCCTACCCCCCAGCCACCCTGTTTATTTTGTGAGTTTAGGAGTCTCTTATGGTTTGTCTCCTTCCTGATCCCATCTTGTTTCATTTCCCTACCCCACTCTGCCTCTCAAATTCTTCATATCAGAGAGATAGTGTGATAATTGTCTTTCTCTGACTGGCTTATTTTGCTTAGCCTCTAGTTCCATCCACACTGCTGCAAATGGCAAGATTTCATTTCTCTTGATGACTGCATAGTATTCCATTGTGTATATATATACACACCACATCTTTTTTTATCCATTCATCTGTTGATGGACATCTAGGTTCTTTCCATAGTTTGGCTATTGTGGTCACTGGTGCTATGAACATTCGGGTACATGTGCCCCCTTTGGATCACTACATTTGTATCTTTAGGGTAAATACCCAGTAGTGCGATTGCTGGGATGTAGGGTAGCTCTATTTTCAACTTTTTGAGGAACCTCCATACTGTTTTCCAGAGTGGCTGTACCAGCTTGCATTCCCACCAACAGTGTAGGAGGGTTCCTCTTTCTCCGCATCCTCTCCAACACGTCATTTCCTGACTTGCTAATTTTAGCCATTCTGACTGGTGTGAGGTGGTATCTCACTGTGGTTTTGATTTGTATTTCCCTGATGCCAAGTAATGAGCACTTTTTCATGTGTCTGCTGGCCA
>CM053608.1:64553410-64607731 GCA_028646535.1 Procyon lotor | reverse complement strand
TCCCAATAGTTCATTTTTGCCCTTGCTTCCCTTGCCTTTGGAGATGGAAAAAGGAAGAAGTTGCTGCGGCTGAGGTTGAAGAGGGGCTGCCTGTGTTCTCCTCAAGGATTTTGATGGAGTCCTGTCTTACATTGAGATCTTTGATCCATTTTGAGTCTATTTTTGTGTGTGGTGTAAGGAAATGGTCCAGTTTCATTCTTCTGCATGTGACTTGACAGTTTTTCCAACACCATTTGTTGAAGAGACTGTCTTTTTTCCATTGGATATTCTTTCCTGCCTTGTTGAAGATTAGCTGACCATAGAGTTGGGGGCCCATTTCTGGGCTCTCTATTCTGTTCCATTGATCTATGTGTCTGTTTTTGTGCCAGTACCACACTGTCTTGATGATTACAGCTTTGTAATAGAGTTTGAAGTCTGGAATTGTGATGCTGGTAACTTTGGTTTTCTTTTTCAACATTCCTCTGGCGATTCGTGGTCTTTTCTGGTTCCATATAAATTTTAGGATTTATTATTTATTCCATTTCTTTGAAATGATGGTATTTTGATAGGGATTGCATTAAATGTCTATGCTATCTAAAGCAATTTACACATTTTCATAAAATTTGTTCTTCCACTCCATGAGCATGGAACATTTTTCCATTTCTTGGTGTCTTCCTCAATTTCTTTCATGAGCACTCTGTAGTTTTCTGAGTACAGATTGTTTGCCTCTTTGGTTAGGTTTATTCCTAGGTATCTTATGGGTTTGGATGCAATTGCAAATGGAATCAACTCCTTAATTTCCCTTTCTTCTGTCGTGCTGTTGGTGTATAGAATGCAACTGGTTTCTGTACGTTAATTTTATATCCTGACACTTCTAAATTCCTGTATGAATTCTGTATGAATGGAGTGGAGTCTTTTGGGTTTTCCACATAAAGTATTATAACATCTGAAAAGAGTCAGAGTTTGACTTCCTTGCCAATTTGGATGCCTTTGATTTCTTTTTGTTGTCTGATTGCTGAGGCTAGGACTTCTAGTATTATGTTGAATAGCAGTGAAGATAATGGGCATCCCTGCCATGTTCCTGATCTCGGGGAAAAGCTTTCAGTTTTTCCCTATTGAGAATGATATTCGCTCTGGGTTTTTCATAGATGACTTTGATGATGTTGAGGGATGTACCCTCTCTGCCTACACTGTGAAGAGTTTTGATCAAGAAAGGATGTTGTACTTTGTCAAATGCTTTTTCGGCATCAATTGACAGTATCAAATGGTTATTGTTCTTTCTTTCTTTCTTTATTTTTTTTTTTTAAAGATTTTTTATTTATTTGAGAGGAACACAAGCAGAGGGAATGGTAGCGGGAGAAGCAGGCTCCCCGCTGTGCAGAGAGCCCGATGCGGGCTTGATCCCAGGACCCTGGGATCATGACCTGAGCCGAAGGCAGACGCTTAACGACTGAGCCACCCCTGTTCTTTCTTTTATTAATATATTGTATCACACTGATTTGAGGATGTTGACCCAACCTTGCAGCCCAGGAATAAATCCCACTTGGTCATGGTGAATAATGCTCTTAATGTATTGTTGGATCCTATTGGCTAGTATTTTGGTGAGAATTTTTGCATCTGTGTTCATCATGGATACTGGTCTGTAAGTCTCCTTTTTGATGGGGTCTTTGTCTGGTTTTGGGATCAAGGTCATGCTGGCCTCATAAAATGAGTTTGGAAGTTTCCATTTCTATTTTTTTGGAACAATTTCAGGAGAATAGGTATTAATTCTTCTTTAAATGTTTGGTAGAATTCCCCTGGGAAGCCATCTGGCCCTGGGCTCTTATTTGTTGGGAGATTTTTGATGATTGAAGCAATCTCCTTACTGGTGATGCGTCTGTTCAGGTTTTCTTTTTCTTCCTGGTTCAGTTTTGGTAGTTTGTGTGTCTCTAGGAATGCATCCATTTCTTCCAGATTGTCAAATCTGCTTGTGTATAGTTGCTCATAATGTTCTTATAATTGTATGAAATTTAAAGTCTTATATGCTCTTAAAAGCTGTATTTTCATTCTCAATATCACTAAACAATGAAACACTTTAGGAAGTAAGTGTTGCTAGGGATGGCAAAACTATAGCAAACTGGAAGTACTTAAAAGTGAAGAGCTTGGGGCACCTGGGTGGCTCAACTGGTTAATTGAGTCCCACATCGGGCTCCCAGCTCCATGGAAAGTCTGCTTCCCCCTATGACCTTCTCCCCTCTCATGCTCTCTCTCTCTCTCAAATAAATAAATCTTTAAAAAAAAAAAAAACAAAAAACAAAAACGTGAAGAGCTTTACAAATATGTAAATATAATTTCCTACTTTACCTGTTGAAGTTCCTGTTCTCTTTGCTGATGTCTCATTTCCATCTGTTTAATCTTCTTTTCTAAGCCCATGAAATGTTTCATCTCTGGTGTATGGTTTTCTCTGGCTTCCCTTAGTTCTTCTAGGAGTTTTGTAATCTAAAATTGAGGTATGAAATAAATGAAAAAATTATAAGAAAAACTTTTTTACCAGGTAGTTTTAAGAATATTTATTGCATTTTCTTTGTATAAAATTTCTCTAGAGAAGAGGCTTCTTGTTAATAAAAAAATATCTTGAGTTGTTAGAATAATTAATAGTTTGCATTCTGGCTCAGCCTAGCTCTGAAGTGACCTCATAATCCAAAAGGTTCCAGATGACTGGACCACCTCTTCCCATGTATGTCAGGCTGATTACAGCATTCAAAATGAAGGTGGACCTGTCTTTGGTATACTCAGCATTGCTAACCAAGTATCAATGTATTTAACAAGGTTGATTACTTTTAAGGTTAAATAATATATTTCAAGCACCCTACACAGTATAGTACCCAACACACATAAAGAGTTCAACCTCTTTCTGAGATAACATACTGAAATCTTTCTGTCCTGGCTGTTTTCTTAGGTCCTAAGGATACAGACATGAAAGATATAGTCCATCCTCATAGAGGTTACAATCTAGTGTGGTACCTTCCTTTTCATACCATGGTCCACAGAGAAAATGGTCATATTTTCATGGTTCCAGTGAGTAAAACAGAGGATCTGAGAGATCTTTAGTTTAGGCTTGTTGAAACAAATGCATTTTCTTTATACCCCATAATTATAATTTAGTGCTAGTATCAAAAGGCAAAATAATAAGTGAAAATGGCTAAAATTAAAAATTCAATCATTTTTCCCCTGAAAACACTTAGTACCTAGTAACACTGATAATGCTACAAAAAAAACCAAACACACCCCTCCCAACCACATACAATTATGTGAAGATACAAGCTAATGAAATTGGAGCAAATCTAAATATTTAAATGTGGGACATCCCTGATATCTCCAGTGACCAAAGAAATTTGCAGACTTTAATTGGGATGACTGGCACTGTTATACACAAAATGGTTAAATTTCACTTCAATTTCTATAAACTTTTTAATGACTGAAAAATGATTGAGTTTGTAATGAGATAACATTTTCATGATCTATAGGAAGTCCATTCCTGGTAAACCAGCTGGAAGTTCTGGTCTAGTGAATGAGAATTCTAATAAGTAAAATTATAATCTTATAATCCATATTCCTGGATTATAATCCATATTCCTGTATTATAAGAATTCCTCATTGAAGAATGAAATGAACACTTCACTTATTTTGTATCTACTTCAATTTCCATTATCAATGTTTTGTAGATTTCAGTGTAGAAATCTTTTATTTCATTTTTAAGTATTTTATTGTTTATGATGCTTTTTAAATGGTATTTTCTCTTTCAGAGAATTCATTAACTAGTGTACAAAAACATGGATTTTTAATTTTGTATACTGGAACTTTACTGCATTCATTGATCTAATAGTTTTTTGGTAGAATCTAATTTTCTATATGTAAAATCATTTCACGTGCAACTAGAGACATTTTAATTATTTCCTATTCTGATGCCCTTTTCCTTGCCCGATTGCTCTGGCTTCCAGTACTATAACGAATAGGAGTGGTTAGAGTGAGCACCCTTGTTTGTGGTTTTAGTAAAAAACCTTTCACGCTTTAACCACTGAAACAGGAATTCAACGTGGGCTTAGGATATATTATTACTTGAAGTACATTCCTTCTATACCTAATTTAAGAGTTTTTATCGTGAACAGATGTTAAATTTTATCAAATGCTTTTTCTGCATCTATTGAGATGGTAATATTTTTTCTTCATTCTTTTATTGTGATGTAATATATTGATTTTCATATGTTGAACCAACTTGCATCCCAGAGATAAATTCCACTAGATCATGGTGAATATTTTTAATGCACTGCTGAGTTCAAATTGCTAGTATTTTATTGAATAATTTTCCACTTCCATTTATCAGAGATAGTGGTCCATAGTCTGATAGGACCTTTTAAAAAAATTAAGACTTTTTAAAAAAATTTTTAAGACTTTAAGTAATCTCTATACCCAATGTGGGGCTCAAACTCACAACCCTGAAATCAAGAACTGCATGTTCTACTGACTAAGCCAACTAGGCATTCCTGATAGTCCCTTCATCTGGCTTTATTATTAGGGTAATGCTGGCCTTATGTTCCCACCTATTCTATATTTTGAAAGAGTTTGAGAAGAGTTGGCATTAATTCTTCAAACGTTTTGCTAAAATTCACTTATCTATAAGAATTAATACTGTTAAAATGTCCATACTAACCAAGGCCAGCCATAGATTTATGCAATCCCTATCAAGATTCCAACAGCATTTTTTTACAGTTGATAGAGAAAACCATTCTAAAACTTATATGGACCACAAAAGACCCTGAATAGTCGGTGCAATATAGAGAAAGAAGAGAGTGGGACGCATCCTATTTTTGATTGAGTTGTATTATAAAGCCATAGTAATCAAAACAGTATGGTAGTGGCACAAAAATAGACACACAGTCATATTTGACAAGAAAGCCAAAAGTACTCAGTGGAGAAAAGACAGTTTCTTCATTTAACGGTGCTGGGAAAATTGAATATTCACATGTTAAAGAATGAAACTAGATCCCTATCTATGCCACTCAAAAAAATAAATCCTAAACGGATTAAAGACTTAAATGTAAGACCTCCATCAAGAAAACTTCTAGAAGAAAATACAGCAGAAAAGCTCCTTGATGTGGGTCTTGGTAATAATTTTTTGGATATGACACCAAAAGCACAAGCAACAAAATAAACAAGTTGGGATTATATTAAACTATAAAGCTTCTGTACAGAAAAAGAATCAATAAAATGAAAAGACAATCTATGGAATGGAAAATATATCTGCACAGTATATGTAAGAGGTTAATATGCAAAACATATAAAGAATTTATAGGGGTGCCCTGGTGGCTCAGTTGTTTAAGTGTCTGCCCTCAGCTGAGGTCATGATCCCAGAGTCTGGTTCTCCTTCTGACCCTCACCCGTCTCACCCGTCTCATGCTCTCTCTCAAAGAAAATCTTTAAAAAAATTTATATAACAATAGCACCCCCCCCAAATAATCCAGTTAAAAAATGGGCAGAGGACCCAAAAGACATTTTCCCAAAGATCTATAAATAACCAATAGGTACATGAAAAGATCTTCAACATCATTAATCATTAAGGAAATGCGAATCAAAACTGCAATATCAGCTCACACTTTTTAGAATGGTTAGCATCGAAAAGAAAAGAGCCAGCAAATGCTGGTGAGGATGTGGAGAAAAGGGAACCCGTGTATGTTGTTGGTGGGTTGTAAAATGGTATAGCCACTATGAAAACGAATATGGGGGCTCCTAAAAAATTAAATGATCATACGATCCAGGATTCCACATCTGGGTATTTACCTGAAGAAAACAAAAAACTATGTTGAAGCAATATTTGCACCCCATGCTCATAGAGGCATTATTTAGAATAGTCGAGCCATGGAAGCAACTCGAGTGTCCGCTGATAGGTGAATGAATAAAGAAGATGTGATATACACACAGAGATGATAATAATCAGCCATAAAAAAGGGAGGAAATCATGCCATTTTGATAAAAATAGCTGAACCCTGAGGTTATTATGTTAAGTGAAATAAACTGGAGAAAGACAAATACCATATGATCTCACTTATATGTGGAATCTTTAAAAAAAAAAAAAAAAACCCTTAAGCTCCTAGAAAAAGAAATCAGATTTGTGGAATCAGAGGTGGAAAGGAAAAGAGTGGGAGAAAGGGAACTGGATGAACCGATCAAAAAGGAACAAACTTCCAGTTATAAGTAACTATACTAAGGATGCAATGTACAGCATGAGGACCACTGTTAACACTGCTGCATGGTGTGTGTGTGTTAAGAGTATATCCAAGCTTACTGTAGTAATCATTTCATGATATATATGTTATATCTTTATGCTGTATACCTTATACAGTAGTGTATGTCAATTATATCTCTAAAAAAATTGACAAAAAAAATGAGAAAAGGTATATACTGACATGGGAATATATATATATATTTAAATATCCTTTAAAAATCATATGCATACACAAACATGTATTTTACATGTGTGCATGCATAAGCACATACCCTTACAGTATTTGTAACTATATATGAATAAAGAAAATCTGAAAGAATATATAGCAAAATATGCTCTGGGTAATGGGATCGTGGACAATTTTACACCTTCTAATTTCTCTAATATATATTAAGCTTAGTATAAAAATGTTAAGTATAAAAATGTTAAATATTCTTGAATATTTATTATTCATATTAAATGTATTTATAAATCCATACTCAACAGGGATAGAAGTATGTAACATCAATAAAAAAAGCATAGATTCCTAAATGAATAAAATTCTTATTGTCTTACTAGTTTATAATTTTACTAAAGTGAAAGAGTGATTCTCCCAGCTCATGTTACTAAAGGTGGATTAACATGCTTTCCTACTAAAGGAGATAGACATCACGGACCACTAGCAGGAGGCGGCTCTGTTAGGGAAATGCAAATGATCCAGGCACAGACCTCTTCCCAGAGAAGACTCAAGTACTCTGTTCTCTTATATGCTGGTGAGTAGATAATCTTACAAACTACAAATCTCAGTTCAAACTGAACCATAAAATTACTGCTACTTTTACTCCTTTAAGTGAGCATGACCTGCTTGAGTCGGTGTGCTTCCAACTGTCCCACATGCCTTCATACTCTGTAACTTACTGGATGATGCATTTTCCCTGCCCCATTGCTGGGACGAATGCTAGTGCTTGCAAACACTTAATCCAGTGAGTCTAGATTCTAACATGGTCTAGAACTGAAGGAGATACTAACCTCAGATTTAAGCCCATGACTGCTGTCCACTGTCCCCGGGCAATGCCTGGTTTGGAGGTGGGCATGTGACTCAGCTGATACAAAGAAACTGAGCTGGGGGCCCTCCTAGTCTGTGTGTATGCTTATTTCTTTGTCGCACCCACCAGACTGCAAGCCCTTTGAGGGGGATACCTTTAGGTGTTCTACTCATTTCTATATCCCAAAAGCCTTTCCACAGTACCTGACACCTAAACACTTTTTTTAAAAGCTAGGAAGTAGATTTTATTCCCTTTCATAGATAAAAAACCTGACACTCAGAGTTTAAAAACACTAGCAAATGGCTGTGGGTAAAGGGTAAATGTAATTCTTCCTTCTGCATGAGAAACTAGCCTTGGGTTCAATTCACTTTCTAGCTTTGTTCTCTTGATAAAGGTAGATGTCATCTACATACACTGCTTGTGGTAAGGCCCCGACTGGTGGAACATCATCTGGGCTTGGAGGACTTTGCATGAACTGAAATACCTTGTGGGAAGTGGTAGGTGTGGGTCTCCTGGGAGCAGTGACTCTTACACTGGGCATGTCCCTGGGGGAAGTCTAAGCCTGGATAGTTCCTCCAACTGCCAGATGTGAGTCTTATTTCCTCGCACCTGTGCTGTCTCCGGGACAGCTGTGTGGACTGCTAGGGGAATGACTCACACCAAAGAGCAAAAGACCTGTTGCCTCCTGATTTATATCCAGAGTACCAAGTGTTGCCTATGGTCACTGTATGACTCTAAATGTTTACATGACCTGCCACCATAAGGCTCACTAACATGTTGAATTTAAGCCCAGATCTTATCATAACCCCCCAAATCATTCCTACTATTCATTCATAAAATAAGAGCAGCTGGCTGTAGAATATTTGACACAAATTACAGTAAGAATTTTTAGGAATCACTATAATAGTCCTTGGGTTTATATCACAGGTCACTCTTGAATGGTTTCTAAAATTTGTACAGACTATACAGATAAAATCCTACCGATGAAAAAAACTATGACCAATAAAATGCATATACTAACTGCAGAACATGGAAACAAGCAATAACAGCAGCAATCCTCTCAGTTGTCTGAGGAGTCTAAGATTTAAGTCCTTTCTCTTCAATTTCAGGGTTCAAGAAAATAAATGGAGTCAACAGTGAGTGAAAAAGTAAGACTGGAAATCAATGATGAATGCTAAAGTATTAAAGATTACCTTTTTCGTTATATTTTAACAAAAGATTTGAGGAATTCATGCCTGAGTTACATCAACTGGATGAGTATACATTAGAGGCTTTGGTAATGTTTTCAGCCTATTGCAGCAGAGAGGATTTTAAAGAAATGTGCTTTAACAACACTTTAGATAACATAGGCATGGAACAGAATGCACAAATTAGAAAAATCTTTTCAGGTTTTCATGGTTAACATACTAGTGGGAGATGGCTTACTTCCTAATGTCTTGAACTAGGTTGGAAAATTTTAGATCACGGTTTTTCTCTAGAGATAGAACAACAACAACCAAGCAGTCAAAAACAAATAATTTGTTACTGTTAAAAACTGTGTGTTGTGCTTTTTCTTGTGTTCAGAAAGAAACTGCGATTTACTCATCTTTCTTAAAACAACTGACAAACCAGATGACATTCGAAACAACTGTTTTCGAACCCCAGCTAACAGCACTGCAGGATGTGATTTGGGAGGGATGGGAAACACACCTAGTGAACCCTTAAGACTGCCTATAGCGGGCTGCCCTGGGGCCAGGGCAGCCTGAATAATTCCGGGAGCTCGTGCAGGGCTGGGAAAATGAACTGTTCCCACCAGCCCGAGAGCAAGTCCCTGGGAGGGCTCTCAGAAGGTTGTCGTTGGGGGAATAAATAAGCTCTGTTAAAACAATTATAAATGTACGGCCCATTAAAAAGGCAGATTGTCTTTACTTTAAGAGATGGAGTGTTTTACTCGGTTTTTCAGTAAATGGGCTTCAAAATAAGGTGTTGCCTCTTTTCTATTTTCAAAATAGTTTAGCTATTCTTAAACTAGGAACACTGTAACTTGATTAAAACTGACTTTTGTCTTGCAAGCACTAGAACATACTTCCTTTTATGGCTTTTCCCCAAAAGTTTACTTTAGGTCTGTGAAGTTCTGCTAAATTACTGCTTATTCAACAATGTTAATGTACATCTTAAACCGTGAAAAGGATGCACATGTGCTGGACTACAGCCTTTCAATTATTGCAAAAAGACTTTTTAATTGATACATAATTGTGGAGTGTTTTTACATTAATCTTTTCATAATGCCATTAATTATATATATGTTCTGCTTCTATGGTTTAGTAAATTCTTGAATAAAAAATGGTGTACATGCTTCAAAGAACAGAATGCAGTTTATCTGTTTTTTTTTTAATAATTTCTAGAACCAAAAGGATCTTAGAGTAATAAAAATGGTGAGTTTCCAGAAAGATCTATTTCCTATGATATTGTCACTGGGGATCTAGCATGACTAGAATGATTGCTTTATAGTATTCATACTTAATGCAGAAATGGCCTTAACCATCCAATTTTATCTCCTAAAAAAATCAGTCAAAAGATCCAAAAACCCCTCCACTCTATTTCCTCACTGCCCAGAAAAATCTCAACATCAAATATATAGGAAACTTAATATTTCAGAGTTCCATCTGGGGAAAGCAGACTTACCATAAACAAGTTATTAATATTTTTGACATATAAATATTTTCAGGTTATTTCTATTTACCTGTTTGTTAAAAAAATTATTCTATTTACCTGTTTGTTAAAAAAATTATACAAAAGTAATATGATTGAAATGGATAAGAAAAGCTTATGGTAGTCCAATATTTTAGTTATTTCTTACCTCTTTCTGTAGGATTTCTTCTCGAACTTGAGAAACTACAAGAGATTCTTGTTTACCCTGCAGCTCATTAACTTGACTTTGGAAATGTTTTAGAAGTACCTAGGAAATTATGTTAGAAGTAATGAGTTAAGAAAGCGCTTCCTCAAACATTTGAAAAATATAAAAAAAACAATGACTTTTGTTTGTACTAAAAAAACCCTAGTATCTTAAAATTACCAAATTCTAACATGGAGGTAAACTGCCACAGGAATTGAGTTCATGAATTAATTAAGCTCATTGAATACATTCATTATTTTGTTTCAATTTATTATAAAGCATCACACACAATACAAATTAATGGCTATATAACTGCTTGGCTTCTTTATCTCTAGTACTTTTCTTCTGGAGGCCTGAAAAACACCTTTTAAGATAAACCTCTATTATAAAGTCTAAGCATTTTGAAGAAAGTAGCCAATACTGTTTTTATAACTTTGTGATTAAGATAGTAGTTTTTAATTAAAGAGCTACTGACAAAATAAAGACAGCACAAGCCTAGTATTAGCATGAAATAAATACTTTCATCAAGAAACTGAAAACTTAGGAAAAATGTGCATCTTTTACTTCTAATGCTTTATTTACTGTTTCTCTTATCAGACTATGCTGACTTCCACTTAACTCCTACTTTAAATATTAGATTTAGAACCCTGGGAAAGTAACAATAATGGCACTATGTATGGCACAATGATACTAACTGTACTCTGCCTCTCCTAACTACACACTGACTTGCTATCATGTTTATATTGCCCACTGACACCCTGCTCCTATGTGTGTGTGGGGGGAGGGGAAAAAAGTTATCTGCAACTGCTGTACGATGATTACCTTTGAAAAGCATTCTAAATTGTTCTCATTGAAATATTAAAATAGGCAAAATTCTTTGTTTCTGAGCTATATGAATTTAAATTATAGACCTCATTACACTTCACTCTTAAATTCCCCAAATACTTCAACATGCATCTCCTCATAAGGGTATCTTCTCAAAAACCATAATAGCATTTTTAATAGCTGAAATAATGTTAAATAATTTAATAATATCCAATATCTGGCCCTACAAACAAAATTGCTCAGTTGGAGAAGTTTAAGTGGGCTCTGCACTGGGCAGGGCCCAAAATCATGACCTCGAGATCAAGACCTGAGCTGAGATCAAGAGTTGAATGCTTACATGACTGAGCTACCCAGGCCCTCTGAGTGATTTGTTTTTAATCAAGATGCTATTAAATAATTACTGATGGGAGAGGTGGTGGTAAGATAATCATTTACTGGTTTCCCCCCTCAGCTTGTTTTTTAAAATTAAAACTAGAGAGAAAAGAGCACAGTGGACATTTATATATTCTATATTCCTCAATTTGATATATCAACTGCTAATATTTTTGCCATATTTGCTTTTTTTTTTTTTAAGGGGGATAAAAGTATTATATCTTAATGCTGTTGATTCAATTTTCTAACACCATAGAAAATGGGCCACATAGTATTCATGGATATTCCACAGAGATGTACATACTAACCAAGGAGGAGGATACACTTATTTGAAGAAACGTGGACGAACTTTCAGCATACTGTCATAATTCTAAGAAGACTATGCTTCATAATGGCTACAGCTCTCTATTGATTATTTTATCCCAGTGCCTGATTGTCTATAGACCTCAAAACATTATGTTTAATGAGTGAAAGGTCATTGGGCAAAAAGAATGACTAGGATAATTACTTGTCAGCTAGGGCTTGGGCAGAGGGAGATGGTTCAACATTCAAGTTCAAGTACTCAGGTCTCACTCGGATAATGTGATTCTACCATTCCTTCTACCATCCCTTACAACTGCCTTAGGAGAAGAACTGTTTGAGAAATGTTGGGACAAAACTGTGAAACCCCTTATTTTAGAGAAAGTAATCTTAAAATAGAATAGTTTTAATGCATGGTAATGACATCTCCTATAAAAAAAATCAAGTCAATAATTTCTCATTTCTATCAAAAAGCAAAGTTAAAGTACTTCTAAATTAAATAATGTTCTGTTAACAGTCTTGAAAAAAATAATTTTAAAGCCAGAGAAAATGTGTTAAAGTCATCTACCTCTTGAGTTGCTATTTTACGATTTAGTTCAGCTACTTTGGAAGATGAATTTTCTACTGCATTTTGGCAAAGGAGTTTCTCTACCTCCCTCTGATGAGATGCTTTGAGAGATGCAATGTGTGCTGCAGTATCTTCCTTGACCCTGCAGAGCAAATCAAAGAAAATAACACATAAAAACAGCTCTTCAATTCAGAGTTAGCACAAAAATAACGTAAGAAGTCTGGAAATTAAAGAAACAAAGGAAGAGAGAGTACCAATACGGCACTCTGACAGGTGCTTTATACAGGATCGCCTGTGAGATCTTACAACCATTCCATGAGCTATTATTTATTGAACTTTATAAGGGCAAACTTGAGGAAAGAGTGATGTCTCTAAAGTTCATTAGTAAATTGCAGACCTGGGTTCAAGCCCAGCAGAGTTGGACGTCAAAGTCTGGGCCTTTCACTCAACCCCAGTCCGGGACTGTACCTTCTGATAGAATCCAAGGTTCTAAATGTTCTAACTGGATTTACAGCAAGGGCCTCATATTTTATCTTTTTTAAGAGAAACTTAGATTTTTGCCCGGATTTTTATTTTGATAATCACAGTTCCTTTTAGAATCTCCAAAGCTTTGTCTCTAGGCAACATGTTTTTGGTCCATGCATATGACTCCAGGGCTAGCTGCCCTGTCATAAAAATAAAAATAAAATAACCTTTCCGGTAATTCTTTAGGACCCAGTGTAACCTGCACCTAATTTTTTTGGCTTGTTAAGTGTGAGAGACTCTGATTTGTCTCTCTGACAAAATTCACACATTCAGAAGCAGTTTAATAAGTGGCAAAGTTCTGATAAACACTTGATACATTTCTTACAGATAAACATTTTCTCTCATTGGAAAAGTTATTAAAAATTGACAAGATTTTACCCAAAGCAGATACTGAATAAATCTCTGTTGATACATATTAACATGGCAATTCCCAAACTATAAACAAATTTATCAGTTGCTTATTTGACTATATGAATATTTCCTCATGGAAAGGGTATGATTAGGGTCCTCGGAAAACCATAAAAACCTAAAGCACTGAACTGAAATAAGAAACAAATGAACAACAACAAAAAACCAGAACAGCCTAACTCTGGGATTGGGAAAGGTTATTCCTCACTTTTCAGGCTGAGGAAAACAGATCAACTGGAAAACAGATTATCTGAAAAACAGATTAACAATACTAAATTACGTATAGAAAAATGCATAGGAAAAATTTCAATTTTAAATTTTTTCCAGAAAAGAATAATAATTCTTTCCAAATAGCTTCCTTTCTAGTATCACATTCAGGACTCAAGAAACAAGGTTTCAGTTTGGAAGCATTTATGGTGGCCAGCATGACTCAATCAGACAGAGCTGCCAATCAATCCATACGCATTTGTCTAGGTGCTCACGCCTTCGGCTCCTATGCCAGGTGGCAAAAGAAGGACAATTTTATATCAGTTCTTAAGGAGTTATAAGGCAGTGCGCGACTAGTGCTTTCTTGGTATTTAATATAGGTACTTGGTACATAAGTTATAGAGGAGCTAGGAGCAGGAAATTTCCTGGGAGGCTCTAGGAAATATTTTGTGGAAGAAGCAGTATTTGAAGCATGGATGAGCAAAAGGCAGCAAAGACATTCAGCAAGTAAGGCCCACCGAGAAGGTCTTGGCACGTGGGAAGCCACATAGAATAATTTGGTCTTGATACTTCAGGAAGCGGGAGTTAGTAGAGGGCAGTGTAACTCGGATACAGGAATATTTAAGGAATATTAATGGTTTTTAAGCAAAATGACTAGGGGAGACAAACTAAAATCAGGGGGATTAGGGTGGGGAAGCCGTCTAATAAACCAGGTAAGGCTGCTTTCTACAGGAAAGTAGAAAGCAAAAGGACACGTATTTATAAGGAAGCACCCCACAAACTGTGAGCCCACGAAATAAAGGAAAAAGCTGGACTTGGCAACTAAAATACCATGGTCATAGACAGAGATGGGAAAGTTTTGAGGAGAAGCTAGTTTATAGGTAAAAATGAAATAAAATTTGAGATACTACTGATTCCGAGAGGAACAATTTGGAAAATAGTAGATTTAACATCTGTGCTCAGGGTTTCAAGAAAACAAGCCTTGAAAAGTAAACTGGAGTCATGGTTTGTAGAAGCCACAAGAATGGATGAATTTAGCAATGGAGAAAGAACAGAGAATAAACAGCCAAAAATGAACTCTGGTAGAAGTCTGATTTTTGAGGAAGGACAATGAAAAGGAGTCAGGGTTAGTTAAAAGACATGGAAGAGGAGTGTTAGTCAGAGGTGTCAGTCATGGAGGTTATGAGAGGAAACCCATATTTCAGGAAAGCCAACGTCAAGGAAAATGAGAACAGAGACAAAATCACTGGACCAGGAAAGGTCAGTATTGAGAGAGGAGATTTACAAGAGTGCTGAGGAGGAGAGCCCCAGTTAAGAGGAAGTGAGGTGCAAATAAGAGGCTATTTGTGGAAAACTGATACTGACAGAAAGAGGACTAGGACTTGGTTAGATGACAGTGAAAAAGATGTGAGCATGTTAGAAGGCTTGGAGGAAAGAAAGAGTAGACAGTACCTAGTGATTCTGAGAAGGATAGGGATAAGCACAAAAGTTCTTCAAGGCATGAATGGATGTGAGCACTAGATTAATTTGAAGAGTTACTTTGGAAAAGAGGACCTTTTCCTCTTAGAATGTCAACTAGTTTTTTGGTTTTTTTTAAAGATTTGTTTATTTTAGAGTGAGAGAGGGAAAGAGCGACTGCATAAGCGGGGGCAGCGGGGAGAGGCAGAGGGAGAGAAACTCAAGCAGATTTCCCGCTGAGCAGGGAACTTGACACAGGGCTCAGACCCATGAGGGTATGACCAAAGCCGAAACCAAGAGCTGGACGCCCAACTGAATGAGCTACCCAGGTGCCCCAGAGAATCTTAAGCAGGCTCCACACTCAGTGCAGACACAGGGCTCAATTTCATGACCCTGACATCATGACCTGAGCCAAAATCAAGAGTCAGACATTTAACCAACTGAGCCCCACCCAGGCGCCCTGGTTCAACTAGTTTTAGTAACAGCTGTTTTCTGCAGTCTGCTTAGGGCAGTCATCAGTGATGACATTCATTTGCAAGAAGGCCCCATGGGTCAGCTTATTAAGACTACCTAGAAAAATGCGGAAAGACAGGATTTGTCAGCCTGAGGACATAGTTGGGGTTGACATGGAGATTCAGGTTTATCAGAACCTTGGCTTCTGACAGGTCTCAGAGGATCCTACTCTGAGAGAGATCTATGCTTAGCAATCTAATACGATTTCTTAAAATTTGGTAATGAATTCAGTTCAGGGTTATAACTAATTATCAGAGGAAATACATCTTATAATTTTGATGTTTTTATCTTTGCATGTCCCCATATAATTCCAGATTCACACTTTACCTTTTCATGGAATTTTCAAATTGGTTCACTGTGGTTTCAGATTTCATCTTCAGTTCATTCCTCTCCACAGTTAATCTTTCCAGTTCATTTTTCAATCTGCAGTTTTCTTGTAAAACCTCTGAAACATGGGAATCAGTAAAAGTATGTGGTTGGTAAAGTTTGCCATCCAGGGTTCCAGGGAATGAGTGAGCACTTCCTTTACTTGAATGCAAACCATCTTTCTTCACCCTTTTTGCAGTCACTTCCTCTCTACCCTTAGAGTTCTGATTAGACAGCATCATCCTTCTCTCCTTCTGAAGCCTCTCCACGGTTTTCGAAAGGTCTTGTATTTCTCTCCCCTTCGCAGCCAGCTCCTCATTAAGTCTCACCAGTTTAGCTTTAGCGTGAGCCTGTTCTATCTGGAATTCTATAGACTGGAAATCTTTATCCTCTTTATCATTTTTCTTGAGTTCCAATTCGGCATTTTGATGTTTCAGAGTGTCTATTTCCTCTTCAAGTTTTCTTATGGTGATTTGATGGGCTTCCTTGATGTCGTCGAGCTCCTTCTCTAGCGCTTCGATCCTGCAGGAGCTGTTGGGGTGGTTCTGGGATGCCTCCTTTAATCTGCAGGCAAGTAGCTGCTCCTGCTCCTCTAGTCTCTGTTCATACTGAATCTGAGGACAAGAATCCGTGTCAGGTCAAAACCACTGCTAGGTACGCCACTGGTTACTGAAGCCCTGCGATCTATTGGGTCCTCCCTATTCCTTCATTCGGGCCCTCATTACGTATTCTGATGCCTCCAACTCCGAGTTCTCCGAGTCAGTCACATGTACTGAGGTCCTGCTCTTGAAAGGGCATAATGTTATATCTTCTCAGTATGTTGTATAGTTTCACAATTAATGTGTTTCTTTATAAACAAAAATTACACGCTTCTGTATACCCCAAAACTTGTATCACAACTGAACCTATTATTGTGTACCTTTCTCTGCAAATTGACAAACTACGCTTTCAGGAGAAATAGGGAAAGCAACTGGGGGCACTGAAATCCTTAAGAAATAGTACCTATATCTTCGACTTCCTAATATCATTTTAGGAATCTCATAAGGAATAAATCGGCTCGGATTTGTTACATTGGAGCTTCAGTATTACAAAAAAAAAAAAATAACCTAAATAGGTTCCTCTGCAGAGGGAGGCACTACAGTGTTTATTCATTTATTCAATGAATATTTATTGAGCTACTGCTGTGTACCAGGCACTGTGCCAGATTCTGAAGATAAGAAGTGCAGCCTTCAAACAGTTCACAGCCTGGTCGGGAGAGTGACATGGCAAGTTTCACTGTCCTATGACAACCGTGACAACAGGCCTATGAATATGTGCAACGGGGACGAGGCACCCCAGTGTGTGTGGAGGCCTGAGAGAAGGTGGGAAGACAGCGGCAGAGGGAGCACATTTAGGTTTGGGCTTAAGAGTGAATCTGAGGATAAGTGGAAGCAAGGACATTTTGGAAATAGGAGGAATACAGGTCAAAGCAATCTAATGCTTGGAGTGTACTGGGAACTGGAAATGAAAGGAAGAAGTGATAGAGTGAGCAGGGACAGGAGGGGGATGAGGGAGGGAACAGCAAAAAGAGAAAAGTCAGGGTGGTAGATTTAGATATATAAAAATAGGGTAGAGTGCTGGAATTCATGCTTCTATTTGGTCAGGGGAATGCTAACATTAGTTGTAATTATTATAATCATTTATTAAATGCTTGCTATACCCCAGGCAAAGCAGTACTTTACACATACTTTGCCGCTTGATCCTCCAATATCCTATGAATTAGGGATCAATTAAGTAAATTCTTTTAGCATTTGCTCTTTGTCAGGCACCTTGCTGAATGATGGAACACAATGGTGAGTAAAAGCAGAATAGTCCCAGCCATGATCAAGTCCAGAGGCTAGATGGGGAGAGCGGATCACTCAAGATCCAATCAAAATGGCTGGAAATGTGGATGCAATGGAGAAGCACATGGGACCAGAGTGCCTGTGAGAGAATCTGTCTACCAGGGAGTCCATGAAGGTCTCCCTGGGGTAGCAACACCTGGATTGAGAGCTGAAGGACAGGAACACCTTAACTGTGAATGAGGTGGGCAGAGCACACTAGTCAGAGGCAAGAGTCTGCCAACATGTGTGGCTACAGGAAACATGGCAAATAGGAGAAACGTGTTAGTATAACGGGACAAAAAAAAGCATCGTGGGAGAACACACTGGACAGTGAGAGGGATCTGGCCGTACATGGAATTGCAGGCCATTTTTGAGGAATTTATTATTGAGGAAGTTATTGAGAGATATAATGGTGTATGTGTATGTGTGTTAGAGGGATACGGAAATATAATTTTGGCTTTACTGTCAAGAGCGCACAAGAGCATGGGGTGAAGTGGGTATAGACTAGTCAGGAGATTACCATAGTTATTGATTTTTTATTAACAATGGCTGTAGAGTGACACGGTGATAAAAAGGGGCAGAGGAACTGAAAGAAATTTGGAAGTATAAGTGGCATAATTGGCACCAAATCAGTTATTATCTCTTTTACATATGAAGAGAGGGAGACTCAGAGAGCTGAAATGCAAAGTCATGAAGCCCTAACGGTGAAACTGGGGCTGGACGGAAGGCTGGTCTGACTCTAAAAGCCTGTGTGTTTTCCACTGCACTGCGTCTGTTAAAAGTAGTGTGGGTCAGATGAATTTGATGGGAGGAGGTCTGGAGTGAACATTTAGGGCAACAGAAGAAGTTGATTAGCTACAGCAATAGGCTTGCCAAGTAGCACTGAGGGAATTCTCGAGACCAGACACCTATACACCTGTGACAGTTCTACTGTCACAACTGTGCCATCTCCTCAGATCAGAAGCAGGAAAGGTAAGCATGGTTGAAAACGGAGTGGTTAAAAGAGAAGTCCACCTTGGAAGTTAGGAGAGTGAGAGGAGAAAGAGAACCAGGTAGTGGGCTGAGAGATTTGAAAAAGGGAGTGGAATCAAGTAAACCAACTTCCTTGACAGGACCTTAAATTAACTAGCAGGCCAATGTACCTCCACGCTTTCAACCTTTTACTGTTCCCAGAATCTAATATTCTAGCGTACGTTGCTTCTCTCAGGACAGAAATCTGTGGAGAATGAGATCTGCTTCCTGGAAGCAGCGAGGCCTAGGATGTGAGTGAGGCCTCGTTGTACTGCTTACCAGCAGCAGCACCTCGGGCAAGACGTTCAGTTGTGAACATCTCTGTTCCCGTCTGGGAAGCAGGGCAGCAACATCTATTTCTCACCAGTGATGGGAGGACGATGCAGGATGAACTGAAATGTCTGTGAAAGCATCTAGCATGATTACTGCAGAAACTGTGTGCTCAACAAATTTTTAAAAGTAAAGGAAATATCACATCTTCTTTCATCCTTGGTCATCCTAGCACTTGTATTTTTGACTTCATTCCTCATGAAGGATCGGAAAACTCAGAAAGTAAGACATTTGCAACAGGCATTGCCCAGTCCCCTGCTCTACCCCCAAGACATACTCTTCTGTCTTATGCCCTTCTCCTTTGTCTAGGGAAATTTCAAAAAAGCATTTTCAACCATGGTAAAACAATTTTTCTTTTTACTCTACATCAGAGGTGTTTTACTCTGCCTTTTCATGATTTAATTTCCACTAATTATAGTATCACTAAGAGGGGCCCTGTGCTTGATTTTCCATGCTTGAAACAAAAAGAAAAGTTGCTGAAGGAGAACAAAAAAGATAGGATGGGTCTAGGTTTCTTTTGCTTCTGCTGACTCTCATGGCAAACGTTTTATAAGGAAGGATGTTTAGTAATTTGTAAAAATGAGACCTGAGAAATGCCCAGCCCTCATGGTACTGAGACCTCGAGGGTCTAGCTGGCTCTTACCTTCATTTTCTGGAACTGTTGTTCCATGGTCCGAAGGCTTTTCTTTGCTTCTTCATCTCTGCCCTCCAAATCAGCCTCTAGTTTTTTTATTCTTTTTTCCATAAAGTCCACTGTATTTCTATCCACTGTATCACCAGCTGCTGATGCAGCCAATATTAAAGCAGGTAAAGAATTGGGGTATCTTCTCTTTAGAATTCCTTCCATTTCCTTAACCTTTTAAAATATTTTTGCATATATGTAAGGTCACAAACATATTAAAATTAAGCAGTTTGATGTATAAATTTAGATTATGCTCTATTAGTCATGTCTAAATTTCAAAAAGCTGTTTATATCACATCTTAAGACAATCAAATGCACAAAAACACAAATTAATTTCAAATTTTATATCTCTAGATTATCTGATTTTAAAACTCTATAGTATAATGTCTAGTTTAGTACTGGTTAATTTATAGAAATCCTCTTACATTTATTTGAAATAGATCTTGGGACTTTCTATTGTACTAGTAGTAGCCAATCTTTCTGAGGACAATTCGCTTTCCTTTTTTTCCACAGACTTCCTCGGATGATCATATTTATTTATTTATTGTTTAAAAAATGCCTTATATGCACATCAATGTACAGAATTTTTGCAATGAACACATAGCTTCCTAAGCACCAGCCCCTACCTGCAACAATCTCCACCCGACCTCATCCCTCCTACAGATGTCCCCCTCTAAATGCAATTTGATCTGTCTTAAAGTTGCTTCTTTCAATTAGAAAGCAAGGAGGATTAGATAATATTTAAGGAAGTCTTCACAAAAAACTACTTTTCATTTGGTTTATTAAACAATTAGTGCCAAGGCCCACAGAAACCGGAGCTTGATTTTTTTTTTTTTTTTAAGATTTTTATTTATTTGACAGAGAGAAACACAGCGAGAGAGGGAACACAAGCAGAGGGAGTGGTAGCGGGAGAAGCAGGCTCCCCGCCGTGCAGAGAGCCCGATGCTAGGCTCGATCCCAGGACCCCGGGACCACGACCCGAGCTGAAGGCAGATGCCCAACGACTGAGCCACCCAGGCGCCCCCAGAGCTTGATATTTTATATGTGCATGTCTGTATACCTGTTTTTGTTAAAGGTATTACACTTAAGATATCTTAGAAAAACATATACTAAACCATGAAATTCTTTGTTGAGCAGTTTTTTACCCTCTGAGCATATAATACTATAAAATAGCACATGAGAGGCAGTGCAGTGGTCAGAGCATGTTTAGAATTAAAACTGTGCCACCCAGCTTTATGACCTATGTCAACTCCTCAATCTAAGTCTTTTCTGCCTCAGTGATAAAGTTGGAATGACAACAATACCAATTTCATGGCACTGATACATTTAAGTGAGGATCAGATGATATTTATCTCAGTAAAGTGCTTAGCAGAATGCCCAGCATACCGTAAGGGCTTGATAATATTGGCTTTTACTATGATCTGGTCTCAAGAACTACCTTTCCTAAGGCACAATGGGTTGCTGATGCTCAAAATCCTGTTTATAGATTGAATATTGTTCACGTTAACTATTCAAGGATCTCATCATTTGCAAAGTTAAAAGCAAATATTTCCTTTCATGAAGACTGTTTGCACATTTATATTTGTACCATAAATTGAAATATATCCAGATACAAATATTGATAATTTCATCTGCAACATTTTCAAAGCTTTGCTTTCTCTGGTATTAAAATCTAGTTATTTGGGGGCGCCTGGGTGGCTCAGTGGGTTAAAGCCTCTGCCTTCGGCTCAGGTCATGATCTCAGGGTCCTGGGATCGGGCCCCGCATCGGGCTCTCTGCTCAGCGGGGAGCCTGCTTCCTTCTCTCTCTCTCTGCCTGCTTGTGATCTCTCTCTCTCTGTCAAATAAATAAAATCTTAAAAAAAAAATCTAGTTATTTGGAGCAGATCTAAGCATATAAAAGTATATACATAAAACATATTCAAAAAAGAGGATCACGATTTTTAAAAATGGTTTATAACTTTATAATTAATGTTTTCACTTAAAATTTTAAGAAATGTTTTAATCTAATTTTGACTTCTTATTTATTACATTTTTTTGGAAAATTGGATTTTACTTATATTTTCTTTAATTTTGCTTTTTAATATTATTCTTTGGTCACTGATACCAGTGTGGCTCTGATATAAAGTAAACGCTTTTTAAAAAATTCTCATTGGAAATTAAACTATGGAATATTCCATTAAATAGAAGCATGAGTAAAAAACCACACATAATCTGAAGTTTTCATTATAACATGCATCTAATCAATCAGCCCCATTTTACTTATGTACTATTTAGAAAAGATTACTAATTATTATTATGCTATAATTGATATATTTCAGAATATGGCTCCAAAATAGTTCTGAATATACTGTGATATACCTGCACTTTAAAATATATGTTAGGGTTTAAAATCATTAGGCTAGAAATGTTCATGGGAACAGAATAAGAGCTGAAATGTACATGCAGCAAACTATACAAAATACTACTGAGCAATATTTTAGAAAAATAAAGCTTAAAATAGTAAACCGATGAACTTTTAATGAGACCATTAATAAAAGAGAAAAGGTAACTTGTATAAAGTGCTATATTTCTAGTCAATATGGATCATTTCAAGTCTTAAGTTTGCTTTTAAGCATGCTTAGTTTTTCACTCTGATACATTTAGTTCTACATTATTTCTCTTAAATTCATTAGTTGGAAAAGAAGTTTCTTTGGTCTTCTCTCTCACAATTCTGGATGGCTGCATCTACATTAGCTAATTTAAATCTTAAGCACTGAAAAATAGCCAAGCAATCCTGGACTACAGTTATTTCAGAATACTTGTAGCTCCTTCAAAACACCCCTGTCCTATTCCTTTCCTGGCTACTGAGCCCAACTACCAAATCATACCTTTTAATATAAGAACAGGTCCCGTAAAAGTACCAAAGTTAATTTTTTGCTTAGTTTTCCTTCTCTCATAAAACTGGGGTAATACTCAGCCCAGTGATGACCTCACAGTTTTGGGTTTGTGATGGAATAATAGCCATACATTAAAGGATCATGACATGACTACAGATTCAAGCTCCCATATGAACAGGGCTGGAAATTCTTACTTTGTTTTAATCTTGAGTTATGAAATGTAATGTAAAACATTACAGAGTTTTAAAAACAGAAGGAGAAAGTTAATATTCCACCCCACAAAACAATTACTTCAATGAAAAACCATCTTTATCCTAACCAGTATCACTATATGATTTTTGAAAAAGTCTCATAGACCTTTGCTACATAGACCATGCAATGAGTATTTCGAAGCTTGACAGTGAGCAAGAACTCAAAATTAAGGCCAGCTTTTTAGAAGGCTACATGTTCTATTTCCAGGGTGTTTCACAACACTTCCCAAGCACTTTTAACATGTTCCCAACTCAAGGATCTCCTTTCCTGTACTCCTTTCTCATCACTCTTTCATCAGGAGAAGGAATCCTAACTCCATACCCAGAGTTTTAAAATGCTGCTTGTTTCTAGATGTTTAATAGAGCTGGAATGCACAAGAACCTTTCATCCTCAGCTTACCATGCAATGAGGTACAACAGCCTATACATTCTTTAGGCAGAAAGCCACAGAGTATATAAAATGATTTTGTTTACTACTTTTATTTCTGTTACTTTAAATACTGCAATATCAAGTATTTAAAGGACAGTTTATATTAAAATAAATTATTAAAAACAACAATTTTCAGGTCAGTTATATTTTGTAGGAACTACCAAAAAAAACCAAAAATGCACTGTGCATAAAACACCTTAATGAAAATTTACCCTGAACACATACTTGTCGCTCTAGATCCTGAATTTTTTTGGCATCAGCTGCTTTCTCTTTTAAACGTATCTTCTGTGGAATAGATGGATTTCCAGACTCAGCTTTCAGTTTCTCAACCTATCAATAAGTAAAGAAAATGTTAAGGAGCATATTTAAAACACACCTGAGAAACCCCAGGAGAGACACATAATGTATTCACTCATTTATTTATTAATTCCCAGATAGGGTGCTGTGCTGGAGATTTGGAGGGCAAACAAGGTAAGTCTGCTTTCACAGTGCTTGTACTCTGGTGGAGGAGACACATGATAAGCTAATAAAGTATATCAATGAGTAAATAAAATAACTTCAGAGAGTGACAAGTGCTATTAAGAAAATAAAATAGAGTGACAGAATGGGAAGAAAGGTCAGAAAGGGGAAGGACTGGTAGCTCCATTCGGTGAGCAGATGAGAAAAGGTCTTTCTGGGGAGTAAAATATTATGATTTATTTATTATGATTTATTATTAAATCTAAGGAGCTTCGATTTATTCTCAGTCTAATCTAAAACAAACTACACATCTAAGAGCAAACCAAAACCCAAACCAGCTATTTTTATTAGTAGTTTATGGTATTGACTCAATTACACTTAACAAGGCTAAGAAGGACTAATTGTTAAATAGGGTTCATCACAGAAATACTTTCTAAAATAATTTTACTACCTCAAGTTTGAGCTTCTCAATTTCTTCATTTGCTTCTTTAAGCCGAATTGCATCTTTATCCAGAAGTTCCTGATTTTCAGCATACCACTGTAATCTTTTTTGTAGACGACTGACTTCTTGCTTATGTGTTTCTTCTAAAATTTTTATTTCATATAATTTTTCACCTATAAGATAAAGGAACTCCTGAACTTGATTGTAATTTTTCAAAATATGGAAATAAGCTAAATTACATGAAAACCAATGCCTATCCAATGAAAGCATTTTGAAAAAATAAGCAAAAAAAAAAATGATCTTTGCAATGTAATATCCAGTTTAATTAGTAAAGAGAGAAAGATTGTCTTTATAGTCCAAATCCTCAAATTCATAGCAAAATTGGCTGTGTATAAATTTTTTGATAAATCGTTTTCCCACTGACTTTCATTATAAAAGAGCAAAGTTGTTTCTATGAGACAATAAATATTGGATCCGAGAGATAATAAACATGAAGAATTCCTATAATTATATTAAAAAATTACAATGAGAAACATTAAAGAGTGCTTACCATGCATGATTTCATTTAATACAACAAACATATGATGGGCACTATTATTATTCTATTTTATGGAATAGGAAAGCAAATGTAATTTTCTTACAAACAGGTAAGGAGATTTTACTGTACATGTCTTGCACTGAAGAGCATAATATCACAGCAGAAAGACCCTCACAAAGGCTCCTCTGATCCACCTTTCTAGCCCTGGGTTCTGTCATTCTAAACCCCAATCTATACGTGCACTCAGTAACATGCTCAAGAAACACATTCCAGCAACCTCCCTCCATCCCTTTACCTCTGCATCTTTCAATCTGGCAGGACTCAGCTCAAATGCCACTCTTCTCTAAAACCCCTATGTAGTACCATAGTACCACGTCTCACGTTTGTTTGTAATTTTTAAAATATTAAACTTGTCTGCATTCTTTGTTTTTTTTTAAAGATTTTATTTATTTGACAAAGAGACAGAGATTACAAGTAGGCAGAGAGGCAGGCAGAGAGAGAGGGGGAAGCAGGCTCCCCGCTGAGCAGAGAGCCCGATGTGGAGCTCTCATGACCTGAGCTGAAAGCAGAGGTTTTAACCCACTGAGCCACCCAGGCGCCCATAAACTTGTCTGCATTCTTAACTTACTTTCCTTTGTTTTCCCTGGTGGGGAATGTCACATTTATCTTTGTGTTTTCTATAAACACAGTGCAGTGTTATTTGTTCATCTGGCAAATACTTGAGAGCCTAGATTTCAGATTCAGGGATAAAAAGGCAGACCATGCCCTCAGGAAGGTCACAGTCTAGCTAGGGTGAAATGAATGTGAATAAATATAAGATGTCACAAATTCAAAATAATCCTTGATTTTTTCATGATCCTGCAATTATTTCTACTAAAACCAATCAAATGTGCATGCCTATTAATAACTAGTTTTTAAAATTTTTCTAAAATTACAATATACTTCAAGGAATAGCATTCTGATTCCTTAATAGTAGCAACTACTACTTAAATTCAAGAACACTTATGAGTATAAAGGTAAACTTCAGCTCAGCGTTTTACCTGTGGCATAAGCAATCTGATCTTTGGCTTGGTCTCTCTCTTTTTTCATTTTTTCCAAGTCTACTTCAAGAGCTTGTTTGTCTTGCTTCAGTCTTTTGATGTCTTCCAATAAACTGTTTTTTTCTTTCTTGATAGTCATAGAATTAAAAAAGCAAATTATTTCTGGCCACAAAAAATTGTGGTTATAGGCTCTCTTTTACCCCATCATTAATTCTACATACGCATCTTTTTTTATAAATAATTACTTTTCCTAAATTTAGTTCTGGTGTCATCACTTTCTTCCACCTTGTCAAATTATAGTAACTCCCATAGCCTACTAGATCAATTCTAATCATCTAACTCAACAGAGCCTAAAGACCTTCCAATGAACCATTCTCACTTCTCCTGGATTACTGCAATAACGTCCTAGTGTGCCTCTTCTACCTTCAGCAGCTAGTCTATTCTCTTCACACTAGCCAAAGAAATTTTAATTAAAAAAATTGAAGTATAACTCACATACAGTAAATATCCTATTACTTTCAGGTGTACATAGTGACTTGTTATTTTTATATATGAAATGATCCCCACAGTAAGTCTAGTTATGATCTGTCATCACACAAAGTTATTATATTTTGACTAGATTCCCTATGCTGTCCACCACATCCCTATGTTTTATTTTATAATTGGTAGTTTATACTTCACCTGCCCTCCAACCCCCACATCCCCTGGCATCCCTCGCTTCTGGTAACCAACAGTGTTTCTGGACCTACGAGTCTGTTTTGCTTGCTCGTTTATTTTACGTATAAGTGAAATCATACAGTATTTGTTTTCCTCTGACTTATCACTTAGCATGATACCTTCTAGATCCATCCACGTTGTCACAAATAGCAAGATCTCATCTTTTTTTATGGCTGAGTAATATCTGGTTTTCACCTATCAGTGGATGTTTACACTGCTTCCATGTCTTGGCCAGTATAGATAACGCTGCAAGGACCACAGGGGTGCACGAATCTCTTCGAATTGGTGTTTCCGTTTTCTTTAAATTAATACTCAGAAGTGGAATTGCTGGATCACACAGTAGTTCTACTTTTGACTTTTCTGAGGATCCTTCATTCTGTTTTCCACATTGGCTGCACCAATTTACATTCCCACCAACAGTGTATGAAGGTTCCCTTTTCTCCACAACCTCACCAACACTTGTTATTTTTGTCTTTTTGACCACAGCACATGTGACAGGTATGAGGTGATATCTCACTGTGGCTTTGACTCGAATTTTCCTGATGATTAGAGATGTTAAGCATACTTTTATGTGTCTCTTGGCCATTTGTCTATCTTCTTTGGGAAAATGTCTACTCATGTCCTCTGTTTTTTAATCAGGTTATTTGTGTTTTTGATATTAATATAAATTCTTTATACATTTTGCATATTAGCCACTTATCAGATATATCATTTACAAGTATCTTCTCCTACTCTATAGACTGCCTTTTATTTTGTTAATGGCTTCCTTCACTGTGCAAAAGCTTTTCAGTTTAATATACTCCCATTTGTTCATTTAAGATTTTGTTGCCTTTGCCTGAGGAAATTGGTCCAGAAAAAAAAAAAAATGCTAAGACCAATGTCCAAGAGCTTACTGCCTATGGTTTCCTCTGGGAGTTTCATGGTTTCAGGTCTTATATTCAAGTCTTTAATCCACTTTGAATTTTTTTTTTTTAAGAGAGAGAACATATACTCATGTATGTGATTGGGGGAGGGGCAGAGGGAGACAGAGAATCCCAAGCAGGCTCCATGCCCAGTGTGGAGCCTGACTCGGGACTCGATCTCACAACTGAGATCATGACCTGAGCCAAAATCAAGAGTCAGATGCTTAATTGGCTGAGCCATCCAGGTAGATGCCCTTTGAATTTATTTTTATATATGGTGTAAGATAGTAGTCCAGCTTCTTTGTTATGTATCTGTCCAGTTGTCCTAACATTATGTACTGAACAGACTATCTTTTCCCCATTGTATATTCTTGTCTTTGTCATAGATCAACTGACCACACGTGTGGTTTTTTTTCATGAGCTCTCTATTCTAAAGAGCAATTGTTTGAAAGAGGCAGTGAGTTTCATTCCTCTGTCTGAAATTCTCTGGTGGCTCCCATCCCTCTCAGGGAAAATCTGAAGTCCTTACTTCAGTGTCCTGTAACCCAGCCCTGCTCACGCTTCTGACCATATCTATCCTAAATCCTCCTCTTCCGACTTCATTCCAGCACCAGAGACCTCTGGCTGTTCTTTGAACAGAACCAGCACATTCCTACCCCAAGGTGTTGGCACTTACTGTTCCCTCTGCCCCCAGATAGCCAAGTGGCTCACTTTTTTGCTTCACTAAGATTTCTGCTCAAATGAAACCCCAGGAAGATCTTCCCTGATCACTCTTTATAAAACAACCATCCTCATCCTGACTTTCAGGTATGTTGCTTTATTTTCTTGTCACAATACTCATCACCACCTGACATAGGTTTACTGGAAAGCAGAGATTTCATTAATCTTTGTATGAAAATTGCATAAAAATGCTTAGCACATTAAAACAAAGCTGAATGAATGCTCAATACGCCCTACTTCATTGCCCCCAATTCCTCTACTCGACAAAATCATGCTTATCCTTCAAAGCTTAGTTCAAACGAGGCTATTCCTGATAAGCCCCTCCTCTGTGTTCCCAAAAAACTTCCACTGTACTTCTAGCACAGCATTCATTACTTTCTAAGTCATAAGACATTGATTGGTGTACATGCCTCTTTTCTTTACCAGGCTGAGAACTCTATGGGGACCAAGACGATTTATTACTAATAGCTGTATACTTTATGGCACTAAGCACACAGTTGATACTCAATAAATGTTCAATGAAATGAACTCTTGACTGCTGAAGAAACTCTCGGACTCACAGCAGTAAACTTGGTATAGTTAAGTTTCAAAATCAAATTCTTACAAAATAAAATTCTTAAAATTTCTGTTATCACTCTACCTTCTAATCCCAAATCCAGTCTTATGAAGAAAATAAATCCATTCACTAAAGCACTGATTTCTAGCTGAATCGCGGATTTGATGGCATCATTTAACTGTTTAACTCTGTGTGACCTTCTATAGATGTCTGTTCAGGAGCACAGTAAGTTTCATGTTTTTGAATGCTCAGGCTCTTTCTACCTTTTGTTTATTTAGTTCAATCAATTTAGAAGTGTTCTCTGGTAGAGATTACTTTATGGAATTACAGAATTTTAGAATTCAAAGGAACTTTAAACATCTTGAGTTCAGTAGTGCAATTGACACTTAAATGAATGTTCGCTCTATGCTTGCATCTTTCCAGGGAGTATGACTTCCCACCTTGAAGGAGGCCAGTAGTGTCCCAGGTCAATCCTATAGGCACAGGGTTTCAGGTTGGCAAGTACTCGTACTCCCTTGGAAGTTACCATGCAGACTTTCGGAGAGGGTCTCTGCCTGCCTCTCTGGCCTTGTCCCTACTCACCCACTTCTGCCTCAGAGATCTCTACTTCTAGAAAGTAACAAGGCCCTTCCTGGTATAGGGGCTTATGCTTTTCTCCTGCCTGGAAGGCTCAGTCTTTGCATAGTTGGCTGCTGCTTCCCTTCAGCTCTCGACTCTTGACATAACTTTCTCAGAGTGTCTCCTAGACCACACTGTAGACTACTGACTGCCTTACCCTCTGCCCCACCCACCCTTATTCGCTATTTAGGTATTCTTCAAAGCACATCCTTCTATTCGCAATTATTTCCTTTATTTTCTTACTGTCTTCGCTACTAGAATACATGTTCCCAGGGAGTAGGGTGTGTGCCTGTCTTGTATACCTACTGTGTTTCAATACCAGGACGAGTGCCTAGCATGTGGCAGGTGCTTCATAAAGGCTGACGGGATGAAAGTTATAGTCAGCCTCCTCCTTCTTCTCATCTCGGGATACTAAAAAGAGTGAGCTCAGGACCTTTGCTCTTGCTGTGTTTCTACCTATGCTTTATAAGAAAACCGACTCGTATTTTAATACTATACTAATCAGCATCAATTTTTAAGGTACAAATTAGACTGTACACACATATACTCAATATGAATATTATACTATAGACTTCTCTCAGGATAAATTTTTTGCTCTAAAATCAAACCCAGAATACTAAAGTAAATGAAAATAAAAGATACATGTATATTCTATTTTACAGTATTTGCAGAAATAAATACCCAAAGAATTTTACTATTATCTTGAACATTTTTTTTTTTTTTAATTTCTTTTTAGGTTTTTCCTGCCTTTGGTAGTTACACCATTGGGGGCCTAGATGTAGATTTTTATCCTGAGCCCGGTCACGGGGTTTCCTGAATTTGAGAATTCATCTCTTTTATCATTTCTGGGAAATTCTCAGTCACTACCTTTTAAAAATATTTAAATATATTTTAGCATTTCATATATCTGATATTTTCCATTTTTAGTCTATTTATATTATAGTCTATCCAAATAATCCTACTGAGGTTCTAATGCTGCTGTTTGTCTTTTTTTTTTTTAAGATTTTATTTATTCAACAGAGAGAGAGATCACAAGTAGGCAGAGAGGCAGGCAGGGGGGGTGGGGGGAGGAGGCTCCCTGCTGAGCAGAGAGCCTGATGTGGGGATCGATTCCAGGACCCTGAGATCATGACCTGAGTGGAAGGCAGAGGCTTTAACCCACTGAGGCACCCTGGCACCCTCTAATGCTGCTGTTTATTAAATCATCCAACACCTGCTCATGGTGGATGATTTCTCTGAGTTTAATAATTTTGTGTTGTGAGTATATATTGTCAGTGGATTTTTATCTGTAGGAATACTGTGTGAGCTGGGTTAAGGGTGCATACTTACTCTAAGAGCTGTTTTGCATTTGTTTCTTCTAGATACACTAGAGGTTATCACTGACTCAGGACCGCAGGGTGTTTTTTTTTTTTAATTTGAGCATGACCAACATTTGCAGGTAGTATCAATTCAAATACTAAAACGCAGATGAAGGCAGAAGGGATGACATTTGTATCGAACAATCAAGAAAGCATGGGCACTGAGCAGAGGAGACTTTCTCCCTCTCCTATCTCACGATCAAATTAAAACCAAAAAGCTTCTTGACATCTCAGCCACTTGCTAAGGTGGGTATATGTTCTCCTAATCTGCTGCCATACTGAAGGATACGGCCCGCTCCAGGTGTCCTGTCTCCACTTTGCTATTAAAGCTCCAGCCCGTGGCTGCTGAACTGTTGGCCCGGGAGGAGAGGTTTACTGTTAGATTTTTATCCCTCCTCATTTCTGGCCTCTAGAGAGTTCTCTTACTTTCTTGAAAGCTTTTACATTATGCATTTACAAGATGTTTATTCTATTTTATCCAGCATTTTCTAATGTTTTCAGTGGAAGTTTTACTTTCTCGTCAGAAAAATATTTCAAAATAGCACTTTTAAAAGGTCGCTAATAACAATTTGAATAAAGTTAATGTTTGGCTTGAAAACTTTTTTTTTTTAAAGATTTTATTTATTCACAGTTAGAGAGGGAACATAAGCAGGGAGAGTGGGGGATGGAGAAGCAGGCCCCCCGCTGAGCAGGGAGCCCTGGGATTATGACCTAAGCTGAAGGCAGATGTCCAACAACTGAGCCACCCAGGCACCCCTTGGCTTAAAATCTTACTATGGTTTTCCAAGCCTTCATAAAACACAGCAATATTAACTTCTCTTTTAACTTGCTTTTTTGAGGCCCACTGGCAAGGAAGTTGGGGGAGTCCAACCATTCATTCATTCTTCTAACCTGTCTGCCTAACTACCTACCTATCTAATCATGCTATACATGCATACATGTATCTGAAGGAAGTTGCCAAATAGATTCATATTTGAAGCTGCATTTTTATATACCACAAAAGCCTGCTAAACACATTATTAAACTGGGGTATGTTTAGACTTCCATGTAACAAACCTTTATATAATTTCTTGTTAAAAGGTGGTATGAAATTGGTATTTTTCTAATTCATACAGTCATTCAGACAGGTTAGAAGGGCTTTTTAATTTCATGCCAAGGTTCTTCATGGGAAGAAGTGAGGAGAATTAACTACCCTCCCACAGGGAGTCTGGAAATGTGGTAGTGCTTTTGAGTCTTATAATCACTGGTGAGTGCTATGAACACATATTTCCTGGGTACAGCGTTGACAAAAATTGTGCAATACACGGAACTGTTCTGCTTCAAATAGAATTAACCTGCCCAAAATTTCAAAACTTCTCCCACTGGTAAATACCACTTTAGAAAATTCTAAGCCATATCCTTTATAATATAAATAAAGAAAAAAGTTATGAAGTAGCTACTATATCTCACATTGGTGTTAGGTACATGGGATGCAAATATTTGTAGACACAGTCTCTGCCTTCTAGAAGTGCAGAGTCCACTGAAGACAGGTAAAAAGCCAACTAATGTTATAAGGTGAACAATCACCTCCAAAGTATTTTTCTATTTTAGCTTACATCTTCAATAAGGAATTTGTTTATATAAGGTATATATGCCGTAAGGTTATGCCTCCAGTATGGCTCCATGTCATGATCACTAGATGAGAGGCTGGATTATAAAGAGGATGCCACTGAAAACCAGTATTATGTCACTTTCTCTACTAAGGTCATGTGTATATTAAATGGTAAATTTATTTATTTAAAAAAAAATTTTTTTAAAGATTTTACTTATTTGAGAGAGAGAGAACATGTGCACATGAGCGGAAGGGGCAGAGGGAGCAGCAGACTTCCTGTGGAGAAGGGAGCCCAATACAGGGCTCGATCCCAGGACCCTGGGATGATGACCTGAGCCGAAGGCAGACACCTAATGGACTGAGCCACTCAAAGTGCCCCTAAATGCTAACTTTAGATACACCTTCATTTTTTAATGGTATGAAATTTCTAATAGTTTTTATCTATTCATAAATTACAAAAACAGATTTTTTTTTACACACATAGGAATTTTAATAATAAATTCTTTACTATCCTTCTGCCACTTACCTGTGCCACCCGTAGTTCTGCTAACAGATCTGTAAAATTCTGGGTTTTGGTGGGTTCTGAATCTTCAACAACTTGAGACAGGAACCGACTTCTATGCATCTGTTCTCTGATTTATTTTGAAAATAGAAAGATTTTTTTTTTTTTTAAACAAAGTACTCCTTTCAGTGCAAAATATACAATTCTTAAAATTAAAACATCTAATGGACATTGCAACTATTTGAGCCACTGAAGAGAAAAAGGTTATTTACTCTAAAAATATTAAAATACTAAAGAAGTACACTTTAAGGGAGATGTTTGTTCAATTTAAAGGAATTGAAACCTAACATTTTGCTTTATTTATAATACAAAAATAGTTTCTATTAATTCTCAGAGAAAAAAAACTTCCAATGTCCCAGAAAGATGTGCAGCATTTTTCCTCCTCCCGGCCACATTATTCTACACTCCTTTAGAAGAAACACAAATCACCAAATGACAAACAAAACCAAACACAGTCTATTATTTGAAGTTAGAAATAATTTTTCCGGTTTTCCAGAAACATTATACAAGGAGTTTAGGAATGCATTTAAAATCATATAACCCAAATGTAAAGAAACCATCTATTTAATCATGAAAGTGCCTTTAAAGCTGCAGTTTGGGATCTGGGAATAAATCTCTTTGAAATCCAGGTAATAGAAGATGTGATATTTCAGAATACTTTACTGACTGAAAAGAAATCAGATATAAATGCTTGCACACATCAGTACTGTGCAGATTATCACAACTGGCTTGGGGTCATACATTCAAGGCCAAAGAAGCTTCTTCTAAGTGATTAGGTATCCATGTGAAGTGACACAAAACTGGTGAGCCATTTCCTAAAAGAAGATAGTACCCTAACTTGCCCATGTTGATGAGTTCAGCTTTTTCACTTAATATGTTAAAGTTGGACATAGTAATATCTAAATAGTCTTACAGCCTGAACTATGATTGCTAAGCAGGTGCTGGTGCTCCGTGAGCCTGCTGTGCTCAGTGCCAGTTAATAACAACTCAAGTTCTTCTCTGAAGAAAAGCCCTCAGCCAAATAATAGCCTCTGCGCCCTGGCAGAGAGGATACCCACTCCCTTCCCAGGGTATACCTCAGCCAGTGACTGACTAGTGTGAGGGGATAAAAGGTTGCTCCCCTGTGCCAAGAGGGACTAACTCTTTGATGCAATCTGTTTTCCTGAGCTTTCTGGTAAGAGCAGAATAAATTAAGCCAGTCTCTGGCTAAGACCATGTTCCTACTTACCTTTCCTCCCCTTATCCCATCTTGCTTCTCCTGTTCCCCTTCTCCTGAGAGTTATCCTTCAAGGAAGCATCTCCATAAGGATCCCTACCTCAGGCTCTACTTCTATAGAACCTGACCTACAACATTAAGTGACAGTTGTAGGACACATATATTTTTAGTATTATTAACCATATGGTTTCTTAGGAAATGGTTAAGCATCTCAGGCTTAATGAATGATCAAGAGGAATCCTGTATATTTAATTTCCTAAAACTGAAGTGAAACTCAAATATGAGTATGCTGAAAATACTAAAATATGTACTACTAGTCATCTAGTATTAAAAGAAAAATACACTGAATATTAAACCTATACAAGTTATAAACTATAAAGAAGTGTAAAATTTTTTTCAGTTCCAAGTAAAAATGAATTTGTTTTTAATATAACAATAAAATGCTTAGAGTCTATTTTGATTTTATGAATCAGAAAGGACTTACTTTAAGGAAGCCAACTCACTGAATAAACTCTGGTTTTCCTTGAACATTCGCTCCTCATTTTTCTTGTTTTGTTCTTGGAGATCTTTCACTTGATTATATAATCTTTCATTTTCCTTTGTGTAAACAGAAAACTGTGTTTTAGTTAAAAGTCATTAAGACTTACATGGCATAAGTATATGTGCTTACAACAAATACCTCCTTTAAACATTCTTAAAGTCTTTTAAATTTATTCAGTTTTGAGTAAGCAAAACCTTTTAAAAACTCTTTATATCATCTCAGAAGAAAACCTGTTATCTGAAAACAATTCTTTCCAAAATGCTTACTTGAAAAAAAAGTTGCAAAAATTCCCAAAGCCTTAGATCCTAACATCAGTATAAGGCGTTGTATTTTACAAAAGCAAGCAGGCAAGTGGCTGCAGAAATAACCACAGCCCAACTGTGTGGACCAGGGGCAGAAAGGCCCACTGCGACTGTCTGCATCCTCTTTTTTCTGATTCTAACTTGGTTCCCTGAAATGAGGTAACGGGATACAGATAGCCATGATGGCTCGTTCCATGCTTGTTTCTGGAACTTCCTGTGAGCCAGGAGTCAGAGACCAGGTATTTCTGAAAGTGTAAGGACAAGAGCAGAGACTAGGCCCAGTTCTATACCAGCCTTGGACTAAAGAGTGACTCAAACCAATTTGTCCTTAGGTGCTGTGGCTTATATTTTAAAATTAAGAATCTGATGAAAACCAAGGACCTTTGAGAATCTAATAAAAACCATGGACTGTCTCACCATGTCTGGCTTACAGCTTGGTAAGATGGTCTGTGCTTAAATACCTGTAGTGTAAGGTACATAGATATGCAAGTTTTGTATTATATTTGTGGGAGAAGGTGGCTGGCATCCTTATGGGTCTGTGAAATACTCCTTGAAAATGTGAGCTCTCAGGGTTCCTGTGTGGTGCAGCTGGTTAAGTGACCAGCTCTTGGTTTTGGCTCAGGTTGTGATCTCAGGATCATGGGATCGAGCCCATGCTGAGCTTCAGGGCAGAGTCTGCTTGGGATTCTCTCCTCCACCCCCACCCTGTGCTCTTGCTCTAACAAATAAATAGCTCTTTAAAAAACAAAAACAAAAAAATAACAGGTGTTCTCTATAGCAAGATCACAATGGCAGGCAAAGGATTTGGAAGGTTCTCGCTAACTCTAGGGCAGTGTGCCCCACAAAATCAGTATTTCATCTATAGGAAAGTTGGGAATCACTGATATGACAATGCTTTCTCTGGTCATCCTCAGATGACAATGCTTATTATTGACAGGCCTGATGCTTAAAAGTCAAAAAAGAAAAAGGTAATGAGTGAGAAAGAGAAGGGGAGGAAAGGAAAAAAGGGTCTGAGGAAACCAAGGTGAAATTTTATGCTGGGGATCACCAAACCCGTCCTGGCTGACTGGCTAGTCAGCATCACCAAGAATCCATCACATATGGCAAATATCTGCCTTCTGTAGGACACACAGATTTTTTTTTTTCAATCTCAGCACACTGGCAATTAATTTCAGATTTGTATTTCTGAATAAAATGCCCAAACTAGTCAATTTAATCTACTGAAAAGCATTACAGAAAACTAAAGAAAAACAGGGCAATGTTTAAGGAATATGGCTATTAAAAATAGTATCAGGCCACATTCACTAATTGGTTACGGTGTGCCAAGCAAGTACTAAGAGATTAGTTTGTGCTTTCTTATTTTTGGCACTTTCTTATTTTAAATTCAAAACCAGCATATGAGGCAGCTACTGTTATTATCACCCCCACCCACAGATGAGGAAACTGGCTTAAAGAGGTGAATCGATTTGCCCAAGGCTGCATGGCAGGAGGTGGAAGAAGGAAGGATTAACACCAGACTCTTTGAATCCAGAACCCATGCTCTTAACCAGTTTAATTATATGCCCACAAATAATGTTCAGACTAGTCAAATTATTACTTACTCATATTTGCCAGAATTCCCGTTACCTGCTACATGAGCCCATCAGTATTTTAATATACCTTATTTTTTTTTATAATCAAAAGATCTCAAGAACAAATTCACAAAGTGCTGAAAAATCACCACACCTGTTGATATCCTTGAAGAAGTGTCTCTTGTTCCTGTATTTCTTTTTGAATTTCCTTCAATTTTTCTTCAGTGACAGGATCAGCTGTTTCTCCAAAATGTAACCGTCTTTGCTTTTTGTTTGTTTCTTCAAAGCTACTTAACTTTGAGAAAATACAGACATTTTATTTAGGAAAGGAGCTGAGGAAGTGAGAAATGAGGAAGAATAATAGAAAACTCAAGGTGCCCGGATCCAACACTGTCCTCTAACTACAATGGAATTAACACCAACTAGCTAAATCATTACAGTGTGATGTTCTGTGCTGATGGTCTGGTGATGAGAGTAACTCAGAAATGCTACACAGTGTCATTCTCTGAATCTAGGCCTTCTATAGCAGTTCTTTCTGAAACTGTCTTCTTTGAAGGTCATAGTGAACTAAGGGATTTGTTTTCAAAAAGGACTGCTAACAGAAGAAAATTATCAAAATGAGTCAATTTAAATTTTGATTTTTTTCTCAGTGGGTTTGATTTAGGCTGTGTTGTAAATTTAGGGGCAGTCTTGGGAACCATGTTCATATTTTAGACAGCAAATACATCAAGCCAATGCATTTTGTAGAGAGTACAAGTTCCTTTTAATCAATAAAAGGAGAAATAGAACAATGTGTCTAGTACCTTGGCTTGAAGAATGTAATTGTCTTGGTTCAGTCTGAAGAGTTCCTTTTCCTGTTGTCTCTTTAGTTCTTCCATCTTACTTTCCAGCTCTCTCTCTTTTTCTGAGAATGTAACTTTAATTTGTTCAATTAGGGCTTGTGCACCCCTCCATTTTTCCTCTGCTTCCTGAACTCTTTTGAACATAATTAACTCGGTCTCCTTGTTCTCATCATGGTATCCTGAAGAATCCTTTTAAGGAGAAGCATTACTTCATTATAGTATATTTACATACTGGATTTGAACACAGGTAGTTAGGGAAAAAAAAACTACAATGAATAAAAACGATATGGTTAACAATGTTCTACTATAGAAGGAAATCAATAAATGTTCAGTAAGATTAGAATATCATGCCTGATGCAAAAGAAATTTCACTATTACTTAGTTTTAATATTATGAAACAAAAAAATTACAAAAAATTATTGAAAAAAATTCAATACCTACATTCTGAAACTGAACACAGTAATCAGTTTCTGTAGAATCTTTAGCCTTCTTAGGAGTAGCCAGGCAATTTTCAGTTTTGGAAGCTGCTTTATCCAAAGCTGCAGGCTTGATGATTTTTGTTCCAGATAAGATTTCTAAATATTGTAAACAATGAACAGAAGCACCACAAATGCAAACAAAGTTCAATGTGTATTCAGCAATTATGTAAAAGTACTAATACAATAGGAACAGCACGAAGAGGATCTGAAAATAGGCTGAGGTCTAACACTGTAACACAGCTGTTTTTCACTGCACTCGGAACGCTGCCCATAATCAGCATTTCACTCAATTTGACAGAGAACGCTAACTGACCCAAGATTCATGACAAATGATAAATGGAGCTAAAAAAACATAAGGAGAATGCGGACAGGGATAATTTCAGGCCTAATTTTAAACAAACTATTCTTTAAAATAGTCACAGCAATAACAAGAATATCTAAGTGATGAATCAAAGAGAAGCTGATTAACTTCATGAAGCACTTTGGTTCAGATTAAGTGTGCTTTCAAAGCACACTTTTCACAAATGTTTATCGAGACATAGTTATCAATGGAATAATATAAATTTCATGGAAACTTTCTAACAGCTAGTCTAAATTTGACTTAAAAAATAAATTTATAATACTGCTATAAAACCCTGATAATATATATTAAATTTAAAAAATGTGATTAATGTATGTTTTGGTCAAATTTTCAGCTTTTAAGGTATCTAGTAAATCCCCAAACAGTAGGAATAATTCTAAGGTCAATGAATTACTCAGTTAATAATAAGAAAGTTTATGAGAAATACCTGGAAGAGATCTTGAGGCCCATATTCAAATACTATAAGTTCTGAGCTGAACAGTCAGTAAACTGTTGTTTTTAAATATAATTTCTTCGAGAGGCTAACTTTTAAGTGTCAAGTTTACTTTTTCATTAAAAGTGGAAAAAATATATGGTTATTATATATTTTATATATAATATATAAAAAGATTTGGAAAATATAGAAAAGTCAAAAAAAGAAGCAAGTCACCAGTAGCACCTCACCCAAAGACTTCTTTCTTATCTTTTTTGTAGGCAGGCAGGCATTTTGCCTACAGAGTAGTCATATTTAACTGGACTATTCGGTGTAGAAGGTTTTCTGGAGAACTTAAAGTGTTCAAAAAGAAACTGAGTCATTGTAAAACCTGGCATTCACCCTTCCAGGTTACTGGAGATCCATTAATGTGGCCAATGAATGGGATGTGAGCAGCTGGCACTGTCATTCTCCCGAGGATGTGGCAGCTAAGGGTGGCAGGTGGTTCTTATTCAAGTTGTGGTCAGCCGGTGCTTTCAAACCAGAGTCCTCTCTTCTTGAATACTTAATTTTGATTTCTCTAAGTAATTGTTTTTAGTAATGGCACATACATAGTACCTTTATTCTTTATAAATTATAGAAAATTAGCCTGGATATAAAATTTAAGCTGGAAAACATTGCAGAATTTGGACCTCAATGAACCCTTCTTGAAAAAACAATGAATTAAGAAAATTTAGTCAAATAATAAACCAATCAAAATAATTCCAGAATGGAGAAGCTATGGCTAAGGCACTCGTGAAAAGCATTCCATCTCTTTGATAATCAGAACCAATACCTAAACTCAAAAGCTGAAAGGAATTAAGGTTGCAGGATAGAATATAATAAATACACCAGAATGAGGAAAAGTGAAATCAACAAAAATGAGTAAAAGGTATGTGAGTAGGGGATGTAAGAGTTGTAGTACCTTATATTTCATAGAAGGGAAAACTTATGTATAAAATTGAAAATGCAGTTAAAAGCAGCACGATTCCGGCAATCTTTGAGTGGTTTTCAAAATCTATTTTCTTGGGGCGCCTGGGTGGCTCAGTTGGTTAAGCAACTGCCTTCAGCTCAGGTCATGATCTCAGGGTGCTGGGATCAAGCCCCACATCGGGCTTCCTGCTCAGTGGGGAGTATGCTTCTCTCTCTCCCTCTGCTGCTCCCCCTGCTTATGTGCTCCTGCTCTCTCACTGTCAAATAAATAAAATCTTTAAAATACAAAACAAAACAAAAAGCAAAATCTATTTTCTTAAAGGGTTCTTTTGGGATATAATATTTCTTAGGATGAAGTTTCTTTTTCTTCTTACAGATTTAAGAAAAACTAAATGTAATATTTTAAAGAACCTGTAGAGATGTCTGGGTGGCTCAGTTGGTTGAGCATCATGCCTGACTCCCGATCATGGGATGGAGACCCGAGGCACACAGTGGGGAGTCCGCTTAGGAGTCTCTCCCTCCTTCCCTCCCTCTCTGCCCTCTCCCTACTCATGCACTCTCTCTAAAATAAATAATCTTAAAAAAAGAAAAAACTTGTAAAAAGAGTGATCCTGTTCTTATAAAATGTTTTGTCCATTTAGCCATATGTCTGCCTCTTTTCTTCACTCCATCCACTGCCTATGCTTCCTTCTATCTGTGTAAGGACACACACATGCGAAGCATGAAATGATGTTCACTCAGTGTGACAGTCATTGCTTCTTGCTAAATGATTGCTTTCTTCTTACTTTTCTGTATTTTTCAATTTAAATGACGAGCAACTATTCCTTTTTTGACAAGAAACTTATTAGTCTAGGGGTGCCTGGGTGGCTCAGTGGGTTAAGCCTCTGCCTTGGCTCAGGTCATGATATCACAGTCCTGGGATCGAGCCCAGAGTCGGGCTCCCTGGTCAGTGGGGAGTCTGCTTCTCCCACTGCCCCTCGCCCCAACTTGTGCTCTAGTGTCTCTCTCAAATAAATAAATCTTAAAAAAAAAAAAAAAGAAGAAGAAGAAACTAGTCTAAAAATAAAAATCTAAATTAAGAGGCATCTGGGTGGGCCAGTGGGTTAATAAAGCCTCTGCCTCGGCTCAGGTCATGATCTCAGGGTCCTGGGATCGAGCCCTGCGTCGGGCTCTCTGCTCAGCAGGGAGCCTGCTTCCCCCTCTCCCTCTGCCTGCCTCTCTGCCTACTTGTGATCTGTCTCTCTGTCAAATAAATAAATAAGATATTTTTTAAAAAATCTAAATTAATAGCCAAGGAAAATTAAAATAAAAAGGAAAACAACCACACAAGCAGGTACTGCTAATTGCCAAACTCCTCCTCTTCCTTATTAGTAGAAACCTCCCCGGGCATTTTTTTTGCCATGGGCAGCAATGTACCCACTCATCTCCCTGGATTCCAGGCAACTGAGGGTGGCCATAAGATCAAAATTCAGGCTAATAAAATGAAATCAAAAGTTTCTTACATGGGGCTTCCGGAAAAGTCACTACTTCCCTGATGAAGAAGCCGAGGATTTAACTGGCATGGACCTTTTACCTTTTACCTTTCCCCCCGACCTAGCCTGGAGGCTGAAATAGCCACCTTGTTATAATGAAGACAAAAGTCTCAGATAAAGGATTTTGCGACAGGAAAGATGGTTCCTTGCACAGTGGCACCAGCTCTGAACGCCTATGCTTATTTATAAATAAATAATTTTCCTTTTTGTTATGTGAAAAAGAGAAACTCTTGAGTAAACCCCAGCCACTGTTCTTTTCCATCTTAATCAATGTTGACTCCAAGTGCATTCTCTAGACTTTCTGTACACTAATCTCTATCTCAGAGTCTGCTTGTCGGAGAGCCCAACCTATGACAAGTAACAACCATCCCAAAGGAATTAAAATTCTTCTGAATAAAACTAAAGCTGCTTTGGGGGAGTTTTATAATAAAAAAAAAAAACAACTTTATAATAGTCTAATGAAAAAAGGTAACAGTATAAAAATGGACAGTTAAGATTTATCATCATACTTTAAAATATATTTTACTATTTTATTTTTATTTTGGTAGTCACAAATACAATAAAATTTTGAAACAGGGAAAAATATTCATAAAAATATTGTTGCTTTCCACTATCAGCCTCTAATTCATGCCCTTTGTTTCTTTTCCACCTACTGTGATACTACTACTGTCTTCATTCTTAGTAATTTCAATATACTCATAGGTGATCCTTTCAACCCTTGGCTCTTGGGTCCTTATACTTAACCTCTCCACCTCAGCCACTTACTTCCATTGGTATAGGCCTTTTCTTTACTAGTAACACTATCACTTCTAATCTCCGTCTTACACATTTATTCTCTATCAATCCTATCTCCCATTTCATGGATTCCATCACTTCTTTAACCCCAGTGGTACTCATAGAGGGCTGATCCTACCTGTTTCATACTGTACTACACCCCTTGATGTCCTTCCCTCCTTTCTCAACTTGGAATCTACATACACCATTAGCTCCCTTCTTGTTCCTCTCTCAGTTCATTCCTCTCTCAGTTCATTCCTTGTTACCAGGAAACAACTCTTCCTGGTAAATCCAACTATACAACTACCCACCACCTGCAATCATGTAGCAAAATGTGGACATGCACAAATACACACACACACACACACACACACACACACACACACACACACACAAGTTGCCTGGTATCAGTTTAAATCCATAATCACTAACTTCAAGAAGACCCCACTGCAGGTAGTCTAATCCCCCAGGATGGCTATTTCATATCATCTCTTCTCTCCTCTTAACACTCCTACCCCATCCTCAATGCCAGCTAATATTATGTGTTATTTCTCAGAGAAAATGGAAGCAATCAGAAGAAATCCACATTCTTTCACCATTTCTACCCACCCACCAGTATCTGTACCTATGTCTTCCCCTTTCCCATCTGCTTGCACAGATGAATTGTTCAGGCCTCTAACTGGAGCCAACCCTTTGAATGAACGCTAGATGCCACTGCAGTTCCCCTACTCAGGGACATTGCTCTAGCAATTCTTCCTCTCTCACCATCATGAATCTATTGAAGTCTTTCCAAAATGCATAAACATACTATTAGGCATACTATTATTTCTACCATTAAAAAAAAAGCAAAACAAAAAGCTTTACTTGACTCTACTTCTCAAGCCAGCTACTACCCCATTTTTTTCTGCCTTTTATACTCTTCCCTCCTGGTCTATAAAGTATCCAACCTTATTTCTCCCATTCCCTCCTATTCTCGTTCAGCCCACCTTTAACAGCCACATAACCATGGAAACTATCCAGTTTACTGATGACCTCCTCCACACTAAACCCAAAGGTCAATTCCCAGTTTCCACTTTCTCTCTCAGCAGCAACTGATAAATCAACTCTTTATTCACTTGGCTTTCAGGACCCCATATATTCAGATTTCTTCCTTACTCTCTTCTCTTTGCAGGTTACTCCTCTTCTCCCTGACTTCCTAAGGTTAGCATGCCCAGGGCTCAGGCCTCAGTCTGTTTTTCTTCTATAGCAATGTTCCCTCTCTTGATAACCTTTGTCAGTCTCATGACTTAAAACCATCCATATTCTTTTTTTTTTTTTTTAAGATTTTATTTATTTATTTATTTCCAGAGAGAGTATGTGTGTGTGTGTGTGTGTGAGAGAGAGAGAGAGAGAGAGAGAGAGAGAGAGAGAGCGTGTGCACAAGCAGGGGGAGTGGCAGGCAGAGGGAGAAGCAAGCTCCCTGCTGAGCAAGGAGCCAGATGTGGGACTTGATCCCAGGACTCTGGGATCATGATCTGAGCCAAAGGCAGATACTTAACCGACTGAGCCACCCAGGCGTCCCCCATCTATATTAGTTTTAATAATAACTCCCAGTTATTGGGAGTTATTGGCAGCCCACACCTCCCTCTTGAACTCTAGACTTGACTAATTGGTTCCTTGTCGTCTCCACTCACATGTAGAAGAGTCATTTCAAAAGTAAGAGGAAATAAGGCAATACAAAAGACTTTGTAAGGGAAGGAGTCAGAGGTTCACAGTTTAAGAACAAAAGGAAAGGATGCTTGCATTAATCCTACAGAATCATATTCCCGTCTCTACAGAATAACTACCTCCTGCTGCTATTCTCTACTCTGACATAAATCAACCTTGGCTTTCCTTTCCATCTTAGACGCACAGGTTGCTGCAGCAAATACACACACACAAAGGCAGGAGATATCTTTAATGCCTAAATAAAGAATTTAAAATAGAGTCAAAGTGGTCTTGGACTTAATAGTCTTAGGGAAAAGCAAGGAAAGACATTTCAAGCTAGAAATGCATTTTCCAATGAGGACAGTTCTCTTCATGACAACTATCACCATATAACAATGATGAAATTGGTCACCTATTAAATTTAATCACAAAGGGAAGGACAAAATGCTCTGGCTCCACTGCTCTCCCTTCCTTACTGGAATTTAAAGGCAGCAGAAATGTCGGTCTGATCTGAACATTTCTATTTCTTTTAATAGCTGCATAGGCTTCTAAGTTGAAAATTACCCTTTCCTATTGTCCATATAAATGACATTAGGATATGAAACACAAGCACTGTGATGTATAAAAATATGCATTATGTGCTACATAAAACATCCAGCCTGTCTCAGTCTATACTGAACTATATCCAAATAATCTTTATAGTCCACCTTCATTCGTAGGTTGCCATTTGCATTTTGCATTTGTTGCTCTTCTCTGGTAAACACTGGATATTCCAAAACTGACCAGATGAGGAAGAGTTTGACTCTCCATTCACTTCCCATACTTTATGAGTGTGATTCAGGAAAGCCCAGAGCCAATGACCAAAATCCTGTAAACTGAATCTTTCAGAATGGAATATCCTATCTTAAGATGAAATCTTTCCTATGAAAAGAAAAGTTCATAGAAGGAGAGAAAGAAACAGGGAAAGAAGAGAAGAAGGAAAGTAAAATAATACACTATATGCCCAGAACTCTGTTACGAAAAGAGCATATAATTACCTTTTTTCTTAGCTTGATTTGAAGTGGGAATGGATCTCAAGTTTTTGCTTTTCATAACGTCCTTTGAAGTTTTCTTTTCAAGAGTAGAGAAAGTCTTGAATGGTGAACTGGGTTTGCCATAGCCTGAGCTCCTAACTGATGAATATAATCCACTCTGGGGTTTCCTTTTAAGTAATGGAGGTGCACTTTTGGCCTTCTTGTATGGTATCTGTTTACCAGTTATAGCCTCTTCTCCAGAATTGAGTTGTCTAAAAGTCTGCATACAAAAAGTAGCAACTTTTTAGGACTTAAATAAACTTCAACTATAGTTGCAAATGAAGATTTAACAGATGACAAAACCATAGTGATTACTAAGTAATAGTTTGTAGAAGGCAAACCACTACACATTAAATTTCTCAAAGTCTAATTCATTAGAATTTAGTATTTTGAAGCACATCTTCAAAGTCAGGAGTAAAACAAAGCAAAATAATAGAACAAAATAGGCCTCCCAGAAAACAAGATGTTTAATTACTAGTATTAATACACAAGAGAAGAGGAAAGAATATATTTTGAAATGACATAAAATTTTATCTTTTTTTCTCCAGAATTCTCAAGATAAAAATTTATTAATACCCTGTCTCATCCCACAACAATCTGGAGATGGCTTATGGTAAATATGTAACTTAAAACCATAAAATAAAACTAGAATATTGAGATCAAAGAAACTATAAATCAGAATAGATCAAGAACAGAAGAAAAAAGAACACTGAAGTATAACTTTCTCAACAGCTGCTAAAAGCATTTATATAAAATGTCAACTTACCTACTTTGCAGAACACACACTACTGGAAAGATTAAATAAGAAGCACTAGAACAATGAATAAACTTTATTTTCTTGTGCTACTCAAATTCTGGACTATGCTTATTAAAAACAAATGAAGAATGTAAAGAATGGGTTCCAAAAGAAAGCTAATGCTATAGTGGTATTTTGAAATCTGGGGACTATGTGTTGTTGTAGTAAATACTGCTCACAAATATCCAGGATCTATGTGGAGGTTTATATGGAATCAGTCCCATTAGCTTAACAAGTACCTACTTATCAATAGTATTTATAAAGTTTCATTTATCAGTATTTCAAATAAACTTAGATTATGAACACTTACTTTATTTATTTTGTCATCATGAGGCAATAACGAAGGACCAACAGATAGTTTTTTCCTCAAAATATCAAGGTACATTTTATCTATATGTTCTTCCGTAGTATTTACTCCTGGACAGCCGTTTTCTATACCTTTATTTGTTGTCTTTTGTAAAACCACATTCTCTTCATTTCTGTCAAAAAATTGGTTCACATTTTGCGGCTCTTGAGATACAATATTTGGATTCATCTTAAGGGGTAAAGGGCTAACAAATCCAGTTTCTTTTCTATCAGCCAGTTTCTTATAGCTATAAAACAAAACAGAATGAACCCTAGGTGACTCCTCAAATATCAGTTATATATACATATACCATACATACCACAGGTATTTACACACACTATATAAGAAATATTTATATTTTATTTATTTAAGATTTTATTTGTTTGACAGCGAGAAACACAGTGAGAGAGGGAACACAAGCAGAGGGAATGGCAGGGGGAGAAGCAGGCTTCCCGCCCAGCAGGGAGCCTGATGCAGGGCTAGATCCCCGGGCCCTGGGATCATGACCCGAGCCGAAGGCAGACGCTTAACGACTGAGCCACCCAGGCGCTCCAGAAATGTTTATACTTTAATATGTATATTATTTACACACAATATTAAATACATTTAATATTTGTAACTATTCAAATTAGGTCATTAATGTTAATACATTATTTGTAATTCTGGTTAGCAGAGTATACTCATATAATGTCCTAGAAATCTTTTAAATTTCAGATAATTTAATGCAGTATAATAAAAGGGATTACAATGGATGACTCTGAGACCTACTTCAAAGGAAAGACAAATCAAGCAAGACTGAGATTACTTTTGTGTAAGAAAAAATAAAAAATGAATTTCTAATAAACTTTGTGTAATTAATTTTTTATCCATAATATCACCAAGTCAACATACATTTGAAGTAGGAAAAACATTTTACACATTTTTAGAAGAAACTAAGGAAATAATAATTTATGTCAATGAGAAATAGAATATAAATATTAAAAAGCATAAATTTAATCACTGTATAGAAAAAATTTTAAAGTAAAACAGGAAAATCACTAGTATCTTGAAATAAAATCATTTCTGTGGTTTAAAAAACTTAAGTATAATGTAATATTTCAGACCATTCAATTTTTAAAATAGAGAAAATATTCCTTAGGAAATGTTCTAAATGTGGTTAAATATCAGTATAGTGTAAGGGCTCCAAAAATATAGATATTGTTATTTTCTTTTTTAAATTTATTTTTTAATTTTTTAAAATGTTTTTTATTTTAATAAACAAAAATAGTTTTGATATTTTAAAATTAATTTTATTTATTTGAAAGAGAGCTAGAGAGCACAAGTAGGCAGAGCAGCAGGCAGAAGAAGAAGCAGGCTTCTTGACAAGCAATGAGCCCCATGCAGGACTCGATCCCAGGATCCTAGGATCATGACCTGAGCTTAAAGCAAACACTTAACCGACTGAGCCACCCCGGTGCCCTGGATATTATTAATTTCATGATTGTTATAATCATGGTTCAGTTAACTTAATTTTATAATTTATAAAATAAGATGTCATTTATAAAGTAAAGCTTAAGAGGCTACTATTTTCTTATAAGATAGATTGGCTTCTTGGTAATTGTTAGAAGACCTTTCTAAAGTACTTAGAATCATCAGAAAATAGTTCTTTCCTTCTTTAGGTAGCAGAATCTGGCTAGAAGCTCATCAAAACTGTCTCTTGTTCTTCCTGCTAGTGTACTACCTAAACTACATTTCCTGGCCTCCCTGATTCTAGCTGGGGTCAATTACTTGCCTTTAGAATAGGAGAGCTATAGTGACAAGAACCTAAGATATGGGTCATTGGCTGAGTGGCTGGGTTTTGGATGGCAAGGAAAATGACACTGGAAGCCTGGAGAAGTAGCAACCTATGTTTTACAAGTGACAAGACATTTGCCAAATGGTCCCCAACAAGTTTATAAGGCAGATCACATAGCTACCGAGTCTGAGGTACCAAGAAAAATGGCAGAGGAGTTTCTAAGTGCTAGCTCCTATTGGCTACTTTTGACAAGATAGTAAAAGAAAGATAGGAACTCAAGATAAAAAAGGGCCAGTTTGTAAGAAAAAATCAAAGAGAACAGAGAGTCTAGAAACTCAGTGCCTGTAAGATTCACTCTCGTGGACCTAACAGTAGGATTCAGCACTGAAAAATGCTATGAAAAACCAGGATTTCAAGAGACTTCTCAGCTGAAAAGAGTAACTCAGTCCTTTGACAAAGATCACATTAAAGGAGTCCTCTTCACACTTAAGATTACCGTTCCCAAAAATATGTAGATAGCTGCAGCTGAACTGAGAGGGGAGAAAAATAGAAGGACAAAAAAAGCAAAGACGTAAAGCAGATCTAAAACCTCTGTCTGCTAAATTGACTTTAAATGTAGTTATTGGCGCATGGGGCTGACTGGAAACTAAGAGACCAGAAGCCCTACTAAACTTTCTTAAAGAGCTGTAACGGCCAAGAAACTACAGCCATGTTTAAGAAACAAACAAACAATAAAAGCCAGAGATTTGTTTGGGAGCCTTAAAAATATCTGCAGGCAGGAAGTGGACCAAGAAAGGAATACATCCTCTACGATAGGCATGGGGTCCCCACAAAACCCACTTCAGTGTGGCCAAGAGTATAACCATTGTCATAAGGCCTTTCTGGTGCATTTCAAAGTTGCATTACTGATTGTTGTATTTTCCTCACATTTTCCCCTTCTAAATGGGAGTATTTGTGGCAGCTTCACTATCGTATATTGGGTGGGAGTGAGGAAGTAGAGAACTTGTGTTTTTAATTCACTGATTAGTAGACAGTGAGGAACCACATTCAAACCTGGTGAAGACCGTACTCCACCTGGAAATCCTGGCCTTTTACATGGACACAGTTCTGAACGGATTCTGGGCTATTTGCTTTGGGGAGAGGATAGTGAGTCTTTGTTAAGAAGAAGAGTAAAATGGATATTTAGCTATTAGAAGGGTAGATTCTGGTAGATTCTAGATGCCTATCATACTCATTTATTTTTCTTTCTGAGAATACAAGCAAATCCTATTTCCCAGTCTCTTGGACCCTGTGAGCTAGACGTACTGGTTCTTAGGAACAGAATGTGAACTGAAGTGATATAATGCTTCTGTGTTGAGGCAGTTAAAAGGAATTATGCTAAATTACCTTTTTCTTTTATCAACTGGTTGACAAGGCCACGACAACCTTAAAACCATGTGTTGATGAGAAAGTAGCCCAGCCCCCAAATGACTTATGTGGAGTAGAATCCCATCCCAACCCGAATGACACACATGGGATTATGATGTGAGCAAAAAGCAAAAAGTTAAACTTTTGATGTTTAGCTACTAAAATTTTAATAATCCTAGTAGCTACGATTATTTACAGTTTACTGAACAGTTTTCAGATATGTACACTAAAAAGTTTATACTATTGACATTTCCGTAATTGTTATGCTTTTAATGTAAGTATACTTGCTTGTTTTCAGACTTTAAACAGAAATGAAAAAAACTCTCTATTTAAAATTCACATTTGTAAAATCATTCCACCCATGCCAACAAAGACACAAGATGTGTAAGCAAATCTCTTCATTAATACTAACATAGCCCCCAAACAGCAATAAGTGAGAATTTGCCCTTTAAAACATACTAACTAGTGCTGCAGATCAATGGAAGAATACCAGACTTAGCATTTAAGCAGATGGGCTTTAGTGTAAGCTTCATTGCCTTGTTGTCTCCGTACAAATGTAGAAGCAGGATGAGAAATCACTACAAGTGGATTTACATGATGAGGATGTAGTACAAGGAGGGACTCACACTGTGTCTGCTGAAAATACAAATGAACGAATAACTACATGAAGGGATGACAGGTTTCTCGCAGAAATATTTCATGGCGATCAAAGATCTGACAAGTAAGTGGTTAAGCACATGGACTTCCTGTGTTTCCTGGTTATAACCATATGATCTTGAGCAATTCCTTTCACTTCTTTTTTTGGAGGGACAGGGAGAGAGAATTTCAAGCAGACTCCATGCCCAGCCTGGAGCCTGATGCAGGGCTCAATCTCAGAACCCTGAGATCATGACCTGAGCCAAAAATCAAGAGTTGGACACTTAACCGACTGAGCCACCCAGGTGCCCCTATTTAACTTCATTAAGCCTCAGTTTTCTTATCTATGAAATGGAGATGATAATAAACTATACCTCATAGAGTTGCTGTAAGATTAAATGAAATTTGCACAGAACGCTAAGCCCTGGTAAATGTGTGATAAAAACGTTAGCTATTATCACCACCACCACCTCCACCGTCATCATCTGGTTCTTGTGAAAGCTCCACCGCTAAATTGATTTACCTATTTCATCACTTGAATGGTGCAGATAAAAATGCCTGACCTCTTTATAAGGTCACATGAAATGATGGCTGTGACACAAACGCAAGGTTACTGTGATGTGCTACTCTGTGTGCTACAGAATGACAGCGAAATCCCACGAGCTTCCATTAAAATGTACTGAAGCACACTGCTCTGGTGACCAAAACACTTACCCTGTAAAATGATGGCTGGTGGGTGACTAAGTGCAAAACTAAGTGGCTTATAAAGAAGCAAATCTATGATGCATACAGAATAAAACTCATGGTCCCTCTCACTGTTCAAATCAACTGCCCCAAGCTATTTAAAGCTGAAAGGATTTTAGTTTTTAGACTACCTAAAAAAAATGGCAGCATTTTTTTTTTAGTCGCATCTATTTAAAATACATTTTTTTAATTTTAGCATTAGGAGAATTTTGATAAACTGAGTAAGAACTACTAATAAGAAGAGAGCAGTGACTCACAGGGAGACTCATATAAGCTACTAATTAATCATTCACTATGAAGGAAGTACATAAACAAAATGACTGTAAAAGTTTCCAGTAACAAAACAATAAACAAACAGACTGCACAATCAATTCCAAAAACCTTCATACCTGACAGGGTGTAAGTCAAAACCACTGACACCAAAGGAATCTATTCTGATAGGTTTCATCAGGTCTTCCACCGTGGGCAGATCTAAGAGGAAAAAAAGTTAAAATACCAACCCAAAAAATTATGTGAATTACTTAATTTAATGTCTAGTGCCACTAAGATTACATTTTTTTCTGACGGTTAACAAAACAGCATATACAATAAACCCAGTTTCCCACTATTAACTTGTACCAAAAAAATCTCCTTTGATTTATATTTGAAATATGTATCTCTATATATTTAATATATCTAACTATATCACTGTCAAAAATGTGTATGTGTGTGTCCATACATGCACACACATTTGTTAAATACATTTTAGATGATTCCAAAATACTGTTCTCTACTTAAAAAATAACTTTAGTATATGCATGAGGAAAAGCATAAATGTGAAAACACTTAGGTGACTTCCTAATTTAGCCAAGGCACACCGAAGGAGGAACTGAAATTTTATCCCATATTCAGCTCTAACTACTCAGTTAAACCACGGATCCCAAATCCCATTTTAACAAACATTTAAATTAAATTTAGAGAATGAGAAACAATCACTACAGCGAACCGCATCAAAATTATACCACATTAGAGACTGCTCGGAGAGGGTCTCAAATTAACTTTTACCAGATTCTGTAGTAGAGATGTTTTTAGAGGACTCTTCATTTTCTTGAGGATGATCTTTTGCTGAGCTCTTGATATTTTCCACTGCATTACCCTCAGTTCTTTGCTCGTCTGCATCTCCCAAAGAATGGGCTATATGACAATATGCCTGATGGAGAGCTTCAATGTCACTATTGCTTTGTCCATAAGAAACACCTGTTGGAATAAATCTCATTTCCAGTATATTTATACAAATACAAGAAAGATAGAAAACACCAATATCGTCCCTTAATGTGTTTGGAATGGTGAGTGAAGCTGGTGGGACAACAGCCACATTATAGAGTTATGTACAAACCTTGCTAATATGTAGCTATAGCTTAAGAGCACAAAATCAGGGGACGCTCAATAACTGTTTAGCAAGTTGAGATGTGTCCTGACACAGGAACTGTAAATAAAACTCTGACTCCCCCAGTTATTGCCTTCTCTCCCTACCACCCTTAACCAACCCCGTTGCACCGGATAAAACTATACCCAAATTTCCTAAGCTGACAAAATCTTTCAAGGATTCTGTCTCCCTTACCACTACCACTTTTTCTCACTCTTGCTTTCTCTCTCTCTCTCTCTCTCTCTCTGCTTCCCAGTGCCACCAAGTATCTTGCAGTCTGCATTTCTTTAACTGAAATTCACTCCTCTAATTTTGCAATCCAGTATGTGTTCCAATATCCTATGAATGCTGCTATAATTAAAAGCAATTTTCTAGTAGTCAAATCGAGCCACCTTTAATTCTCTCCAACCCCGTGAGACATGTGACACTGTCCTTTTCCTGGGAACTGTTCTGTATAGCCTCTTCTCATTCTTCCCACCACTCTGATGGCCACCTCTCCCATTCTTTATGGTAAATGGCTCATCTCAGGATTCCATCTTCAGTCTTCTTTTCTAAACCTCTTATCTATCTATCTGTCTGTCTGTCTGTCTATCTATTTTTGAGCTGGCTAATTTCATCAAGACCCTTAGCTCAACTATTACCCATATGATTGCGACAGCCAAATAAATGTCTTTGTCCTTACCTCTTTTCTGAATATTAAACTTTCTAAGACATTTATACTATTCTATAAGTAAATCAAATCTAACAGGTGCCCAACTGAATTAATTATATTCCCCAACAAAACTTGTTTGACTATAAGTATTTTAGCTAATGGCACCACTATTTACCCAGTCATCTAAAACAGAATACCTGATGTCACTGTTCACTCTTCCTTCCCTATTAACCTCCTCCTCCTCCCACCAACTAATAAGAATTTAAAGACTCTAATGACAATTATGATTTAAAATTTTATAAATATTTTTCTTACTCATTTTGTACCTTTCATTACTAACACCTAAATTTTCAAAATTAGAGAAAAGGATAAAAGTCATAGAACAGTAGTGAAAAAGAACAGAAATAAGGTAAATAGTCTCCTAGAGAAATAAATAGTCTCCTTTTCTGTTAATATCCATGATTAATTAATTAATGTTTAAGAATTAAATAGTAGATATAGCCTCATCAATAAATGGCTGACTTCTGGGGCACCTGGGTGGCTCAGTGGGTTAAACCCTCTGTCTTCGGCTCAGGTCATGATCTCAGGGGTCCTGGGATCAAGCCCCACATCAGGCTCTCTGCTCAGTGGGGAGCCTGCTTCCCCCTCTCTCTCTGCCTGCCTCTCTGCCTACTTGTGGTATCTATCTCTCTCTGTCAAATAAATAAAATCTTTAAAAAAAAAAAAAAAAAAAAATGGCTGACTTCTCTGCCTTTTACATGACAAAGAGAGGATTCTATGTAGTTATTTGATATATTATTACAAGTCCAAAGCTCCCCAATTCTTCTACTTTAGGAAGTCCAGAAGGGTCAAATCCTACACTGCAGAGGCAAGGATTTGGTTGTGAAGCAATACTGTCCTGTGAATGCTCCACTCATACAGCCATAGTGCAAAAATGTACCTGCCCAGGAGACAAATGAAAATAAGCAAAAGGCTGTACCTGTCCCTCGTTTGTACAGTCACCAACCTTTCTAACACAATAAAGCACCAAGAATTTAAAAAGTGATACCTTCTTAAAAAGATAATCTTTGACAACGTATCACCTAAACTGAGCATGCTTATTACTTTAAAGAAACATTTTATATAAAAACCACCACAAAACAACCATCTGATTTTTCAGTTCTTAAACCAAGTTCAGATGCTGATTTGAAGATTACTGAGTGTATTTCTGAAATGGTAGATAAACTCAATACCCCAAAGCCAATAAGTATTTACATGATGCCTTCAAGTTTTTATTGTAATTTCTACCATTAACAGGGTTGCTATAAATAATAGTGAAAAGAACCACATAGTGCTACTGCTTGTAGAATCTTAACAATATACTAGGCATTCTACATTATTGGAGTTGATCAACAAAAGGCCTCATTGTAAAGATGGGGAAACAGGCTTAGAGGCATTAATTGTTCAGTGGCACACAGCTGGTAACTGGCAAAGCTGAGACTATGAGTCTAATGCTATATATGACAATCAGATCATACCATCTTCCAGTAATAACAATCAAATTATTTCAGAGTCAAAAGCATTTAAGAAATAAGGCCAGAAGGAACGCTACTACACTATTGGTGGGAATGCAAGCTGGTACAGCCACTCTGGAAAGCAGTATGGAGGTTCCTCAGAAAGTTGAAAATAGAGCTACCCTACAACCCAGCAATTTAGTACTAGGTATTTACCCTAAAGACACAAATGTAGTGATCCAAAGGGGCACGTGCACCCAAATGCTTATAGCAGCAATGTCCATAATAGCCAAACTATGGAGAAAGAACCTAGACGTCCATCAACAGATGAATGGATAAAGAAGATGTAGCATATATACACAATGGAATACTATGCAGCCATCAAAAAACCTGAAATCCTGCCATTTGCAACAATGTGGATGGAACTAGAGGGTATTATGCTAAGCAAAATAAGTCAGAGAAAGACAATTATCATACGATCTCTCTGATATGAGGAATTTGAGAGGCAGGGTGGGAGGTCGTGGAGGGTAGGGAGGGAAAAAATGAAACAAGATGGGACCAGGGAGACAAACCATAAGAGACCCTTAATCTCAGGAAACAAACTGAGGGTTGCTGGGGGGTGGGGGGAAGGACAGGGAGGCTGGGTTATGGACCTTGGGGAGGGTATGTGCTACGGT
>CM053608.1:64537544-64552910 GCA_028646535.1 Procyon lotor | reverse complement strand
TTATAGATCTTAGATATCAGACCTTGGTCTGTAGTGTCATTTGCAAATATCTTCTCCCATTTTGTGGGTTGCCTGTTTGTTTTGTTGACTGTTTCCTTTGCTGTGCAGAAGCTTTTTATCTTGATGAAGTCCCAAGTATTTAGATGCCATTTGCTCATCTACCTTGCTCAGAAATCCTATTTTTTGAACTCCAAGATAACATGGATATTTTACATAAGATTCTTGCTATTGTAACATCATTTTTCTTCTATTGTTCAAAATTAATGATCAAATATAACTTATACTGTTTCATAGACATTTTGAGAAACAAAATTTTCAAAGAAGCAGGCCACCACATGGCAAGATAGTTGAAATGTGTCAAAATTGTAAGTTCCCTAAAAAAACTTTTAAGTTCCCTTAGAGTAAGTTTTATAATTAGTGTCACCTATGTTCTCCACTTGGATAGGCGATGTGTACATTTACATGGACACATTTTTATACAGCTTATGTTTTCGTGATATATCAAACTACTGAGGCTTCTACTGACCTATTTTTCATAAAACCTTTAAACTGCCATATTCCAAGTATAGATCCCATTAAGCTTCTAAAAATAACCAGCAGATCACATTAATCTTCATGTATTTCTAAAGGTTTTCTCATTTTCCCCTCTAAACTGAGTGATATTGAGACACCCAGTGACAAAGCATCAGGTATATTTAAAAATAAGCATTTATTAGTACCTGGGTAGTATTCCTTACTTCTATTTAGACACCTATGGTTTCATACATGTTTAAAACATCTAGTCCTAACATGCAGTCCCAAAAGAGACCTCACTTGTACAGATCAAGACCAAAATAACAAATAGTAATTATCCTACTAGTTAGTTACTATTAGGTAGCTTCAAGGGTAAGTTCTATATGGCAGGCAATACATAGTAATATGCTTAGCCAGTCTTTGTAAGAACTGAGAAAAAAGAAGTGGAGTACAGCAACTGAATATGGATGGAGTAATTTAATTCACGATCTTAGCCACGTAAGTTTCAGACAGTAATGTCACTGTTAGCATAAATACTGAGGAAGGGTATTTATTATATTTCACAAGGACAAGATCTACCAAGGAAAGTGTAGCTTAATATACCTGTTTAAAAATTAGATTTGAGATTTCAATTAAAATTTTAATTTCTAAAATTCAAAGAAGTTACTTGACAAAAAGACCCTTTAGAAAATCAATTGCCACATTTCATTAAGATTTACATTAAACTGACATCCTGAATTAAGAAAATGGCTGAGATTTAAGAGACCCACACCTTTACAACAATGAGCAAGACAATGACGAACTCTGTATTTTGAACTCTGCATATAGTGCTGTCAGCTAAGGTGATGACAGAAGTTTCAAAATTGTCAAATATATAATTGATGTATACCTGTTTGGGTATGTGTAGCTTTTCAGATTTGGGATTTTCTTTGGTCTTAGTCTCTTCTTGAGTCATCAAAGGTTCATCAATATCCTCCTCACCTTCAAAATCATCACTGTAATTTTCTGAAGAAAATAATTTTTAAAAATACAAGGATCACACTATCAAAAAAGTCATATTCCAGGAAAAGACTGTTGATTCCCAATAGGAGTCTGCATAAGAATAATCTACTGAAATATTAACATAAAGCTATCTTTAGAGAACATATATTTTTATTTTGTGAAGATCTTTTTTTGGTGAAGATTTAATGAGAATTCAATTCATAAGACTTAGGTTTACTTCATTGTCTTATACTTTCAAATAGTTATAAGAGTTCTAAATTTTTTTTTTTTTAAAGATTTTATCTATTCATTCGACAGAGAGAGAGATCATGGCAGACAGAGAGGCAGGCAGAGGGAGAGGGGGAAGCAGGCTCCCTGCTGAGCAGAGAGCCCAATGTGGGGCTTGATCCCAGGACCCTGAGATCATGACCTGAGCCGAAGGCAGAGGCCTTAACCCACTGAGCCACCCAGGCACCCCAAGAGTTCTCAATTTTTAATCTTTTATATTATTAACTAACTAAACATTTCTAGAGCTGTCCCCAAATATTTTTATCTTTAAAACAAAGTTTAATGCTTATTTTTTAAAAACAAAGTCTCAAATAGCTTACTTATATAAGGCAGTGCTTCTGTGAAATCTTGACATTCTTTTAAACAAAAGGTTGGATTTACTTATTTTTTTAAAGTTGATTTTTTGGTCTCTGTGGGTATCTCTAATGTAAGCCTGAAAGCTCTATCTCTAATCCTTCCCTCAGGTAAATACTGGCTCTATGTGATCTCTACTATTCTCCAATCCTGGGCATCTCTCAGCTTAAATCTCAACTTATATCTCAGTGAATTTACACCAAAAGGGAAAGGTGTGTCCACGTTAATATGATGCCATAACACTACTTATGGGGAAGGTGGCGTAGGGACTATCTGGCCAGGATCTCTAAGCAAATTTTTAACATATTTATAGCCCTTAAATCAAAGGACAGAGATCTGTGACCTTTTCAGAGTGGAAACCATCATTTCATAAATAAACATAATCTTATTTGTATTTTAAAAATTAGACCACATTCAGGGGCGCCTGAGTGGCTCAGTGGGTTAAACCCTCTGCCTTCGGCTCAGGTCATGGTCTCAGGGTCCTTGGATCAAGCCCCGCATCAGGCTCTCTGCTCAGCGGGGAGCCTGCTTCCTCCTCTCTGTCTGCCTCTCTGCCTACTTGTGATCTCTTTCTCCGTCAAATAAATAAATAAAATCTTTAAAAAAAATAAAAATAAAACTTAGACCACATTCAGAAACAGGATGGCCTGATGAAAGAAAGACTGTACAATGTACTACAGAGTCTGCCCTGGAATGGCTGTCTTTTCTTAGAATGGAGGAGATAACCTGAGTGCAATTAATAATAGAAGTCTAGGAATGAATTTGAGAGAGCTTACAAGTTAAACAAAGATATTCCCAGTGATATCTACCCACTGAAACATCTCCATTTGAGATCATAAGAAAGACAAGGGGGGGTATTGTACCTTAGGTAAATAAACTAGCTTAGTTGGTTAACTACAACAATATCTATATTTTGAGGTTGAGAAGCTCACTTTTGCTTCTCTTCTATGTGAGAAAGGATGGTTTGGGATTTTCTAAGTATCAGCAGACATAATTAAGTTCAGAAAACAGTTATTAAGAAATTATTTTGTATTAGACATACTTCTAGGTGCTAGAATCAGTATAACATGATTAAAATTCTAATGTTCTAGGTGGGAATGACTAAATTTTAAGTAACCTCAAAGATCAGATTATTTAAGTATAGATGATGAACAAGGAGAGAGGAAATATGTGAGGCTATGACAATGAACTTAGACAACTTCACGGGATTTAAGAACTACTTGAAATCAATGGAATGGGAAGTAGTATTTGTGTGACTACAAAAAGGCAGTGTAAGAAACAGTTTAAATAGTACAGCATAGAGCTTAAGAGCATGACTAGGAGCCAGAAAGCTTGGATTTAATTCCTGGTTCTACTACTTTTAGCAGAGAAACACTGGCAACTCACATACCCTCTCTGCCTCATTTTCCCCATCTGTAAAGTGGGGATGATAACAGTAGTTCTCTCAAAAGACTACTGAGAAGATTAAGAGTTAAAGTGTTTAGTACAAGATAGGGGGAAAAAGCTGGCAGAGGAGTAGGGGACCCTATTTCAACCAGTCCCCTGAACTGAGCTGAATATCTACCGGACCATTCTGAACACCCAGAAATCAGTCTGAGATGTAAGAATATACATCTGGATCTCTACAAACAGAAGATCTCCAATGGTTGGTCTTGAGGTAGGAAGCAGGGAGCCACGATTCTGCGGGCAGGTATTGGAAGATAAACGGAAGGGGGAAGGAGCCTCCACGATCTTGCACCAGGAAGGCAAAAGCCTCCCATGCTGGGAACCGGGCACAGACTCGCAGATTGGTAGCAGCAGTGAAAGGACTTTAGGGCAGCCCCCCAGACTGAAACCTGGAACTATGGAGCACACGTGTAAACTGGGCGCAGCTTGTGGTTTTAGAAGCAAAAGGGGCAGAGACGTGCCTGGGAGTGGCAGCTGGGAGCGCTGTTGTGGGGTATACAACCCAGGACGCTGCAGTGTTTAGCAGCACAGAGTGAAACAGAGACGGTGTGGCCTGGAGAGCTCAATGAAGGGCAGACTGGGATGTATCTGTTCTGAGACAGAGGTTTGGATACGGTCACTTTAGCTCTAACTCTTGGGAGACATGTCAAAAGCTGTCAGGGAAAGCTGCCAGAGAACAAAAGCCCCAAAAAACCAGTTTTCACTGAGCCCGTCTCCTCCACCCCACCATAGGATGCAAGGCAACTCTGCCAAAGCAGAGCTGTCTGAGTAACAGCATGGCAGGCCCCTCTCCCAGAAGACAGGCTGGAAGAACAAGAGGCTGACAACCCTAAGGTCCCTATAAAACAAGTGCATCTTGCTTGGGTTGTGGTCAATGATTTGGACTCTGTACATTACCTCAACCACCCTGCAACAGAATGACTCAGAGGAGGAACCCCCACAAAGGAAAGAATCAGAGACTGTGGCCTCTGCCACAGAACTAATGGATATGAATATAACCAAGTTGTCAGAAACCGACTCGGAGTAACAACTATGAAGGTGATATCTAGGCTTGAGAAATATCTTAATGACAATATAGAATCTCTAAGGGCAAAAATGAGATCTAATCAGGCTGAACTTAAAAATGCTACAAATGAAATGCAGTCTAGACTGGATAGTCGGACTTCCAGGGTAAACGAGGTAGAAGAATGAATTAGCAAGCTACAGGATAAGAAGGAAACCGAGGCAGCATGGAAAAACAAAAACCCATGGGATCAAACAGAGAGATGAGTGACTCAATGAAACGTTCCAATATCAGAATTATTGGGATTCCTGAGGGGGTAGAGAGAGAAAGAGGTCTAGAAGATACATTTGAGCAAATTGTAGCTGAGAACTTCCCTAAGCTGGGGAAGGAAAGAAGAATCTGTATCCAAGAGGCAGACAGAACCCCTCCCAAGATCAGTGAGAACACACTGACACCAGGACATATAACAGTACAATTCACAAATCTTAGATCCAAGGAAACAATCTTAAAAGCAGCAAGGGGGAAGAGATTTCATACATACAGAGGAAGGAACATCAGAATAACATCAGACCTATCCACAGAGACCTGGCAAGCCAGAAAGGGCTGACAAGACACATTCAGGTACTAAATGAGAAGAACATGCAGCCAAGGATACTTTATCCAGCAAAGCTGTCATTCAGAATAGATGGAGAGACAAGGAGCATCCAAGACTGGCAGAAACTGAAAGAATATGTGACCACCCAGCTGGCCCTGAAAGAAATATTAAGAGAGGTTCTATAAAAGGAGAAAGACCCCAAGAGTGATGTAGAACAGAAACTTACAGAAACAATCTATAGAAACAAGGACTTCACAGGCAACATGATGACAATAAAATCATATCTTTTAATAATCACTCTCAATATGAATGGCCTAAATGCTCCCATGAAATGGCACAGGGTTGCAGACTGAATAAAAAGACTGGATAAAAAGACTGGACCCATCCATATGTCGTCTACAAAAGACTCATTTTGAACCTAAAGATACATCCAGACTGAAAGTGAAAGGGATGGAGAACCATTTTTCATGCCAATGGACCTTAAAAGAAAGCTGGAGTAGCAATTCTCCTATCAGACAAATTAGATTTTAAGCTAAAGACTGTACTTAGAGATACAGAAGGACACTATATCATTTTTAAAGGGTCTATCCAATAAGAGGATCTAATAATTGCAAATATCTATTCCCCCAACAGGGGAGCATCCAACTACATAAGCCAACTGTTAACCAAAATAAAGAGACATATTGATAATAATACAGTAATAGTAGAAGACCGCAACACTCTATTCTCAGCAATAGACAGGTCATCTAAGCAGAAAATCAACAAAGAAACAAGAGCTTTGAATGACACACTGGACCAGATGGACCTCATAGATATATACAGAACATACCACCCTAAAACAACAGAATATTCATTCTTCTCGAACACACATGGAACCTCCTCCAGAATAGACCACATACTGGATTACAAATTCAGGTCTCAACCAATCCCAAAAGGTTCAGATTATTCCCTGCATATTGTCAGACCACAATGCTTTGAAACTGGAACAAAACTGTAAGAAAAAATTTAGAAGAAATTCAAACACTTGAAAACTAAAAACCATCCTGCTTAAGAATGTTTGGGTCAACCAGGAAATCAAAGAACTTAAACAATTCATGGAAACCAACGAGAACAAAAACACATTGGTCCAAAACCTATGGGATACTGTAAAGGTGGACCTAAGGGGGAAATACATAGCCATACAAGCCTTACTCAAAAAAACCCAGAAAAATCCCAAATACACAAACTATCTTTACACCTTAAAGAATTGGAGAAAGAACAACAGAACAGCCTAAGCCATGCAGGAGAAGAGAAATAATTAGGATTATAGCAGAGATCAATGAATTAGAAACCAGAAATACAGTAGAGCAGATCAACAAAACTAAAAGCTGGTTCTTTGAAAGAATTAGTAAGATCGATAAATCATTGGCCAGACTTAACCACATTAATAAAATTATCAACAAGAGGGGAGAGATCACAACTAACACCAAGGAAATAGAAATAATTATTAGAAATCATTATCAACAACTATATGCCAATAAATTAAGCAACCTGGAAGAAATGGATGCCTTCCTAGAAACCTCTAAACTACCAAGATGAAACAGGAAGAAATTCACAACCTGAATAGACAGTAAGAAAACTGAAGAATTTTGAACTGAATGGACCAGTAACAAAATTGAAGCAGTGATCAAAAACCTCCCAAAAAACAAGAGTCCAGGACCTGATGGATTCCCTGGGGAATTCTACCAAACATTCAATGAAGAAATAATACCCATTCTCCTAAAGCTATTTCAAAAAATAGAGACAGAAGATAAACTTCCAAACTCAATCTATGAGGCCAGCATTACCTTGATTCCCAAAACCAGGCAAAGACCCCATCAAAAAGGAGAATTATAGACCAATATCCCTGATGATTATGGATGCCAAAATTCTCAACAAGATCCTAGCTATTGGATCCAATAGTGCATTAAAAGGATTATCCATCATGACCAGGTGGGATTTATCCCTGAGATACTGGGGTGGTTCAACATTCGTAAATCATTCAATGTGATAGAACACATTAATAAGAGACAAGAACCATATGATCCTTACAATTGATGCAGAAAAAGAATTTGACAAAATACAGCATCCTTTCCTGATTAAAACTCTTTCAGAGTGTAGGAATAGAAGGAACATTCCTCAATTCCATAAAAACCATCTAGGAAAAGGCCAGAGCAAATATCATTCTCAATGGGAAAAGTTGAGAGCCTTTCCCTTAAGATCAGGAACATAACAAGGATGCCCACTCTCGCCACCATTGTTCAACAATACTAGAAGTCCTAGCAACAGCAATCAGACAACAAAGAGAAATAAAAGGCATTCAAACTGGCAAAAAAAGAAATCAACCTCTCTCTTTGCAGATGACTTGATAACTCTATGTGGGAAAATCCAAAAGACTCTACCCCAAATTACTAGAACTCATAAAGCCATTCAGTAATGTGGTGGGATACAAAATCAATGCACCAAAATCAGTTGCTTTCCTATACATTAACAATGTAACTGTAGAAATAGAAATTAGGGAATCGATTTCATTTACAATAGCAACAAAAACCATAAGATACCTTGGAATAAACCTAACAAAAGAGGTAAAAGATCTATACTCTAGAAACTACAGAACACTTATGAAAGAAATTGAAGAAGGCACAAAAAAATTGAAAAACATTCCATGCTCATGGATTGGAAGAATAAATATTGTTAAAATGTCTATGTTGTCCAGAGCAATCTATACTTTCAACACCATCCCAATCAAACTACCAATGGCATTTTTCAAAGTGCTGGAACAAACACTCCTAAAATCTGTATGGAACCAGAAAAGACCCTGAATCACCAAGAAAATGTTGAAAAAGAAAAAACAAAGCTGGGGCATCATGTTGCCTGATTTCCAGCTATATTACAAAGCTGTGATCACCAAACCGCATGGTACTGGCACAAAAACAGACACATAGACCAGTGGAACAGAATAGAGAGCCCAGATATGGACTCTCAACTCTATGGTCAACTAATCTTCGACAAATCAGGAAAAAATATCCAGTGGAAAAAAGACAGTCTCTTCCAATAAATGGTGCTGGGAAAATTTGACAGCTATATACAGAAGAATGAAACTTGACCATTCTCTTATACCATACACAAAGATAAACTCTAAATGGATGAAAGACCTCAATGTGAGACAGGAATCCATTAAAATCGTAGAGGAGAACATAGGCAGTAACCTCTCTGACATAGGCCACAGCAACTTCTTTCAAGACACGTCCCCAAAGGCAAGGGAAACAAGAAAATGAACTTTTTGGATTTCATCAAGACAAAAGCTTCTGTACAGCAAAGGAAACAGTCAACAAAACAAACCCACAGAATGGGAAAAGATATTTGCAAATGACACTACAGATAAAGGGCTGGTATCCAAGATCTATAAAGAACTATATATATAAGAACTTTCCAACTCAACACCCAAAGAACAAATAACCAAGTAAAAAATGGGCAGAAGACATGAACAGGCACTTCTCCAAAGAAGACATATGAGTGACTAACAGAAACATGAAAAAATGTTCAACATCATTAGCCATCAGGGAAATTCAAATCAAAACCACACTGAGATACCACCTCACACTAGTTAGAATGGCAAAAATTGCCAAGGCAAGAAACAACAAATGTTGGAGAGGTTGTGGAGAAAGAGGAACCCTCCTCTTACACTGTTGGTGGAAATGCAAATTTGTACAGCCACTTTGGAAAAGTGTGTGGGTTCCTCAAAAAGTTAAAAATAGAGCTACCTTATGACCCAGAAATTGCACTATTGGGTATTTACCCCAAAGATACAGATGTAGTGAAAAGAAGGGCCATATGCACCCAATGTTCACAGCAGAAATGTCCACAACAGCCAAACTGGGAGGAGCTGAGATGCCCTTCAAAAGACGAATGGATAAAGAGGATGTGGTCCATATATACCATGGAATATTACTCAGCCATCAGAAGGATGAATATCCAACTTCTGCATCAACATGGATGGAACTGGAGGAGATTATGCTAAGTGAAATAAGTCAAGCAGAGAAAGACAATTATATGGTTTCACTTATATATGGAACATAAGGAATAGCATGGAGAATATTAGGAGAAGGAAGGGAAAAATGAAGTGGGGAGAATCAGAGGGGGAGATGAACCATGAGAGACTATGGACTCCGGGAAACAAACTGAGGGGGTCGGAGGGATGGATTAGCCTGGTGATGGGTATTAAGGAGGGCATGCATTGCATGGAGCACTGGGTGTTATACCCAAACAATGAATCATGGAACACTACATCAAGAACTAATGATGTACTATATGGTGACTAACATAACATAATAAAGAAAAAGTGTTTAGAACAGGGACCTGTATATAATATGCCCTATTTATAAGTGTTAGCCATTACGTTTAGTAGTAATAATTACTTTTGTTAGTATTATTGTAACTAGTGTTGCCTTTAATCTGAATCATAAATTAATAAGGCCAAATATTTCTGAATGGGAAAAATGCTAATGTGCATTTTTCAATATTACACTTTGTTAACAGCATTTTGTAACTAGAGGCAAAAACTGTAACATACAAATGACCAATCCCTTCTCCAGGAATTTGTCATGAACAAACTAGATTTGAAGTAAGAGGGAAAAGTCATTGATAGGTACAAACAGAAAGGACACAGATGAGGAATGAATGGAAATAAAACACCGTATCAGAGATTTCAGAAACATCAAGGCAAATTAAGTTTATATAAAAATCAAAGCATAAAGCCACATTGAAAGGTAGTTCTCATATGACAAATCTTAGAGGTAATAATATGCAGGCTCTTTCATATTGTTTTGAGAAACAATGAGAGTATTAATTTGTAGTGTTCCAAGCTTTTTGGGAAGAAGATGTTATACATTCAAGGTACTATTTCTATTATTACATTCCCTAACTTTATAAGTTGAAAATGTCATTTGCATAAATAGAATTTTTAAAATTTTTTAAAATAGAATTTTAAAAATTTAGGTAAAGCAAATAAAAGTCAATATAAAAGATCTGAATGATAGATTTTGGAGATGGTTTTCATTCTTTGTTGGAAAATTTAGTTGCAATTTTAATTTAAGTGTGATGCAACCTTTGGACTTCCTCCTCTACTATGTTAGATTTCAAGAACTTTGTGAACGATGAGTAAACTGGACAAAATATATGAAACAACTACAGACATTAGACAACTGGCTGCACAAAATGGTGATTCCTAAGAAAAGATAAACAAGTGAGATGAGTTACCGGAAAGTACACACAAATTCAGGAATGTTAAGCAGGGAGGGGGAGATCAGGACAGTCTCACTGTGTTAAGGTGACAGAGATAAGAGTTCAGAAACGCTGAGCTGATTAGAAGCTGCAGGTCAGTAACAGAGGAAACACTTACGTAGAAACAGAGCTCTAAAGATCTGCATGGGGTCTCCCTGAGTCTTTGCTGAATATTAAGCCATATTTGTATAGTTTGAGCAACTAGAAAGCTACAGGCTAGAAAATTTACAGACTTCACACAAGGAAGGGAGACTTTTAAGTTCTAACCAGCTTGAGTGGAAAAAATCCTTATTGTTTAGAAGGGTCATTCAGTGGAAACCTCAGAAAGGCTACGACTTAGTACTAGTGTCAAACTGTACTATGAAAGGCTACTGAGACTTCCCCTAACAAAGCATACGAAAAGCCTTGGAAGGATCAAGCTAGCAAGGTCAATTATCTTCCAGAAGAAAGTTCAACACTCTTTATAAGAAAAAAGCAAAATCCAGACATTCTACAATATCCAACACCCAGTTAAAAATCACTAGACTTACAGGGAGAAGCAGCATTCCATAGAAGGAGACCCACCTAGAAATGCACAAACATTGGGATCAGCAGAATATACTAATTTTAAGAACTTGGGTGGGGAGGGGGTAAGAACATGAGAAAAGATACCAAAGAAATTTAAAAAAAGCAAAAGGAACTTCTAGATTGAAAGGAAAAAAGAAAAAAAATCAGTAAACTTAAAGACACCACAGTAAAAACTAAAGTGTACAGGGAAGAAAAAAGCTTTAAGAAATGAAAGAGTCTTAGTAACCTACAGGACAAAAAGCCATCTAACACAATTGGAATTAGGGTCAGAGGGCAAGAGATGACAGAAATAATACTTGAATTAGTGGACATTTTTTTTGTTTGATGGAAAACTATAAATCCACAGATCAATGATGCTCAACCATCTCCAGCTAGGATAAATACAAGAAAAGCCACACCAAGATACACCATCATCAAACTGCCACAAAACCAAGCTAAAAAACCTTAGACACAGATTTCTGTGTAAGAGGTCAGCATCTCTAACTCCAATGTCATGCAATGGTCAACTGAATTTGGAAAGTTGCCAAGACAGCAGATCTTAAAAGGTTTTTTTTTTGATCTTAAAAGTTTTATCTCAAGGAAAAAATGTCTTTTTTTGGCACTGTTGATAGATGTTAACTAGACTTGTGGTGCTTTCACAGTGCATCAAATTATGTTGTACACCTGAAAATAATGTTATATATCAGTTATGCTTCAATTTAAACAATTTTTAAAATTCATTTTAAATAAGAAGTTAAAAAAAACTTCAAATCTATGCAAAAGAATACAAAAAACTGGGAATAAGCACGTGGATAAATGTTTTTACATGAATATAAATTTTTTATCTTCTTTAAAAATTTTTTAGACTATTAAAAGCAATATTAATTAATAATAATAGTAATAATAATACATCACAGGGTTTTAAGACATAAAGAAAAAATATAGGACAAAATAGCAAAAAGGTTGGGGGAGTTTACTGTTTTTAAGACTCATATAAAGTGGTATAATGTTATTTGAAAGTAGACTGGATTTAATAAGATAAAGATGCATGTTATGAATCATGGAGAAACTAAGGCACAAAATACAAAAAAGAGGTTTAACTAACAAGCCAAAAGAAGGGATAAAATGGTAAGTTATGAATACTCAATTCAACGGACTGCAGGACAAAATCAACACAACAAACACATGGCCAAAGAATTAAAAAACTATACCAAAGAATGTATTTTTATAAAGGGTAGAAACATTTCAATTAAAAGTCAGAGATTGTTAGATTGGACCAAAAGGCAAAATCCAGCTATATGCTAACTATGAGCAATCATTTTAAATGTAAAAACAAAGACACATTAAAACTCAAAGGTAGAAGAATAAATACCTACAGAGCTATGCTTTAGAGACATTGGTCCTGGCTCCATAATTCCCCTGGTCCTTTTTTTGTCTTCCTAATTGGTCCACTGCCCACTCACAACAAGTGAGGTAGCAGTGCACTTTCAATCATTTCTCAGTAGCTCAGACTGTAATATAAGGCAGTTCACTCTATCTGATCAAAGCTCTTCCAAAAATATGATTTTCCTTTTATTTTTCTCCTATCAATGTCTTTATTAATAGTTATATTATCTTTCCAAATATTGTACATTTTTAAACCAATGAAATTACCTGTCAGTTCTTCATGTTTCCATTCAGTCTCATGTTTATCTTCACTTAGTTCTACCTTAGCTTGATTACTGAAAAAAAATTTAATTTAGTATTTAATGTTAATATATTTCCATGTAATCTTTCATGCATATTTTAAAACAACCTCTAGTTATATTTTTCTTCTCAAGTATTTTTTCTCTAACAAAAACTAAAAATTTGGGAGTTACAAAGAAAATGTTTTGAAAAATAAAGGATCCTCAAAGCCTAAGACTAATTGTAGCTATCAAATTCAGACAAAGAGAAAGAATACCACGTTTCTTAACTTTGGTATATAGATACACATACAATTTTATACATAAGTGTGTGCATTTACATGTCTCAGGGCCCAAATATTCTTTACACTGAAGATTAGAAATTGACCACATGAGAACCAGCGAAGTCTTCACAGAGCCAGAAAAAACAGGTTCAGAATTTACCTGTTACTAAGGAATTTCACGATGAAACAGAGGCTGAAGAGGACCTTTAAACCAATAAAAACTCAGGAAAGTAACAAAGGAGCTTGAGCAAATTTCATTGATATTGGGTTAGTTCATATACTGCTTTCTTTCAAACCAAGGAATCCACCCTATTTTTTTTCAGTCCATCAACCCTATATATTTACTGAGATTATCAGCAAATCCAAAAAGCTATAGAACTATAGTAATAGCAGCAAACAATACTGTATACACAATGTTATTTAGCACTCTGACTGGCGTGTCCTAAAGCAGAAATGTCAGTAGTTAAGAATAATGTTAAGAAATAAAAAAGTTAAGAAATATTACAACGGGCCAAAACTTGTAGTCAACAAACCTGTGTATACTTAATCTGTGTTGTTACTATTGGGTGAGGCAATCACCACGGGCCCTGAGTAACCCTGCAATGTTCTTATGGGGTATGCCAAGAATGTAAGGCACAAATCCCTCTTTCCTAGGTTATTTCCCAGGACTGTGTTTGCAGAAAGCAACTTTGAGAGATAAGGCAGTATCTCCTTCCAGTAAGAAGCAGGTTTATTTCCTCTTACTATAAAAGCAATGGATTCCCCAAGCTCAGAGCTCCTCTCCTGTAAAGCAACTTATTGCCCATGCAGGCAGCCATCATGGGCCCTCCATGTTGCCTCCACAAGCTTTGTGGAACATGGGGAAACTGAGGCAAATAAACATGAGACTCAGATATGGATTTTATTGTGAGAAATAACGTCCTTTGTTTCTGACCCAGGAATCTTGTGTCCATTGTCAGCATCCATAAAACTGGCAGGGTAACTTGTTAGCTTACAAGTAGGATAAAAATCTGAAACCCTACAAAATTCATCCATGGTCTATAGGAAATTAAGCATCCTAAGGAGACCAGGTACTCTAATAGCCAGAAGTTATGATTCTCCTCACCCTTAATTTAATTATAGTTTGGTGTTCTTAAATTCTTCTTGTAACCTGGCTTCCACTTATAATTTTAAAAGGTCAAAGGTGTAGTGTACTTACAGAAGACCAGCTCAGGCAACTAGTAGAATTTTCAGGATAAATGAGGTTTCCTGATAATCATCAGGCTCAACCATATACAAAGGGAGGACAGAGATAAAACCTATCTTTACTCCCTGGTTCACCCTTTCTTTTCTGTTTTTTTTTTTTCTCTGAGTTTATAACAGCTACCTGAACTCTCTTATTTATTTCATCCGTGGAAAATCACTTAAGAAGTTACTTTCCTAATAGGTCTTTTTGCAGTGTGCCATTAGTCTCAACAGCATCGCAGGCATGACATTTCAGATATCTGGATGCAGAGTGGGCTCTTAAATCAACATATCCCATTCAAATATAAGGGAAACCATGATCAAAATAATGAACAGAGAAAAGAGATAAAAATAAAATTTAACTTTTGTTTGTTACAAAGATTACTCACTGAAGTCCATGCATATACAAGCCTTTCAAAAATATAGAAAAATATAGAACTCATTTAACGATTAGTTGATATTGTACATACATTACCTATGTAAAGCTTTAAATTGTGTGGAGTCATTAGAATCCAGTTCCTTATTTAATCTTGAATAATCAATGGAAGACGTTAAGCCCTCCTCAAGCCTGGCAAAAAATTGTTCTTTTTCTTCTTGTTCTTCTAATGTGTCCAATCCCAATCCAAGAGCACTATGATTGAGTTCAGAAACTACCAACTCTAAATGAAAAGGACAAATATATTTTATTAATATGCAGAAATTAACTTAATGATGCATTTATTGATATTATTAGTAAAAATTTAAAACATACTTTAATCTCTCACCCACCACATATAGACTTGTATACATAATCAGTCTGTAAGGTTATAAGACTTCGCTCAAGGTCTAATAACTCTAAATCTTCTAGGAAGGTATTAAGAATGTCTACATGCAGGCATCCAAACTGGCAAAGAAGTCAAACTCTCACTCTTTGCAGATGATATGATACTTTTTGTGGAAAACCCAAAAGACTCCACTCCAAGACTGCTAGAACTCATACAAGAATTCAGTCAAGTGTCAGGATATAAAATTAATGCACAGAAATCAGCTGCATTTCTATACACCAACAGCAAAACAAAGAAAGAAATTAAGGAGTTGATCCCATTTACAATTGCACCCAAAACCATAAGATACCTAGGAATAAACCTAACCAAAGAGGCAAACAATCTGTACTCAGAAAACTACAAA